>JADLZL010002410.1:0-446759 GCA_015844335.1 Chrysopogon serrulatus | reverse complement strand
GACACATTGGCCTTAAAAACAAGGGTACCTTCTCGTTGATCTGTAAGAGGAGTTCGGTAATAATGCGGTCCAAACTTGAAGGTCCAAGGACAAGCCTAATCATAGGCAAAGGAATAAAGCGGCACAGCACTACAACAGTAATCAACTATGTGGATGGCCAAGATGTGGAACAGCCAGAAAATCCATCCATTTGGGGCTGACTGTTTGCCTTCATTCACGGAGGAAAATATGGATTATGGACAAGCATACAGCAGTTCAAGTGTACAACTCATGTGCACCAAATGGATGTCTGTACAAGCTAGCTGTGTGTATCAAATGGTTTTGGTGCTTCATATTTATTTATAGTGGCAGTAGACTTTCCTTATTTTATAAACTGAAACCAGACCAGTAGATTTAAGTAGAGAATACGTGTCGATTGGAGCCATGCCAAAAATATGTTGGATCCAAGTTTCATTCAATTTATTTTCAAAATATAATCAACTAGGTTTTGTTCTGTAGATTCAACTACAAGCGACATTTCAATTTAAAGCCACGCAATCTCAAAATCTTATTATACATATACATAGGAGAGGCTAAATTTTTAAGATCCAAACTTTGGTGAAAAAGCAAATGGCGTCCAAATTTTGCCATCTGGCCAAATTTTGGTCTGACTCCAATAGTCCCATGGGGTCTAAACCAAATGCGCCCAAATGGGCCTTCGGACGGGCTGCGTACGTTGGCGTTGCAATGCTGAGACGCTGGCAGGGTTCTTTTCTACTGATTATTTTAATAGGAATATTCATTTCCATTCGCCATCCACCAGTTAAACCGAGAATCTTACAATTTTGATTACAGATCCAGAGGGCAGAACAATCGCCCAACGAGCAGCAAAACTATCTGATTACAATTTCTGTTACATATAGAGAAACTAAGAATGCAAAGCAGCAGCAGCAGCAGCATATCTGATACCAGCAGCTAGCACTTCACCATTTTTGTTTCTCGCCAGTCGCCACAAAACCCTTGTCTGTTGATAGAGTCAAGAGTCATCTATGTAGATCTGTAGGTGTCCTTTGGCAACGGGTTTTTTTTAACTGTCGGAAGCTTCTGAAGAATAGATAGTGCCACAAAGCATGGCAAAGTGAAATGCCAATGGAGGTGCTAGGTTATATATGTGGAAAATATGAGATTCCAAGAATTTGCCACATCACCAGAGGGATTAGCTCAAGCTGTTACAATGACTCGTCTGGTTGCAATTGAGTTCATACATACTCATCATCAGATAGACAGCACAAAAACAAATTTTGGATAAGAATGAATACGGGTAACACAACAAGCATTCTCTATGTTGATTGGAAAATCACTGAATGGGGATGACAGTTAATGTCGCTTTGGCAACCATCAGCAAGACATGGAGTCAGATCCAGGGTCCTCACAGGCTAAGCGAAAACCAGGGAGTTTTCCATTTTTAAAATTTCAAATTTGATACATTCGTTATCAGCTATTGGATAACGCACTGCTGGTCAACCTTTATTCCACAAAAAAAGGGGGGTCATCGAATGAGAACAACCATCCACAATGCTGCAGCGGACACTACCCTGCAAAATCATATAGCCGAACTAGTAAGCACAATATGGCAAGCCGCACCAAACTGAGAACTATTAATAATTCATAATACAGCAAGCTGCATCAAACAGAGCACGGAAACTAACAAGCAAGCTCAGAGTCCAGCTGCAACACAAAATTTTGATAGTAGGGCATACAGAGGGTAAATGTTGCTTTGACAAGGACTCTGGAATTTTTTAATCTATTAGGTAATTTGGACTAATTGATTGATGATTTTGCTAACTTTTAACTGTCTGAAGGCCAGGCTAACTGGGTCATTGAATATATTTTGAAACAAGATCAGCACATGGCTTCTCTTCGTATCCAAAAGTTCGATCAGTCTAATTTGTTAAAAAGAATAAGGTCCTTTGATAAAAAAGAGAAAATTGCCAGGAGAGAATAAGGGTCTATTTGGTTGTCTGGATTAGGGTGGTCCATCAGGCCCAGCTGAGCCAGGGCAGGCACAGCCAGGTTTTTTATGGACAAAGTAGCATGTTTGTTTCATTGGCCCAGATTGGCCTGGTTCCGCAAAGGATCTACGAAATGAAACTTAATAACATTCTCAATCCTATCCATTGGATCTACAGAAATGTAACAGTGCACAGGAAGATAAAGGTTCTAACAGAATTAATTTCATGGTGCCACAAACAGAAGTAGAAAGCAGTTGATGAGACTAATTTACCTGAACTATGAACACCATTCCCTAGCATTCTGGAACATCCGCAGCCAAGGGCTGGGTCCACTCTTCTCAACCTGCCATTCCTTGGGATACCATGGGTATTGCCACATCATGAAGCAACGCTCCGGATGCGGCATCATAGCAAGGTGCCTCCCATCAGGGGAGCAAAGGGCTCCAATTCCCAGTGGAGAACCATTAGGATTGAAGGGATAGGTCTCGGTTATGTTGTTAAAATCATCACAATATCGCACAGGTGCCAGATTAGACTTCACAACAGTAGCTAGAACATTTTCATCTGGGAAGAAAGCTCTTCCCTCGCCATGAGCACTCCAAACACCCAAGGTAGAACCTTCCATCCCTTTGAACATGATAGCAGGAGAATCTCCAATAGACACACTGGTAAACCGGCACTTTCGAAACGACCAGATTCATTGTGAATAAACCTGGGCTGGGATACATCTCCACCTATACTAAGAGAACCTCCAACATCAGATCCTGGCACCCAGCCAAGAAGAGCCATAAGCTGACAACCATTACATACTCCAAGGCTGAACGTGTCTGGCCTATGGTAGAAATCCTGAAATTGCTGAATGAGGGGCTTGTTAAACCCTGATCGATGCAGCCCAACCTTTTGCTGAATCCAGCACATCTGCATAGCTGAAACCGCCAACAAAAGCAATCCCACGGAACTCTGTTAGAGAAGACTTCCCAGCCAAGAGGTCTGACATTGTGATATCCCATGGTTCAAATCCAGCAGCGTGGAATGCAGCAGCCATTTCCCTGTCCCCATTGCTCCCTTCTTCACGAATGATAGCAACCTTTGGTTTCGAGGAAGCAGTCAACAGTTTCTCATCTGTGAATTTGGGAGTAAAAGACAGAGACCATGATGGCGATGTTCTGCATTTTAATCCGTCTTTCTCAAGTTTGACACAAGATTTCAGGCGTTGTAACTCCTCAAGCTGGAAGCTCGTTTCCTCCCAGAGATCCCTAAGATCTGAAGTTTTTTCCTTGAGATGCAGATTGCCATCAACAAAAACTTCTATTTCTGGTGAGCAAGTAACTTCTCCAATTACATTAGCAGATATGCCTCTTGTTTTAAGCTTTTGCTTCACGATATTGAGATATTTCGAGTGCACTTCAATAACAAGGCCAAGCTCCTCTGCAAAAAGTCCTTCAAGAAGGCTCCTATCTTCCAAATCTATGTCAAGCTTAAAACCACAATTACCAGCAAATGCCATCTCAAGAACACTCACAATAAGGCCACCATCGCTTATGTCATGGCCTGCTGAAATAAGGCGTTGACTGAGCAATTCCTGAATGGCCTCGAATACCTTCTTCAGGTACAGAACATCATCAATATCTGGGCAATCATTTCCAATTTGATCAAATGCTTGAGCAAGAGCAGAACCACCAAGACGGCGATTTCCTTTAGCGAGGTCAATATGCAGAAGGATTCCATCATTACCAAGCTTCAAATCAGGGGTTACTGTCAATGTAATATCAGGACATGTCACATAAGCACTGATGACCAGATTTCCAGGAGCCTTGACGACTTCACCATCACATTGGGCTGCCATGGAAAGACTGTCTTTCCCCCATCTATTGCAATACCAAGTTCAATCATGCAGTCAGCCAATGCGACAGCTGCATCGTACATATCCGCACCTTCGCCGTCAAGCTTTGCAGCGTACATCCAATTCCCACTTGCTTTGACATCAGCAAGTGATGTAACCTTAGCCCAAACAAGATTAGTCAAGGCCTCCCCAACAGCAAGTCTGGCCATGGCCTTAGGATTAAGCAAACCCTTTATTGGTTGCTCTCCGATGCTGCAAGCACCACCTGTTAGGTCTGTGTATGTCTGTGCAATCACAGCCACATCAGCAAGCGGAAGTTGGAGAGGCCCAACTGTCTGCTGTTGTGCAACAAGACCTGTCACACACCTATCAACCTTTGTGGTCAAGAAACGCTTTGAACACACAGATGGGAGCCTCAATACTCGCTTCAGAGCATCCAAAAGTGTTACCTCAGGTGCTATGTCTAAAGGCTCTGTGACATGAGATACACGCTTGAACTCGAAGGTCTTCTGAGGCATGTCTCCTAGAACCTTTTCAAGCTCAAGTTCTTCAACAGGGGTTGGAGGAGGGAGGCCATTCAACTCGGCATGCTCCACAGCAGCGCTATCAATCAACACAATTTTTCCATAGCCATCAATTTTTCCAATGACAGCCATTGGAACTCTTTCCCTCTCACAAAGTGACTCTAACAGGCTTCTGCTCTCAGGTTTCACAAGTAGCGCATCCTGTTCCTGGTACTCAGCACCCCATATCTCCAAGACCGACAATGTATTATCACCAACAATGATCGAACGGATATCAATTTCAGCACCTTTTGGATATATTATTTCCTTAACAACATTACAATTTCCTCCTGCACCCTGATCGTGAATGCTGATGATAGGGTTATTCTCTCCCATTTCTGCACATGCCCTGACCACACGATACAATTTCTGTGCCATCTCAGCATCTCCACGCTGTACAGCATTGAAATCAAGCTCTGCATCGTTCTGGCCACTGACCATACTCGAGGCAGCACCACCGCCCATACCAATTCTGTATGCTGGACCACCAATCTTCACAACTAGCATGCCAATTTCTGGATCATCCTTCGATATGTGTGCATGGTCAATTTGCCCAATAGCTCCACTGAACATTATAGGCTTCAACCATTCACGCCGCTCCCCATTTAGCAACCTCATCCCAAATGTTCTGGTATATCCCTGAATTAGAGGCTCACCAAACTTGTTCCCATAGTCAGACGCACCATCACTGGCATCGACAAGAATTTGCAATGGAGAGGCCAGATTCACTGGGTAAGAAAATGAAGGATCCTCCCAGGGTGCATTTGAATTGTCAATTCGAAGATTACCAACACAGTAACCAGCAGTGGAAGCAACAACAAAAGAACCCTTTCCAGTGGCATGCGTGTCTCTTATACGGCCACCTGCGCCTGTCTCAGCTCCCGGGTATGGTGCAACAGCACATGGAAAATTATGGGTTTCTGCTGTGAATAAAATATCAAGCTCACGCATCATGATGGATAATGGTGAAGTGGAACCAGGAATTGTTGGGCGTAGATGGTTTACTGGGAATCCTTTTATCGCACTTGAGTTATCCTTGAATCCGATGACAGAGTTATTGGGGTTGGCTTTCAGGGGGCTCTTCACTAACTGGAATAAAGTGGCTGGCATGGTCTCTCCATCTATAACAAGTTTTCCATTGAAAAACCAATGTCTACTATGTTCACTATTGGATTGTGCAATATCAAAAAGTTCCACTGTAGTCGGATTGCGTTTAATGTCATCTCTGAAAAGGTGTGTATAGTAGTCAATATCTTGTTTATCAAAAGCAAGCCCCATCTTCACATTTATTTCTTCCAATGCTGCTTCTCCTTGTTCAATGACTGGAACAACATGGACAGGTTCAGCAACTACATCTGAATGAAATGATGTGAGCTTTGTGGGATAAATGCACTCTGTCATTCTATCATGAACCAATGCAGCAAATTCTTTGATCTGACTTTCATCAAGTGGACCACTACCAGGCTCAAGGTGCAAAAGGTATCTTCTTGACCTCTCCAGTCGAGTCACTTCCACTAACGAGAGAGACTTACAAATTGAGACAGCATTGGTCGAGAATGCCGTCGAAAATGTCATCCGAGGACCAACCTCAACAATGACAGTACAGGAACTTCTAGATGCTTCCTCCTCCAGAAAGCTCCTACTTTGCAACTTCTCTGGTTCATAAGTTTCTGCTAAAAGCCAATGAAGCGTTGAAAGCTTCTCAGGGGTGAGGGATTATCCAATTGAATGTTGAAGCACTGCTCGGTCAGTATATCAACAATATTAGCAGAAACCTTCGCCCTCACTTTCTTCAGCAGCTCCATGGTTTCACTTTCTTGAAGAAATGGTATACGGTACAGGTGAATAATTCCAACATTCAATGAAGTATCAGGTTTCTCAACTAATGGGCTGTCAAATCCCTTGGATACCACAGCCCTAGGAGAAGACGATGATCTGACATTACAAATCCCACCTCTTTGCACATGTCGCCAACAAAGATGCTGTTGATGGAAGCATTGTTGGGACATTCGCAACCTTCTTGATCCAAAACCTCTCGCAGCAATTAAACCAAATCTTTGTACCTATGTATAGAGGAAAAAACATAAGAATAAACTAACGCTAGCCAAAAAAAAGTTGTGTAACTTCATAGATGATAGAATGCATACCATATTTCCAGAAAAGCCTTCTGTGCGTAATAGATTGCTTGCTGTCATTTGGACAGGTGATGCCATCACAAACCCAAGGATTTTTTTTATTTTAAAAAAATGAATGTGAGACCTGCACCACATCAGTCAGGAATCAGTGTTTCTGCAGTGCAACTTCAGAAGTGGTGCAATGGTATAATATAAATGCATAGAGACATTGAGCATGGCGAAACAAAGAAGATCAAGCAATCATGATAAAAGAGCATTTCTTTTCATATTTCATCTATTTTATTTGAAATCTCATAATAGTGCCATTATATCAAATGTCAGGAAGGTAGTGTTACTATAAACTTATGCAACACAGTTCCCAAGTGAAGTACAAACATGTTTTCTTTTAAACAAAATGGCTTCTTCTACAAGTTCACTGTGTTAGTATGCTTTATAGGCAAGTTCAAACTTAAGAAACTAGGAGAAGGAAAATTGAGCGCAAACATTGAAACTTCAAAACCTTTCTCCTGTTAAATAAGCATTAAAAGCACAATACAATAAGGGCTAACATTGCAGCTACAAAGTTGATTATTACTGCAAAAATGATGATACAAACTCTGCCTACTCAATCAACCTAACTGCCGCCCAGTAGTCCAATATTCATGTGATGTTAAAACTTGTCTTCGTCGCTGCAACACAGATTGCTGTAGTAAACACTAAACAGTGCTGTTAAGCCAGAATCAAATTTACCACCTAATATAACTACGCTGTCGCTGTCAACCAATAGCTGTTCCTAGACATACTGCATATACTATTTACTTATTGGTAGCTTGCTGAACAGCACACACAAGTGACTGAAGAGCACACATAAGTGACCGAGTGTTGGCCTCACGACTAGGAGCGGACCCAGTAGAAGACATGGAGTACACGAGACATTTACACCCGATAATTTTTTTGCAAAACAAACTCCAAGTTAGTAGGCATAATGCATGTATACAGTTGCGATTGGATCAGATCGGATTACAGATAGCGAAATAGCTTAAGTTATGGTATGGATGCTCGGTTTCGCACAGCAGCAGTGAGGGAAGGGAAGCGGCAGGCATACCTGGTGGGAGCTCCCCTGGCGTAGGGCGGCGGCAGCTGCGGCGGTAGCCAGTCGTCGGCTCGTCGCCGCGCGAAGACAGAGCAAGAGAGAAAGAGAGCGCACACGCGCGGCGGCGGCGGCGGCGGAATAGCCCAGTCGAGGAGCTGTTCGGCGCCGAGGGGGAGCGCAGCCGCACGGGCTTTTCTAGTGCGACATGGGCCGTTCCTTTTTTTCAAACGATTCTTTTGCAGTTTTTTTTTTGTTCTTATTTCTTTCTTTCTTTCTCCTTTTGCGCTTTTTATATTTTCCCGATTTGTGTTTATTCTTTTCATGGAACACTGCCAGTGACTAATGGAACACAGCCACTAACTTTCGAAAATGCGGGTAAAATAATTCCAAACTTTCAAAAATATGGGTAAAATAATTCCAATTAGTTTTATTGAAAACCAAATTCTAATTAAAGAGGGTTTTTGTCTTATTATGTAAATATTTGTAAGGCATTTTTCTAAAAGGGAACGGTTGTGAGTTTCCCGCGCATAGGAGGCTCCGAATTAGGGCTATGGAGACTCATAGGGCTAGTGCGGCTTCAATTTTATTCGACCCGGGGACAAAGCCGGCGGGGGAGCAACCCGGCTCCTGCCACCCCCTCCCCTACACTACACCAAACACGTGGAGCCCCCCCTCCCCCGCTTCATTTTGATTTGTTAGCCATGGATGAAGGTGTAGGAGGAATTGCTAGATGTAGAAGACGACCTTCAACATCCCCTTGATTATTTTCTGGCTTCGTCCCTGATCCTGACAGCGTTGTGGGGTGGCATTTATGGATCCGACATCATTGCTTTAGTGTCATAATCATTATAGCTCCTATTGTAGTGTCTAAGGTCAAGTGGATATAGTGCCTTTGGTGAGTCTCATGGAGCAATATGTGAACAATTTGTGATAGTTAAGCGATCTAAGGGCATTATTGTCTCACATACTTATTAATTATCGTCAAGTGGATACAGTATAATTACGACACACTCGTGTCTTATGAGTGGGGTTCCAAGAGTTCGCACTACAAGTTCTAGGAGGAACTCATTACAGGTGCACACATCGGTCTTCCTAAGATACAAGTCACTGGGCTAGGAACTAGGCAATCTTTGTCATCTCCATCTACTTCTTTCGGCGGTGGATTTTCTTCAGAAAGGATTTTAGGATCTCTTGCACCGCGGGATCATGTTGAGCTTCAATAGACGTAACCAAGTGTTTGTAAGCTCGATCTTCGAACTCAGAGAAGATGTCCTAGGACACGACAAAAGAGACATGTTGAGGCAAATGAGGGACATATAAACATCACAACAAGCTGATTGAAATTTGAAGTTTCAAGTTTCAATTTCCAATAAATGAATGACTCCATCAGAGCTAAATGCATCACATTGCCTCACTACAGGGCAAGTGAACATGCTAGAATAAGAATGCAGCATGAACTATCATATATGATTAAAAAGATAACTTTGTGAAAAAACAATTTCTTAGTAAAAGTTCAAACGTGCATTGGAATAGCATAGCATGCTCATTGTGACTTGCATAAATAAGTTGGACAACTACATCCATGTGTTGACGTGTGCAAGATCCTCAATCCAGTTACCTTCAAATCAAGAGCTGAATAAGTGCTTTTCACTTCAGAAACCGAAGTTGAATCCTTCTTTCCGTAGTTTTTCTAGAAATTAATGTATGATTTCATTTTTCATTTGAACTATCAGCTAAATAGTTAATAACAAATTACTTACCTATTATCTAAAAATTAACTTACCAGCAATACTTCTATCTCGCTAGTGTTGGCATGGCCAAGAGCTTGTACAATTAACCAGGAACACTTGTGATCTTCAATATCAGTTCCAATCTACAACGGAGAATAGCACATAAACATATTTGTCATGTCGAAGAATGACTTCAGATGATATTTTGACCTCTATTTTACCTTCCCAATTGTATTAGGATCTGCAAAGCAATCCAAGTAATCATCCTGGAAAATGTTGGGAACTGTCAAGGAAAATGCAAACTAGAAACATCTATAATAATATTTCTATAAAAATTGAGATGCCTGTGCCTGAAAATATATGCCCATTTCAATAAGCACATCCCTTAGCCCACTGAAGTTTTCAAGTTTTGCACCATACAACAACAATGCGCAAGCCACCTAAAGCCATTTTAGAGGACAAACTGTGGGTATTAATCCAGAAGAGAAGTAGATATGCAATGTAGTACTTAAAGTTATCTTATGAAGTAGTATCATTATTGTAGAAGGATTGGTGTAGAAACTGGGAATATGTATGAAATTCAGAATTCAAAAGGTAAATCTATTGAGAAATTGGTAGGTGTGCCAATGATGAACTGGGGCATGGTTGGTTGGATAGAGTCCTTTGTGTTCAAATCGTCGCTAGGATTCAGTTCACACTCAAATTTCATATTAAAAATATCCCAATAACCTTTTTGTTGGCAAGTCTACTAAGAATATGTGCTCAAAAAGTAGCTTTTAGAAAACATTTATATAGCTTAGCAAATGACTTTTGATTAGACTACAATAGATAATATTGCTCATATACATGAGGAGCATGATGAGAATAGTATAGGTAATTATTCTGAACTTTAGACTTACAGGGAGATAAAAAGAGTAGTAAGATGTCTTGTATTTGACAATACGACGGTACCTGTATAGCAAAACAAAATGCATTATCACTGGCAATGGAGTATATTTAACTAGTCAGATTCAATATTGTATTTTGCAACGTCATTCGCCCCATTGTGTGTGCTGATAAGATCAAGCATCTGTCCCAGCGAAGTCTGCAAAGCTATCTAAACAAGAGATACAAATAGTAGTTATTGATTTGTGCTCTTACAAAATTTGTAAATTTCTTTATTGTTTGTATCCGAAGAGGACTGACCTCGCTCCATAATTCAGTGATGTCTATGTAGTAAGGTTTTTCTCTGAAATACTTTTTTATCAAATGTGAGATGTGACACTTCAGTAGAATACCATCGTTTATTCCCTGAAGACCAACCTATATTAAAAAGAAGAAAATGAATATACTTTATAGCTTACTTGAATAGACAATTCTGGACTCAAATGATAAAAAAAAAAAGGTTAAAAATGGGTACGTAGATAGAGAAGAGAAAATGAGATATAATTTGAAGGACCTCAGGCCGCCGGAACCAACAAATCTGATCTCTCCTTGTATGAGAATCATCCATGATATCATCCAGTATCAATGCGCATGCTTGAAACTGCTTGTATTTTGTTGCAAAAAAAAAGATCAAATATTTCGTTCTTTTGAACAGAACACATAGTTAGAAGGATCATTAGCAGCATTACCCACTCGACACACCAACCAAGAACACAAGCATGGAAGAATTCATCTTCAGCAACCTCGCTGCCTTGTTTCAACAGCATGTAACTATCGACCACTGACAGACCTCGATTCAGTTTCCCTTCAAAAGAAAAGGTTAGCTTGTTAGGAGAATTTGTTATGGCTGCAGATTCACTTTGGATTTTGTTGAGATTTGAAAGCTCACAAGTCTTCTAAGAAACCATCAGCTTCGCTGCTTTGGTATGAACTAAAAATTTTTGCTCTGTTGTGTTACAAAATGAGGTTCTAGTGCTATGTAGTGGTCTGATCTCTGATAGTCTGATGGATGGCTCCTCACCTCCAGGCACGTTGTAGTCAATCATCTGAAATAATAATAGAACAGAGAATGGATGAGACTCGCACGGTGCATGGACAACGACTTAATTAACTCATCTCGAGTTCATGTATCAAACGAATCTATTTTATACTGCATCAAACGTTCAGTTTCTGCAGGTTTTGCAAACACTGTGTACGTATGCTATTTTTTGTTTAAAAAATGAGATGAACACATCAGTGATCAAATTTAATTTGCCGTGTGCTTAATGGGCCAAAATGGTTGAAGGCTACAACAGACTTGGAGAGTGTGTGTGTGTGACGCTGGCACGCTGCAACTGCAATGCATGGACGTGCAACGTGCACCATATGATGTGACGGTTAGTGACAAATCTCTGAGCACGCGTCATCTTTGTTATTTTCTGCAGTAGTGATACATGCATGCACCGAGGAACATCGTGCGTACGTACGTCGTCGTCATGTGCACGGCACCATACGTATTCGTACATACCTGTGCGACCCAGCGCCTGGCCTCGTCGGTGAGCTTGCACGAGTTATCATCAAGGAGCTCGTCCCGGAGGCGGACGTACGCCTGGAGGAACCCCTCGCGGTGGTCACCGACGACGGCGTCGGCGCCGCCCTCACGGGGCTGCAGGCGTCGTCGCTCCCCTCGCTTGATCTGCGGCGGCGGCTCTGCCGGTGGCGGCACGTTGTCGTCGCCGTCGTGCAGGAGGAGCTTCCCCTCGAGCTCTCCTTCTAGGGTAGGCGTAGTAGGGGTAATTTGGAGCTCCACCGGACGACGTCGCCACCGCGTGCAGCTGCGACATCGCCGCCGTCGTAAGTGAGTACGTCTACCTCGCCTCCCTCTCTCGCGCGCTGGCAGCAGACTGTGGAGAGGTGTGGTAGTACTAGCTCGAGGTTCGGCCAGCGGTATAAATAATATGGGTGTGTGCAGCGCAGGGCACGCGCCGCGCGAGCACTGTCCCGTCGTTCACGAAATCACGCGGTGACAGTGGGGTGTGTGTGTGTGTGGGTGTGGGGGAGGAATGCTTTGGGCGATGCTACTCGTACATCGAGATCGACGTGCAGGAAACGTGCGTTGGAGCTCGCTCGCTCGGGGTCCCGGCGCGGCCAGCGTCCTGAAGCTCATCACTGACACGTCAGCCGTTGTGTTTCTATTACACTACTACAGATTTGATTATGCGTGACACCACAGATTCATTAACTGTGGCGGTCACCCAAGCCAACCGCCGCCGTTAATCCTGGACACTAGAACAACACCGGCCTGGTAAACAACCGCCACGGTTAAAGATTAACGGTGGCGGTTAACGTAACCACACCGTCACGGTTAATATCTTTAACAGTGGCGGTTTTGTATAAGGAACCGCCACGGTTAATCACTAACATAAATCTTCCCAGACACGGTTTCATATGCTGGTTCCTTCTTACGGTTCTTCCTCTACGGACGAATGGTGGGGGGCGATTTTGATCTTCATTTCCACAAATAATCACCTTAAATTTATAGTTTAGACTTGTATTTAAAGGAGGAGCTAGCGTGATCGAGGAGAGCACACATCCAAGAGGTTTGCAAACTTTTCCACCACCTAATTTTATGCTATTCTCTTCACATTTTTGCATGAAGCAAGACTCTATTTCAATATTTGGAGAGCATAAACATTCATCTTAAAATTAAAGTTTGGATTGTATTGACAAGTAGCTAGCACACTCACCAGAGTAGCCTAGCTAATTAATTTTCTCCACTTTTTCTCCTTTTGTTTTTTACACGTTGAATTTTCATGTCGAATAGTATGAATATACATCTTAAAATTTAAGTTTGGATTGGATTTGAAGTTGGAGCACATCCACAAGAGGTTGCAAAATTTATTCCACCTTTTTGTCCTCTTCTTTTTACACTTTTGCATGTAGGATTACGCTGTACTTCTAGTTTCTATGTTGGAGTATGAATTGGTTCACCTCAAACTTTTTATCTTTTGACTTTGTTGGATATGAAGGAAGGTTGTTGCATGGAGCGGTCCAAATGGATGTACCAGACGTCAAGGGTGCACGATGATATGACCTTCTTTAATGAGGTGAAAAAGTTCACAGCCGCCGCAAAGAAACATCGACTCAGTGTGAAGCGGGAGACCACCATATGTCCATGTAAAAGTTGTGCGAACAAGAAAGCCCATCCAGACAATGTGGTGCAATCACACCTGATGCGGTATGGTTTTGTTAAGGATTACACGGTGCGGACCTATCATGGGGAAATTGAAGTTCCTTCCGCCGGTCCATCGCCTAGAACAAACTCGCCGACTATTCCCGATGCGGGGCCGTGGAGGACAAGCCTCGGGTGGCACCAGCACGAGTGTCGGTGAAGATGATGGCGGGGACCAAGCCCAAGACATAGCCGACGATGATGGTCGGGACCAAGAAGGTGAGCCTATACTCCTCCAACCAGATGACGTGGAATTTGTGGAGTCCATAGTGAACCGCTACGACGAGGACGATATTCTATTCGGTAATGCGAGGTAGTTGGAGAATTTTAGAGAGATGAAGCAAGCAGCAATTGATCCGCTGTACAAGGATTGTCCGGAGAAGTGGATCAAGGCTATGCGTTTTTACCCCGCATTATGCCGATGTTGAAGGCTCGTTTTTGGTTGGTCGGACACGAGCTTCAACGAGCTACGCATGTCCTTGGTGATGCGTTCCCAAAGGATAACAAGGTGCAAGCCAACACGTGTCGGGCGAAGAAGCCGATTCGGCCGCTTGCCCTAAATGTTAAGAAGTTTGATGCCTGCCCTAACCATTGTATCCCCGTGATCGGGGCCAGTATGAGAGTTTCCAAAGCTGCCCGCACCGTGGCTTCGGTCGGTACAAGAAGAATGCTTTGGTTGTCGGACGGATCCGAACGATGGGGGGCCTTGGGATGGGTCTAAGAAGAAGGTGGCCAAAAAGAATCATGCAACACAGGTCTCGTCTAAGGTGGAGGAGGAAGAAGAGGGATACATTCGGAGGACAAGTCCTGCCCTATCGGGCGGGTACCTTCCCGTGATCGATCGGCTACGTGCTCTATTTGGGAACCCCGAGGATGCGAAGCTGATGTCGTGGCATGCATCTAGTGATCGTGATAAGTTTAAGGGTGATGGCAAGCTGCGACACCCTTTCGATGGCGAGCGAAGGGAAGCGTTTCGATAGCATGTTCCCGGAATTTGGCAAAGAGGCAAGGAACGTCGGGTTCGCTACCGAGTACCGATGGGATGAATCCATTTGGTGACTGAAAGCAAAGACGCCGCAAGACTTGGCCATCATCCCGACCATCTACAACCTACCTCCCTATCTTTGTCAGAAACGGAGGTACCTTATGCTTACCATGCTTATTTCAGGACCAAAGCAGCCAGGCAATGATATAGACGTGTTTCTGGAACTGTTGATGGAGGACATGCAGACACTCTAGGAAAAAAAGGGGTCAAGATGATAGATGCGACCACGGGGGAAGGACTTCACTCTGAAAAGCCATCATCTTTGTCACTATCACCGATTACCCCGGTCTTTTTTTTCACCGTCGGGGCAGATCAAAGGGAAGAGTGGTTGCGTAGTTTGCATCGACGGTACCTGCTATGCTTACCTTAAGGGATCCAAGAAGATGGTGTACATGAGGCAATGCACGATGGCTTCCCAAGGGCCCACAGTACCGAAGACGTGAGATGAACAATTACTTTGACAACAATGATGAACCACAACTTGACATACCTGAACCAACGAGGTACGGGGAAAAAGTTTTTGGCATCGTCAAGGACATGGAAGTCGAGTTTGGAAAGAAGAAAAAAGGTGAAGAGGGGACCAAAAAGCCGAGGAAGAAGAGAAAGCGTGCTGATGATGATAATGACGAGGACCAAGAAAGAACCCCTGTCCGCGTGCCTTTTAAGAAAAAATCATGTTTCTTCAAGTACCTATCGTATTGGAAGACCTTGCATACACCCCATGCGATCGATCGCATGCACTTGGAGAAAAATATATTTGACAAAGACGATCGGCATCCTGCTAGACATCAAGGGGAAGACAAAGGATGGATTGAAGTCAAGGATGGATCTTGTCAACCAGGGCATCAGACCAGAACTTCACCCGCAACCACTGCCAAATGGTAAAGTTGTCCTCCCGGGCGCAGCTTACAACCTGACAACTGAGGAGAAGAGGAATGTGTGTCAGTGGCTTCGGGGTGTCAAGGTTCCCACCGGTTTCTCTTCCAACATCAAGAGTCCGGTCTCGATGAAAGACCTCACATTGACCAACTACAACTCACACGACCGTCATGTTATGCTGACCGTGTTCCTTCCAATTGTTATCCAAGCTATCGGTCCGTAGTACGTGAAGATGGTCATCACACGCCCGGGCTACTTCTTTAACCGTATCACCCGTAAGGTCATCGACAAAGCTGACCTACCATCCTTGAAAACCTTCATCGCGGAGACTCTTTGCCACCGGAGATGTGCTTCCCCCATCTTATTTTGATATTATGCCTCACTTGATGGTGCACATGATGGATCGATACAGAATTGGGCCCGGTGTACCTACACCGATGTGGACGTCATTTGCGCCTCATGTCGACCCTTAATAGATATGTGCTTAACCGTGCTCACCCGAGGGCTCTATGATAGAGGCATACACAACCGAGGAGTCTGTGAATTGTTGCACAAAATACATACGAGATGGAAGAGCGATTGGCTTGGCCGTCCATCGTCATGAAGGTAAAACCGCAGGGATGGGGTGCACGGGGAGGAAAAAGTACGCACCGATGTAGCGCGTACACAACGTGCAAGAAGCTCATTACGGTGTATGTCATCAATTAGTGGTCATGGAGGACTACGTTGCGCAACACTTAGATGACATAAGAACAGCGCCTAATGCACCCAACACGGAGGCCTTGGTCCGTAAAACAACACAAGATGACTTTCACGGCTTGGCTTAAAGAGCACGACATACCCCGGGCCCGTAAATAGCAACAAATGACTCCAAACCGGAGTATGAGATCGCTAAGAGGCTTGCGTTCGGCCCTTCTACCCGATCACCTCATGGCAAGGGTATGATATCAACGGATATAGGTTTCACACAAAAATATAGAGATAAGAAAAGCGCGCACAAAACAAATGTGTTCGATATGAGGCTATCGACGACTCGACAGGGGCAAAGAAGATCATATTTTGGCCGATTGATGAGATATGGGAGCTTGATTACGGGGGTAACCTACAGATAGCCATATTCCGGTGACAGTGGGTCAAGCCTAGAGGGGTTGCCGTGAATGACTATGGGCTAACCACCGTGGAGCTCGGAAATGTCGGCTACAAAGATGACCAGTGGGTATTAGCAAGCCGGGTCGCACAGGTCGCCTACTATGGGGTTCCTAAGGACAGCAAGAGGTATGTGGTTGTGTCAGGAAAGTAGAGGATCGTGGGAGCTGACGGGGTCCAGAGCCCTGAAGAACACAACAACTATGGAGAGCACGACCTTTTTTACCGAGCATCCACAAAAAAGATCAAGCTCATCGAATCACGCTTCAACAAGTCCAAGATGATGCCCCGGGCCCGCAAAGATGGTGAGAAGAAGACAGTGGGAGCGCCTGCAGTAAAGTGATCTATTTTTAATATATTAATGTAATAGTAATTTTATCATGATGGTAAGTTTTATAATTAATTTAGTATGACAATGTGGTTTTTATGAAGTATTATGAACTACTACACTACCGGTAATATGATTTAGTCGATAATAAGCAACAATCCTCCGCTTCAATCCGCCTCGAATCCAAATTGCAGCACCGGACGCCACATCGGACGCCGACCGGCAAAGAATCGAACGCGTCCGATGACTTCCCAATGAGCCTAGCTATCACCGCTGAAGTATGTCATCGAGGCGATCAACAATGACGCATGCCGCGTCCCGGGAATTTTGAGTTGGTGCGTCCGTCTTGCAGGTTTTCAAAATGAATTCTAACCGGCCGCCACTCATCGGACGCCGCGTGCGTCGGTTGACCATTATTCGGACGCGTCCGACGAGTGGGACCAGGCTTTCAAACCTCTACGTATTGCGCCCGACGCTTGTAGCACCGTCCGATAGCCGTCATCGGACGCCGCGCGTGTAGCAGCGGACGCTATGTAGAGAGGGCTGGATCGGGCATCGGATGCGTCCGACGTCTCTTCAACGGACGCTTTCCGTTGCACATGCGCCACCGTGGCGGCCGGCTTCACACCACCGCCACCGTTGATCCCACCTCGCATATAACCGTTGCGCCGCCTTCCTTCTTCCGGGGAAGTCTTCACGCCGCGCCATACCACGACCCCGGCGGGGTTGCCGCCACCATCCAGAGCCCTAGCGCCGCCGCCATCTCGAGCCCTCTTGCGCCGCCCCGCCACCCATCTCCCAGCCCTACCACCGCCGTCTTGAAGCCAGGGGCGCCGCCATCTTCAAGCCAGGAGCGCCGCCGTCCCCCGCCCCCGCCAGATCCGCCGTCTTGAAGCCATTGCCGGCCAGCGCTCGTCTCGGAGGTATGCCAAATGCAGATGCTATTTTGGCACACGATTAAGTTCTAGTGCCGATTTAGTTTTTGAGAGTTCATAGGGACCTAGTGTATTTAACTCTAAAGTAAATGTCATCTATCAATATCTAAGCATAGCATAAGTTTAAGCAAAGAGCATTGAACATAAGCCTAAGGTTGGAGCTTAATTTTCCATGAGTCCATTGCCCACACTCCAAAGCTATAAGTCATGAGCATGCTCATAATGGAGAGCAGTCGAATGACCAATATAAGTCAAAACTGCAGATTGGTACATGTTTTAGTTTACCTATTCAATTGAGTGAGGGTACAACCGATATGACTCTTCGAATCCAAGGAGTAGCTCATGCCTCATCCATCATGCTCGGTGAAATCACCGATAAAAAATTGAAATGGTTGGAGGTATGCTTGCCTAACGCTCTAAGTCACATCCAATCCTTGTGGTTATCTAGTCATAACACAATACTAGGCTTACCATCCCCGTCCATGGCAAGTGGTTGGTACAATATAGTGTCAACAGATGTTGGTCATCTGAGATCTCATGTCATGACTCCTGACCCTACTCCTTGTCGAGCCTCGAATGACCCTACCCTTTGTCGAGCCTTGACCACATCCATTTTCTTGTTCAAGTTTTCTCTTTTCTCCTTATTTGTGCTTTATTATACATGATTATGTGTGCTTCATTTCATAGATGCATGAACATGTCTAGTTAGTTGCTTATTGTAAATATAAAACTATTTTAATATTTATAATCAACAATGCAAAAACACTAATCATATTCGATCATATATAGCTACTTATGTGTGTTTACCACCTAAACATGTAATATTATTTCTTTTGTAGTTGTGTTGTTGACAGTCATTTGTTCCTTCGTTTGCGGAGATGGCACATTTCAACCGTCAATACCTCACAATCTTTGACGCCACCGAGGTCGACATGTATAGTCCAAGTGTCTACAACCGCTTAGTGCTTCTCAAGGTGCCTCCATGTGCATTCGCGTCCTTCGACACCACTATACCGGTGAATCACAATGGCGCATACATCACGCAATACAGCGGGAGTCGGGTGTCATCATTCCGACGACCAATATTATGAGATTTGTTGCTGATTTCGTGTGCCTCACCAGCTCCAAATGAGGATTTCAGCCGCGTCCTTGCATCCCCATTCATTCAAGTTGGTGAATTCTATCTTCCAATCATGCCATGGACGCCCTTGTATGGTTCCTCGCTTATTCCCCTTTGATAAAAAGAATACCCGATTTCACAACACCAACTAGACCCCCACTATCACCACATTTACTGAAACTTTGACATCGACCTTGTCATATCGGCATGCCATCGCATATTTACCTCCCCGCATCCTTATGCGATCTGAGAGGGTCCTTGGAAACATCTGTCACATTTATACTTGTCCCAACCGAATAGACAAGAACTCTCATATTCGGTGAGGACATATGCACCGAAACCAGCTATCCCTCTCATTGCTACTTTGTAGCCATCGGTGGAAAACTTGAAGGTCGTGATGTCCTCGCACATGTGGCCACTTTGGATTGATGCAAAATACCATCCGGCCCCCACTACAAACGTGGCGGTTGTGAGATAAAAATTATGGTAACTGCAGTTACAACACAACATTGCTTTTGTTAATGTTACATTGTCCCCTCTAACAATTGTCACTCTCATTGCGGTCGCGGACATAATCCGATACACATTGTACCCGCAAACCCACGATGAGAACAATGAGAACGATGCGGGGACTTCGGACAAGGTGGTTTGCAAAACAACAACTCCTACCCCGGATTGGTGCTCCCATTATTCAATCACTCACCGGTTCATCGGAAGGAGATTCCATGAGATCCGATGGAACCGAGATTGCCCTCAAACACCGGTGATGACACCGAGATAGCGTAAACACAAAGCCAAGAATGTACCGACGCGTCGATGGTGTCACCAATGCAGCTGCCTCTTGAGACACTTTGGAAGCGGCAAGGCCTCAATAAAGTTGGACCCGATGAATTTGAACCTGTGATATATTTGAACTTCTTATGTATTTGAACTCGTGGTTGTGTTTGAACTTGTGGTTGCGAACTTGTGATGCATTTGAACTTGTCATTGCTAAGTTGTGATGTATTTGAATTTGTGGTTGTCTTTGAACTTGTGGTTGTAATATAAATTTGTTTAAATTATGTCTTCCACGTAGAACTTAGCTAACTTGGTTAAGATAACCGCCCCAAAGTGTGGGAACACGCTTAACCAAGGATCGACGTGACAAGTGACTAGTTTGAAATTCATGTATTGCATTGCATATGCAAATGTGATGCTTTTGTCGTCTCTTTTTCAATTTAGTTTGAGCATGATCAAATGGCATCATAAGGGGGCATGTAAACCATTACGCCCAAAGCGATAGGGGGCATTTGACGCTTCTATTGGTTATATACCATATTTGGTGGCCGCACGATGTCTCCTCGTTCGCTCTTATCGTTTATTTTCGTTAAAAAACATATAAGCCTCGGGCAAAATATTTTAAAATTGAGAGTTTGAGGGAGACATCTCAAACCAGGTCCAATCTGGTGGATATTTGGCTCTTTGATGGTTGGGACTTGGTTGGGAAAGGTTGCGTCGAATTTGCATTGGAAAACAAGGCAATTAAACCATCGGACGCGGCATCGGACGCCGCACAGAACATAAGGACGCCAGCGTCCGACGCCTGCGAAAAGGACTGGCGTGAAGGTAGCATCGGTCGATGAACAATGACGACGTGCGTCCCGAAGATTTAGCGTCGGCGGTCCGACGGCTATTTCTATTTCAGCCGAAACTAGCCACCCGCTCATCGGACGCCGAGCCTTGTCCGATGCCGTACCACCAGGGCGTCCGGTGCTCAGGAGGCTGGTTTACAACCCTCTCTGAGTTGCGTCCAGGAGTTTCCCAGCGCGTCAGATGAGTGCCATCGAGCATCCGGCCTTTATGTCGAAGGCCAGGAACCGTTTCTCATTTAATCGACCGGTGGGGCCTCTTCCTTGCTCCTTCCTTCTTAAGTAAACCGCCCGCGCCGCCGCCCGTTCTTCTTTCTCCGCCCCGCGAACCGCCGCCGTGCAGCCCGCCGTACCCCATCCTCCAACTCCAGCGCCTTCGTCTCCCGCCTCCGTTCCACCGCGCCCACCGCGTCGCGCCCCGCGCTTCGCTTTGTTCTCGCTCCGTGTCGTGCTCGCCCCAGCGGTCACCTTCGCCGCGCCCCGTCTCGGCAGCGCCACCGCCCGATTGGTCGCTTCGCCGTCCGCCATTGGCCGTCGACCACGCATCCTCCTCCACGACTCCAGCCCTCTCACGCGCCACGCCGCGGCTGTCTCTTCCTTCTCCTCTCTCGTGGTAAGCTCCCCACCTTGCCCTCAAGGTGTTCATCAAAATGCCTCAATGTCTATCATTTGCCGTTGACTTGTCGTTTGGCTCAAGTGCTTGGCACATCATTCGTTCGCGGTGTCCTACGTTTGTCGTGGTGCCCCCTGCCGTGTCGAATTGCTCATCTCTTCGCGGGTTCTCGCTTATCTCGGTACCAAACCCCTCCTCCATATCTTACCTCGTCCCGAGTAGGTTTTTCTCATCTCTAGTCATATTACATGCCGATATATATATCCTTCCCATTCCTATCTTGTGCAGCAAGTCGGGTTGGCGAAGGGCGATTGAACTTCGGTGACATGTGGTTCTTTTGTCCTTGTCCCCATGAGGTGCAAGAACGTCGGTGGTTCCCCGGGTGACGAGTCTCCACCTCGTCCTCGTCGGCCCCCTAAGCAACCGATGGTTGAGCAGCCAAGAAGAAGAAGAAGCGGACTCGAGATCGGCGTGGACGCAGATGCACGGCTCTTTGCAAAGGGGCCGATCGTGAGACAGGCGTAGAGAGGGGCTGGTCTCCACATTGGTGGCCGCCGTGTGAGGCTTGAGGGCCGGACGAGTTTCTCAGAGGCACAGGAGGCCGCGACAAAGAGACTGAGTCGGCCAGAGGCGAAGGTGCCGAGGAGCATCGGAGACGGCTCAACGCCCACCTAGGCGTTCCACTCGTACTGCACCAGGCGACACCACTAGGAGCTCCAAAGAGCCTGAGAGAGAGACAGGGGTGGTGCTCGTGCCCCTCGGGTTCCGCGTGGGCCGGATGTGGTTCACTATGACCTACGGAAGATCACATCCAAGCGAAAGTTCAGGCGCCCGACGTGTTCCGCTTGAGCGGTGGTTTCCTCGGAGAGACAACCCGGGTTCTCGGGGGCTTTCACACTACCCTTCCACGGCGACTTCTACCGAGCTTACCAAGCCTCAGGTTTCGTTTGGAGGTCACCGTGTCTGCGAGGTTGAGAGGATTGTTGAGGTTGTAGGCGAGCACATTCGACCCCACCTGGAGTACCTTCCGGGGCTCGCCGACTTGCTTGGCCGGTCTGTCCTGTACGTGGAGTCCTGGATCCGAGAGTTCTACGCCACGCTTTGGATTGACCCGGACCATAAGTTTATTCGGTTCAGCTTCGAGGGGGTGCCCCGCCGGATTGAGAGTGATCGGGCTCGAGAGATTCTACACTTGACTCGCTACGGCACCAAACTTCACCAGCTGTGCTTTCCACAGATTGACCCTCCTCGCCGCCCTCACGGTGGTATTCGCCCCAACACTGACGACGTTCGTCCCTTGTTTGGTGAGGGCTTTGGAGAGGGATCTAGCAGGTGGACCAAGGATTTGAACCCCACTGCTCGTGTGCTAGATTCAGTGATGAGGCGGACAGTTCTTCTCAGAGAGGGGTACAGAGACGGTCTCACTTACCTGCAGCAGTGGCATCTGTTCCACCTCATCTCACGGCTTGAGTTTGATATTTGGGATTTGATGCTCTGTGAGATTCAGGATGTCATCTACGAGGGTTTCAAGGGCAAGAGGCACTTATCGTGCGCTCACCGGCTGACTTCGATTATTCGACAGAACCGTGCGGCCAATGCCCGAGCCCGCCCTTCAGGAGTATCGTGGTAGCACCACCGACTTTCCGTCTTCACGACCTCTCTCTCAAACTTATTCGGTCGTTGGCGCAAGCTACTCCTATCCAAAGAGACCCGGAGGCCGGTGGTTCCCGAGACAGGGGGCTGAGCAGACGCCACGCTTCGTACTCCGCAGACAGCTTGCACAGTTAGAGCAGCAGGAGGCACGGGGGGTTGAGGATGAGTTTGAGCTAGACCCGTCTGACAGTGAGGACGCCGACTACGAGCCTATTCCACGGATGCCCTCTCGTGCTCACGACGCCGAGGCCAATAGTTCTCGCTCCGACCAGCCAGCTTGAGCTTCTCGACCGTCTCACTTCGGGTCGGCAGCGCCTTGAGCAGAGCGTCGTCGGGACCGCGACGTTGTGAACGCTCAGCTGCGGGGATTGAGCCCGGCAGGGCGCCTTTCAAGAGGGAGCAGGCTCGCTTTCAGCGAGGCTTGAGGCTCGCTTACAGCGTGACGCCTAGGCACAAAGACGCCCGGCTCTTCGATCTTATCTACGGTTTTAGTGCCCGGCCGTCGGGATTCGATCCCACCAGTGCGGGATGACTCCAGCGTTACGGCCCGGTGGGCTTTAGTCGGCCTCGGCGAGTGGAGTTCGTAGTCCGCCGTTCCAGGCTTCCACGGGGCTTCGTTTACACACCAGTCGAGATGGCCCCGTCTTTCAGCCAAGCAACTCACGGTTCAGGTACCACAGTTCACTCGGGGTCTCCGCAAGACACCTCTCCTACTCGGCGAGGTTCCGCAGTCGCCGGTCGTCCCCCGGTTTGAGTCCCATTCACACGGGGGGTTCACACCGCTCACTCGAGAGTCGGCTCCTGCCCACTCAGACTCTTGGAGGCGTCCTACGATGAGTTGACCGGTTGTCCGACGCCCGAAGTCGACTGTGGGTCTCTGTTTCAGCTCCCGAGGTCGTGACGTGCACCGGCACTACTACCGAGACTCTTCCTTCGTCGGTTGCCTCATCCGAGCCTCCCTTGAGTCGCCCACCGCATATACTTCTACACCTCCGGACACTTCGGTGGCAAAGATAGCTTCGTGTGCCCGTCGGCCCCTCCTTCTTCAGCTCCTACCTCCGAGGCACCTATCACGAGATCGTGGCCGTGACTACGTCGGCGGTAGAGATCTGTACCGGGTGACAAGTGGCTCCTTCTTCTTCGGGCTTGCACCTACTCCTGAGCCACAGTGGTCGGGGCCACCGTCGAGACCCAAAGACGTTGACCCAGTCACCGAGTCAGCTGAGCAGGCCCCGACCGCTTCTCCACCAGCTCTAGAGACAGAGGGCCAGCCAGAGACTCAGCGGACTCCGAGTTCGGACTCCTCCACTGACTACGCTCAATTTGAGATGACACAGCGCTCCTCGGGACCCGACTCGTCTGCTGATCCACCCCAGGACTCTTAGGTTTTGGTGCTTCACGTCAAATGGGGAGAGGGTCGAATATGATAGACTTAGGGGGAGCGTGTGAGGGGGAGCTAGTTCTTTTGGTACTTTTGGTGTGTCATACACTTTCATGCATGCATACCATTCATGGTTTTGGTTTCATGTGAGATACTTGCTTAGATACTTACATGCTTTTCGTGGTGTGATATATCATATGACATGTGACATGTGGTTTGATTGTCCTCTCTACTTGATATTCTCTTATATGTTATGCCATGTCACTTGTCGTTGCTCATTTGCTCCATATCCTATTCTATCTTATGATGAAATCAGTGCGTGTAATGGTTTTCATGCCCCCTTATGATGAAATCGTTTCGGTTTTCAAAAGGATGGACGGCAAGGTTAAGGATGCCTAGTTCCGAGTGTCGATGGAGTTGGGTGACACTTGGATTAGTTTGTAGGACGTTGTTTCTCCTTTAGCCGTACTATTAAGGGGGTGCAAGTTATTAGCTCGACCTATAGTCGTGTCTAATGGTTAGGTGTGGTGCCCAATTGTCAAAATTAGTGCTAGACAGGTTCTAGAATAGGCCTATGATTGATTGGAGTCGAAGCCATTCGCAAAGTGTTTGAAGCGGATGTGAAAGGAAGCAGTTTTGCTGCATCGGACGCCCGTAGGAAGCTCAACGGACGCTGACGTCATCGTCCGTTGAGTACGTGAAGTGCAGCAGATACAATGCAAACATCGGGCGCTCCGACCGGTGTCACCGAACGATCCTCCATACGTCGGACGCAACACGAGAGGTTCGAAAACCTGCCTGCGGCATCGGACGCGCCGGTGGTGGGGCATCCATCGACGCTTCGACGTCCGATGAGCGACTTGATGGCGGGGGCTCATTTGCAATCTACCATCGGACGCGCAAACGCAATTTTATCGGGCGCGGCGTCGGGCCAAGACTGTTCACCGTCCGATGATTCGCCCTCCCTCGCCTTGTTGTTGGCGGCGCCGGGCGCGTCCCGTGCTCGCTGGCCGTCGGGCGTCCCGGTGCTTTATCGCTGGCGGTTCTTCTTGACCATCCGCCACGGTAAATGGAGGTCTACATAAGCCACATTGTCGCGCCCAGGATTTTCAATCTCTCGGCTCGTCGACTTTGACCCCGAAGGGCTGCCAAAATTTGAACTCGCGCCGCCGCCGAATCCAACCCTAGCGAGCCTGTCGCCGCCGCCGATTCCAAACCTAGCTAGCTAGCGCCGCCGTCGTTTGCAACCCAAACGCCGCCGCCCATTCCAACCCGCGCCGGCGCCTATTCGAACCCTAGCGCCGCCGCCGATCGATTCCTCCCGAGGTGAGTTAGGAATCGTGAATGATAGAATCTTACGGGAAATTACATTCATGTCAAAGATAATTTGCATTTAAGGAAGCAGGGAGTATAATATAGCATCATACTTTTTTTAATGTAATTTGCAGATAGAAATGCACATTAATTTTTCCCGTTTTGCTTTTTCATTGCACAACAATATAATATATTACTCTTAGTAACAATTATATGTAGTAAACTAGTTGCTGGGATAAATTTTTATCTATTCTATAAAAGAGCGAAGAAATTTAAAATAGCTTCTCACCATGATCTCTTCTACCCACCTCAGTTCTTGTCCGTTAGATCCATTTAATTAGCCCTCACTTTTGTTATTTGTTATTTGTCTTTTTGTTGTAGCATGTAATTTTTGTATCCTTGTCTGAGTATAGAATATAATTGTAAATTGTTAAATGGGAAATTTGGATGTATACCATTAAAATATCCTAACTTTGGAGAAATAGCGAAAAGGTTGGTCCCTTGATGATGTCTACCATTTTGTTAACTTGCCATTCAGTCCGGCCTATGTTGAGACTAATAGACACTTACCTTTGCCGTGCAGTAGGTAGTAGACGTCAAGATCCAATGGAGGAATTCCCCCAGGAGGTAGATGAATGGCGTGACCCAACACCCGATAACAGTGATGATGACTCATCATCATCATCATCGAACGGGTCAGGAGAACCAGAGTACTTGAGTGAGGAAGTAACACCGTGCCCACGAAGGACATTGCGTACGGAGGAGGAAAATGATCCTGACTATGATCCCAGGGCATATAATCCTAAAGATGGTACCACTACAAAAAGGCCCGAACAGGTATGTGCACGAAGTAATTGACACTACGTGGGAGGCATTGTCATTTTACGGATAACTAATCTGAGCTTTGACCATCTTAGATACCGGCGGTACACCTTCGTTTGGAGTTCGATGATGATGAGGAAGCAGCCGCTATGGTGGAGGAGCAACCCGTTGCTTCCATGAGCACTTCTTCAAACACCACTACGACCAGTGGATCAAAGAGGAAAAGGGGCCAACACGGGAGACACCAGCTGTCCGATGAGGTGCATGTCATACATCGGTTGGGGGCGAATGGAGAGCCCCTAGCGCCAAGGAAAGTCATCAGTGTTTTCAGCAACCAATGCGCATGCCGGAAGTTGTTCCTTGGTTGTTAGACAGAATTAAATTGATGCCGTAAAAAGGACAGAATTAAATTGGTGCGTTTTGGTGCTTTACATATGATCTGATCCAGTAGGTAAAAGGTCAAATTCCCAATTCCCAAGGCGTCCTCCTGCATCATCGATTCGATCAGGCACTGAAGGCTAGTGCAGGAGTATGTGCAATGCGTAGCGTATAGTATATACTGTTACTGAACAGTGAACAGACTCTTATTATATCCACAGCCATCAGTCCAGTGACATGCGCGTAGGCGTAGAATATACTACTACTGCAACCTATACGTCAAAAATTACAAAAAGAAAATATCTATCTCAAGTCTCAATTGAGCTGACGTACGTGCTGCGCAAGAGTGCAAGTTTGTGCGGAGAACATGCGTCATGCCTGCCCTTCCCTAGCGAGCATGCACAGTGAGAGCCACTGAGCGCCGATCGGCGTCGCAAACTCGCAAT
This sequence comes from Chrysopogon serrulatus, assembly GCA_015844335.1. NCBI lineage: Eukaryota > Viridiplantae > Streptophyta > Magnoliopsida > Poales > Poaceae > Chrysopogon > Chrysopogon serrulatus. Next base: position 419,602 of record JADLZL010002410.1, on the reverse strand, counting down.
GCATCATCATGCAATAATATTAATCGCATATATAGCAGGCGCTTCTCGAATCCGCTTTACCGATGCTTCAGTAAAGATGGAATCGGTGATCGCGGAAAATTAAAGGAGCGAGGCCAATCGATCTAGCTAACGAACCCCTGCACATGAGCGAACATGCGCGTGCACGCGCCGGCCGGCCGGCCAAGCAATTCTTCTCGCTCGACGACGTCGAGCAGACGCAGGGGCTCACATCACGCATCCATCAGCTGAGAGGGAGAAAATTCGGAGGCTTTCCGCAGGCATCATCAGGGCATGGCGCGGTCGGCTCGATCCGCACACACGCAAGACGACGGACGGCGAGACTGTTGCTCTAAGCCTGCTGCACCTGTAGTGGGCACTGGGCAGTGGCGAGTTTGCCACGCCACGGTGCCGCGCCCGGGCTGCAGCATCGATCGATCGATCGGCAGATATAGGAGGACTGCGTCGTGGAAGGCGGAAAGCGCGAATGGATCCCAGCCCAATTTGGCAAACTCTGCAGGCCTCTTTGCTTGTGTCCTCACCGGCAAGCGAGATGACCGACCGCGGATGGCGTCCAATCGGCCGGCGCCGGCAGGAAAACAGAGGATTGTCGTGCCGAGATATGCGCCAGATAGATCGGCCAATAAAACAGGGGCCGCTGCGTTTACCTTGAGCTGCACTACAGTGTTACCAACACCGCACTACAGTGTTACCAACACCACATGAATGTCAACTCAGGTCATAGTAAAATTCTAGTGTCAAGTCATAGCAAAAATCTTGATTTAGAGTTTTTTTTTTCCATATATGTATATCCTATGGTAAAGTCATGGACTAAATTTTATATGTCCATCTTATAGTATAAAGTCATGGACTAAATTTTATATGACCATGTTACCAACAAAAATCATTGTTGTCACAGCTTAGGACACTGCCACATGGGGCCGTTGCCCGACGCCAATGCCTTAGCACCAACAAAAATCATTGTTGTCACAGCCCGTTGCCCGACGCCAATGCCTTTAGCGCCACGTCCACGCCACGCAGGATGACACCCACCCTATGTAATTTCTAGAGGTTCAAGAAGGATCCAGGGCCTTCTATGTAATTTCTCTTTTGGTTAGGATCCTCTGTGAAGTATGGCTGGCACATCTGCCTACGTTTACATGTACGCTATCCTTATCTAAGAAATGCAGATACGTTTATCAAAAAAATAAAATAACTGATGGATGTCTGATGACGGACGATGAGGCGTCAGTGCATGCCCCCTGCTTTCAATCACTGAAATCTGATCGCCCGTCCATGAATACGCAGTATACAGAAGTGCAACGACTACAATGACATCACCTCCATCAGACCGAAGCTATGGGATATACTAGTAATGTTTTAACCTACTACTAGTAGTAATTTAGGGTCTCTCTGGCACGGCTCCTACCAGCTCTAGCACCCACCTGCAAATATATCGTTGTGTATTGTTCACTTTGGAGCCAAATTTCTCTTTCCTCCCTCTCCCTCTCTCCGCGAGCTAGCAGGAGGTGGCGAAGCCAAAAATTTTAGCTTCATCGACTCCTGCTGGCTCTGTGAGAGGTAGAGGGAGGAGAGAAAAATTTAGCTCAAATGCAGGTAGGAACCAAAGCTGGTAGGAGTCATGGCCGTAAGCGGACTGCTACCGTATGCATGCATGTGAGCATTTGCTGTGTAACACGCGAGTTCCTTCTACGTGTCAAGCGTCGCGTCTTGCGGCAACGGCGATGCTTATGCTACTCACGTTAGCAGTGCAGTTACCGTTGTGACTTCCTCAACTTAATGACAAACTCGTGAACGGACGTGTTCATGAATATGACTGTTTCCTGTTTCGGTGCTGCCGCCATGTAGGCAGCTCGCCTTTGATGGGGTACCACCGCTTGTGCTCCTTGTGCTTCTCTTAATGAAATACACGTGAAGTCGTGTTCTAGAAAAAAAAGACATGTTCATGAAAAGAAAAAGTCTCAAGTTACACTGTCCTTGCGACAATAATCACACAAACATTTTTTGGGATGTTTTACAACATTATAGGTAGTATACTGAAGAACCATGAATGTGGTTTCTAAAGATACACTAGTTTGTAGAGTAGTAACAAACAAGCTGGCCATGTTGCCCAAATTTTGTTCAAACAAAACACAAGTAACTCTTCTTTCGAAAAATTGTACAGAACATAAGTGAATCACCAGGACTCGAGGAATGCCTCGCTGATCTCAAATATTCTGGCACAAATATCTTGCATTCTTGGTCGATCTTTGGGTAGTTCCTGGAACACGAGAGAGCAACCTCAACCAATGGTATCAGGCAGCTCTGTAGTGTTGCAAATGCATGGTTTCCCCACAGGGGCATGTAGGGATCTAAAACCTCATGTAGTCCGTTTGGATATGCTGAGCTCACCAGCTTGTGAAGGGTCATGCCACTGGTGAACATCGTATCAGTGGGTCGTTTTCCGGTGAGTAATTCCAGTAGCAACACACTGAAACTGTAGATATCGCACCCAGTTGAGAGGTTATACCCCATTCCATATTCTGCAAAAAAAAAGTAACTATTCCATGTTAGCAACGCGCGGGGGGGGGGGTGGGTACTAGTGTGAAACTTATAACAAAAGGTGCTGTGCTAGTGTGAAATTAATAACAAAGGTGCTCACCGGGTGCAATATATCCAATAGTTCCTCCCATGCCAACGAAGTCTTCCGGACTACCAAGGGCCGGACAGAGAAACTTTGCAGATCCAAAATCACCAACCCGAGCCGTCATATCGTAATCCAAAAGAACATTGGCTGGCTTCAAGTCGCAGTGAACTAGAGGTGGTGTCAGTTGGTTGTGCATGTAGTCCAAAGCAGCAGCCACATCCATAGCTATTCTCATTCTTTGGCCCAAGCTTAGACCTCTCTTGGGGCTATTTTGTTGTAGCTTTGGGTGCACCCACATATCCAAGTTTCCATTGGCCATAAAATCGAATACTATAGCTTTGAACTCATTGTTCTCCAAGTCCACTGTTGAGCATAAGGTCACGGCTTTCATAAGATTGCGATGGCGGCTGTTTCTGAGCACTTCACATTCCATAAGAAAGCTATTTAGTGAGCCATGCTCATCGAGATGAAACACTTTGATGGCCATGATATCTGTGTCAAACTCAAATCTTCCAATGTAGACAGAACTGGTGCGACTTGAGCTTATCTTGTTGATGGGAGAGAGCCAACTAGTAGCTTTAAGGATGTCATTGTAGGATACCTTCTTCATTGTCTCCTTATAGCATGGAGCTGTGTGTGCTCTTTTATTCAGGAGGGTGACCACAAAGCATACGAAGGACAATAGGGCAATAGTAATTGGCGGAATTCCTATTAACAGCAGGCGTGCATAGTTCTTTTGAGTTTGACCGGCTGATATTCTAGGGCAAATAAGGAATGAAGATGAGAAGGTAGTTGCCTTTGCACAAGCACAAAGCCCTATGTTCCCATCTAAAATTACTGCCGTGGCATTTTCGAATACTCCTCCTGTTGGAATTGGCCCTACAAAGTAGTTGTAGGATAGATCAAGTAGGATCAACAGAGTGAAGTTACTAAAATACTCCGGAATATGTCCAACAAAGTTGTTTTGCGAAAGATCAACCACATTGATGGACTTCAGGTCACTGAAAGACTGAGGAATGCTCCCAATGAGGTTGTTGTGTGATAAATCCAAACTTATTAACTGCAAAGTACCAGCAACGAGTTGACTTGGTATTGATCCAGAAAGGTTGTTACTAGATAAGTTTAGCGTAACTAATTGCTCGCAGTTTCCTAAATTTACTGGTATGTTTCCACTCAAATTATTGCTATCTAGATGAAGTTCTAACAGCGTAGAAAGATTACCTATATTAGACGGGATTGGACCTGATAAGTTGTTCTTGGACAGATTTAGAATGACTAGCTGACTTAGCTTTGCAATGGTGGAAGAAATTCCTCCAGAGAGTAAGTTCTGGTTCATGTCAAGCATTTGAAGATTCAAAAGGTTTTGTATCACAATTTGTATTGTGCCAACTAGTTGATTCTGTCCAAGTGCTAATGCGATTAAATTTTTAAGTTTTCCAACCTCAAGAGGTATTGGGCCAACTATTTTGTTGCTCCCGAAGTATAAGAGTTCTAAACTTGCCGAAAGGTTGCCAATTAGTCTAGGCAGACTTCCATTCAGGTTATTCCCATCCATTGCCAATACTTCTAGCTGTGTGCAATTTGTGAGAGAGGCAAGGAATGTCCAATCATCAGATTCTAGCTGGTTAGATCCAAGATTTAGAAAGTGCGGCTCAGGTAAAGACCCTAGAGATGGCACTGGGCCAACTAGTAAATTATTGGAAAGATCGATCATTTTGAGCATTGATGTATTAGCTAGTGATGCTGGGATGACTCCCGTCATTCTGTTACCGAACATGCTTAGCATTTGTAGGTTCAGTAACATGTTTCCAATGCTGGATGGTATCCTTCCTGTAAGGTTATTCTGGCCTAAGTCAAGGAAAATAAGGGACGAGATGTAATAAAGTTGGGCTGGCACATGCCCCAATAGGTTGTTTTCATATAATCTCAGCACACTAAGGTTCCGAATTTGATTGAGAGTTTCTGGAGGTGATCCACCTAAGTTATTTGAATGAAGGTCTATTGTATTGAGGGAAGAAACATTTCCTAGTGATGGAGGTATGATTCCAGAAAGATTGTTCTCTGCAAGGTTAAGAATTTGCAGTGTCGCCATCTTATGAAAGTCAGGGATACGTCCAGAGAAGAAATTCCTTTTAAGATTGATAACAAGAATTCTAGATGAGCCGTTGAACAGACTAGCAGGAATCATTCCAGATAAGTTGTTACTTGTCAGGTTTAGCACAGCAAGTGACGAGCTAGTTGCCAAGGAATGGGGGATACCTCCACTAAGAACATTGTATGCAAGATTGACATAGCTAAGACTCATACTTCCAGTACCTAGTGACCTTGGGATGTTACCTGCAAGCTTATTACTTTCAAGCACCAGATCTTGGAGCACAGGAAGTGTGCCCAACTCCTCAGGGATGCCACCAGACAACAGATTGTTTCCAAGATCTAAGCGTGCTAGTGAAGTAAGATTAGCAAGAGAAGAAGACAGATTCCCAGTCAACTGTAGAGAGTTCAGGTCCAGTGAGATGACACGAGGTGGAAGAGCCTTACCGCAAGTGACCCCTCTCCACCTGCAGAAGTCGACTGATCCATCGCGCCATGAGCGCAAGACACTGAGGGGGTCAAAGGAGATGCCGGCCTTGAAGGAGAGGAGAGCTTGCCTGTCGATCTCAGATTTGTTCACTGATTCTGCAGCTAAGATTGCAATGGAGGTGAAGGAAAGGAGGATGAGTAGATGAGCCACGAGAGTGAAGCTGAGTAGATGAGCCATGTCTCCAAGCTAGGACAGAGCCTTTGCTGGAATGCCGTGGTGTGCAGGTTCCTTCTTCAAGTCAGTGGTTGTCTCCTGCAGTGGAAAACGAGAACCTAGTCCTCGTCTCCTTTGACTAACCAAAGACTTGACTTGCTTTATGACTAGGAGAACTACCATGTTTTCTTTTCCAGAACATGAACAGGGAACAGCTTTACTTAATCAGATGAAAAGCAAAAACCCAATGATTTCAACCATTCACAGGTATTGTGTGAATTTGATCACAATATCAGGGCTAATATGTCATGTGATCACTTTACTTGGAAATGGCACATGTCAGTGATTTTTCTTTCACAATATAATCCAGGTGGGGCCCAAAAATTTTACTTCACATTAGGCATTAGAGAGAACATCCACCGAAAGGGAATTGCTTGTTCTGTTCCTCGATAAATTCTGACCATTGGCCATGTAAGGCCAAATTTTGCCTTCCGCCCTTCATGGTTATAGAAGTAGAGGATAAATGAACTGTGGTTGAAGCGAACTGAAACGTGGCACACAGGTCTACCAGAGCCACCAGATCTTCTACCTATGAATTGGAATTTTTTTTTTTTAAGAAAGAAAGATTTACTGAACTCAGGGTGTGTGTTTGGCAACACATTCACTAAAGACAGTGGTGGGTCCAGGGTTTTGAACCTAGGTATTCGAAATGTGAAGAGGCGTTTTTTTTTGACAGCATGAAGCCTAATATTTGGCATGTATAATACCATATAGTTGTAATTGTAGAGTATATAGTAAATATATATAACACATAACTGAGCATGATTCATATATTCACCGAATTTGGACACAACTTAAAATTGTTTAACCTAAATAAATATCAATAGTTCAACATACCAAAGTGGCCACAACTGGAATATATAGACTAGGGGTGATTTGCCATCTTTATTCCCAGATGATGGCATGATGCATGGATGTAGTAGGGCACAGTAAATAGCTATAGTAGCTAGGTCATTATATTAACCACCAAATTAAAAGTGTAATAGCTGAGATAGAACGATTAGTAGGAGGAGTATGGGATTCTGAATTATTATTATTATTTTTTTTGAAGAACCAGGAGGAGCCAGAGGCTCCTACTGAAAAAGCATTAAAAAAAATAAAGTCAAGTATTTTTTTTTGATAAGCGACGGGGGGGTTGAAATAACCCCACCTGATATATTATCTGGCCACTGATCCCGGCAAGCCGGTGGGTGGCAGGCTCATGGCCTAAACACAGTTTTAGTTTTCAGTACAGCAAGGGAGAGAAAGATCAAATCAGTAGCCTATTACACCAGACATCATGAAGGTGGGCATCGTTCCTGGGAAGGTGGCATCTCCAGAGCTTGGATGAGGCCCTGCACGCGGCCAAGAGGCGTGAGTGGTCCGGGTGCATCGCTCTGAACACCACATCGTGTCTATGTTTCCATAGCTCCCAACAGAGGAGGAGCATCAGAGAGGAGAAAGCAGAAGAAGGCATGTCGGTCGATGCGGTAGATTCCCAGAGGCACTGAACTTTGGCCACGCTTTCGGCCTGCCATCCGATTTTCCTCCAGAACTCTTTCGCGAACGCGCACTCCGAGATGATGTGGTCTGCTGTTTCAGACTCCAGGCCGCACAAATCGCACAGATCTTGATCCACCACATTTTTCTTCAGGAGGTTGGTGTGGCAGAACCTTCTAAATTATATGGCCCACAAGCACCTGACATTATCCCTAAGACATCTGTCAGCTATGCTTGCGTACCACATAACTTAAAAAGCTCTGTCGGGTGAAACCCCGATGACACCACGATTCTCCAAGATCGACTTCTTACAAGATATTGTAGTATTACAATCATTTTTATTCAAATACAACAGAGTAGCAGAAGATTTATAAAAGATATGACTACACTTGATCAGAGTTTGATTAAACAACACTTAACTGAATTTGTGGAAGCAAGGAAGAACCATAGAGCACCTGCGAGAGAACAACTTAGACTGGAGATATTCGATCATGCCAAGCCCACTGGTATGATCGAAGTCAGCAACACTAGTCAGCACCTGCAATAGGAGTCAAAAAATCCTGAGTACAAAAGTACTCCGCAAGACTTACCTGACTAAAAATTGGGGAGAAGACTCAGGAATGCTGGCTAATGGGAATCAAGGTAAGGCTTTAGCAAGAATCAAAGACACCTTTTGCGAAAAGAGACTAAGCCGATCCTTACTATGCCAATCACTTGTCAACCATATAACGGATTCAAAACTTTCCTTTCATCAACTTCCATCATTACTACGATGCTGGTGCAAGGATCAAGTCTCCCATATCGTGGAGCAACGACGATTCGAATCGCTTATATACCCAGCTGGGGTTTCCTAGCCACACGATGTATGCAGGACCAAACATCTTACATACATCAACTCACGCTTGAGTTTCTCCACCCCAGAACGGGTCCTAGCCACGAGGGTACAATACACCACCTCCCTACGCCGCGGTCCCCTTCCACGGTGCGCCCCGTAGGATGGGTACATGCTACGCTCGTCCCGGTTGTCCGTTCTCGTCGTGGATAGTTCAAGGGAGCTTACCGCCATTAGCATGCGACTAGTACTATCCAATAACCTCATGATCCAAGGGCCAAGGCAACGAACGGTGCTTAACCGACTCATAAGTGGACGACACTACACCAGGGCACTAGCCCTTCCTGGTGCAAGTCACTCCACTCGGTCTCAATTTACTCATCATGTTCTTATTGCGTACCCTTGACCCGATCAAAGTGAAGGGATATCAACAAGTAACATTAGGTTTTCATCACTTTCTCAAAAGAGGAAAGAGGTATTGTTATCACATTTTTGGAAAACATTTCATAAAGCCTATGCTATCAGCAGGGCTAAGCGTATACTAATTATTTCAAAATCAAAACAGATATCCAGGGTAATATATCAAGGTACGGTAAATGCATCAAGATAGGATATCACTCAACTCCTACACCTAATGCATCATATCATAAACATAGAGTATAAAGAACTTTCAAAATTCAAGGAAGGGTTTAATGCATTCGGGGCTTGCCTGCGTTGCAGGGAAGGTTAGCTTCCAGGAGTTAGACTTGGCATTCCAGCATTTTCGGTGGATACACCTCATCGGGATTGGATCACTTGCACCTTCTTGGAAGCTTGATCAACGCGATCCAACTCTCGTATACTACACGTAATAATGATGCATACTTAACATAATGACATGTAGGACATGATGCTAGATGATGCAATATGGATGAAATAACTTAACTCTTCAGTAACTTGAGTACAACTTTCCTTCACGGTAAAGTTGTATCAAGGGATCACAGTAGCAATTACTTATTTACATTGGATAACACAACATAATTAACATAAATAAAATGCCGAAGGTCATTAGGGTTAATGACCTAGAGTCATCACTCAATCCTAAAGTCAATCAAGCCTATGGTGATTAAGGTTAATTACTAATTTATTAACTATTTTTACAGTTGTTGAAAGCCGCTAATTAAACTTACTAAGTAATTAACTACTTATACACATGTGATGATACCCAATAGTAACACCACACAATCAAGCCATGAATCATTAGGGTAGTAATGGTGCATGGTCTTCAAATCATACCAAGAGGGAATCAACCTAAGTGAAGCATATAATAAATTACTTTAGGCATTTATCATTTATATAAACATGTGAGCAACTCTACATATAACTATACATGATCATGCCTTGGACCAGAGATGTTTTGTTGATCCAAGGTCTCCAAACAAAACTATAAATCAACCAACATTTAATTAGTCAAATAATTAATTAATTTATGGTCTTATTTATTAATCATTTTCATGGTCATTAAACAAGGCTAGAATTAGTTATTAAAATAAACTTCTTCAAAAAAGTACCAAAATTTTAGTGGAGGTCACTTTTCATGTGAAAAGCTTAACCCTAAATTTTCATGATTTATGGATTAATATTTTGCTCTAGAAAAATTAAACACTATGCATTGATTAATTAAAACATGAAATTATCAAGCATAACAAAATTGATTAACATACTAAACACATATTTTTCCATGAAACTACACCTCATGAGGAACACAAAGAATTTTGATTCATATTTTTCTGAGCTCAGATTATTTAATTATGAAATAAACAAGGAATCAGCATTTTCACCTTTTCTGAAAAAGAAAAATCCTTTTACTGCTCTTCTTCTACCTTCAGCTGCTGGCCAGGGGCATGGCCGGAACGGACCGAGACTGGCCGGCGGCGGCGGCTCGGCGGCCGGCGGTGGAGGAGTTGGCCGGAATGGGCTGCAGAGCAAGGTGAACTCGCTGGTGCTCCTAGCTTGGCCGGAGGTGCTCGGTGGTAACCTGACCACGAGCGCCCGCGGCGGCGGCCATGGCTGTGACGGCGACCACCGCAACGCCGGTGCTTCGGCTGCCTCAAGGACAAAAAAATAGGATGGTAGGGAAGGAGAGGAACGGCGCAAGGAGGCAGCAGAGCTGGCTGTACAAGCTACTGGGCAGGGACAGCTCGATGGCGGCGAACATCGCCGGCGAGCTGGAGCTCTGTGGTGGCAGCTCGGGAAGGAGAAAGAAAGAAGAGGACTGGCTAGGTCGTGGGCGAGGCTTCTAGGCTAGCCAGCTCCTGCTCGAAGTCGGCCACGCAAGCGGGTGCGTGTCCAGCGCAAGGAAGCGGCGAGAAGAACGACGAAGCAGCTCGGTGGCGAGCAGAGCTCGGCCGAGTTACTGTAGCAGCGACCATTTTCCCCTTCGTTTCTATTTTTCTCCTGAATTCATGTAACAACTTCAAAAACTCCAAAAACAAAAGTTGCTCCGTTCGATGCGATCTTCAACTTTGCTTTTTGGACTAACCCCAAATTCTGCCTCCATTTTGAAATTTGGAAAAAAAAAAAAAAAAGAGGGGCTTAAAATTAGGATTTTTGAATTTCAGACTTAGAATTTTGAATTTTTAAATCTCTATTTGAAACTTCATCCTTCAAACTCTATTTTGAAATTCCAACAACCAAATTTTATGATCATTTCATAATTTCATAATTTGAGCTCAGAGATTAGGATTTTAACCTATTTTAATTAGCAAGCGTATTAGATCTAATTAGGACATTTAAACCACACTAATGATGATTAACCATTATTAAAAACCATTTCACGTTTTACTTAAAACAAGCACCAAATACATGATTAACATTTCATATTATTATTAATACATCATATCAAGGCATGTGATCAAGTAGGAATTATTAACACCATGAGATGCTCTAATGCACTGATGCTTGGTGATTAACTTAATGATGCTTAATGCATAATATGATGACATGGTGGGGTTTAGGTTAACGTAACACCAGAGGTGTTACAGTTGGCCTCGCAGTTGATCCTGTTCTTGGTCAGGAGCCATCCAAAGAACTTTACCCGGGGCGCGACGAAACAGTAGGCGGGGCAAATAGTGCCCCCGCGCATCGAAGTGTTGTAGATCAAGCCGGCGATCAGCTTGTGGTTGCTGTCATCAAAGAAGCAGGCTCTGTTATCCGGCGTATCATTCAGCACAACTTCTTGGAGCATGTGTTCCAGCTCGCCTAGCTCGGTGTCTGCTTGCTCGCTCAGGCGGCGTTGGAACTGGGTGCGCAGTTGTTTTGTCAGCACCTCACGAACTGATGAGGCCCGGCCAACAAAATGGCTTCGCAAGGCTGGGAGAGTAGCAGCCAGGGTGGAGTCTCCGATCCAGGCATCATCCAAGGAGGTGCATCTCCCATCACCAAGGCTGATCCTGGTGATCCTTCGGTAGGCAGGCAGCAGGTCCCTGAGTGTTTCCCAATGAGTGCCAGCCAAGTCACCCCTAAGTGTGTCCATATGCACATGCTCTCTTGCCCAGATCGCCCACGCAGAACCTTGTGGATGGTGCAGACGATGGATAAGCTTCAGGAGAAGGCTGGCGTTTTGGGTTTCTAGTCGCTTGATTCCCAGGCCCCCCCGTCTTCTTTTGCTTGGCACACCTTCTCCCAAGCCACTAAGCACTGCACACCATTGGCTTTGTCTGAGGCTGTCCATAGGAAGGCTCGGCGTCTCTTGTCCAGTGAGTCTATGATGGCAGGAGACAGCATCAGAGCTCCCATGGGGTAGGTTGGCAGCCCATCCAATACCGAGTTGATTAGCACCACACGCCCCGCTGTGCTGAGGAGGGTGGCTTTCCATCCGGTCAGATAACGATCAGCCTTGGCAATGAGAGGAGCAAATGCTGACAATGGCAGTTTAGTGTTCGACAATGGAAGGCCGAGATAGACCTGGGGGAAGGATCCCTTTTGACATTGCAGAGTGTGGAGCATGAGTTGAAAATTTTCTTGCTGCACATGCATAGGAGTGACTGTGCTTTTGCTGAAGTTGATCTTCAGGCCCGTTGCAGCAGAAAACAAGTCCAGTATATGCTTCAACCTGACAACATCACCGAGTCAAACTGGCTAATTTCAAACATATAGCTACTTTTTGATATGACGCATCAAAGCTGCACCATCAACAACTAATTATACAGTGTAAAAAACAGAGCAAATAATTATTCAGTTTCATAAATAGAAAGAACGGAGAATATTAGTTTTGCCAGGCAGGCAAGCTCATCAGTGACCGAATGAAATGAATGAATATTACTACTCCGTCCCGGAATAATTGTCGTTTTCGATTTTCGTGCCGCAAGTTTAACTCGATTTATAGAAAATACGTGCAATATTTATATCTCCGAATAATTTTGTTAAAAAACTAGATTCAAAGATCTTTCCGATGATACTAATTATAATACTAATTGATAATATTTATTATTTATAAAAATTACCGGCATTTGTTTCTCGGGAAGTGAAAGCGGCGATTATTTTGGGACGGAGGGAGTAGCATTGTACCATCAATTTCGTGGGCGTAAATACGAACAGAGTCATCGTCGGGCTCGGGCAGAGGTGCGCGGCCGCCGCCGTCCGGTGGCCTGGCCTAGCCCTGCCCCCCCGAACTCCAAAGGGGCGCCGGTCCCGCGGACCCGCACGGCCACACAGAAGGGGATGGCCGGCTGCGCCATTCGACCTTGCGCTCGCCGCCCGGAGCCGCATGCCGACGCCCCTGCGCCGCGCCGCCGGCCGGGTAGCCGGCCCGCCGCCATCCACAGGCTGCGGGGGGCGTACCATGCGCAGATGAGGGTGGGGGAGTTGGGCCACCGCTGGACCTTGTTGAGCCTTTGGGTGGAGAAGGTATGTTTTGGGCTGAATTGGGTATTCATTTTTTTTCCTTGTTCCAATACACATACTACATGTATAAACACCTGCTCACAAAAATATATTTACATATACACTATATATATTCTCGGAAAAAATTGTATCCACTTGAATTCAATGGTATTCAGTTTCAAAAAAAATACGGTAATACTCTGACTCTGACGTCCGACTTTATCCGGACGTGGCACTCGCCCACTGGACCGTTCACCGCCCCTTTCACTGTCTCGTCGTTTCCTTCGCCTTATCTCCTCGTCTCCTCCGTCTTCCGTGTCGCTCCTCTGCCTCCTTCCCTCTTCCCCGGCTCTGCTCCTCTCATTCCCCCGCCGCTCACACTGCCTCCCCACCCTCCCGAGGGTTGCTAGCACCCCCATCCTCCCTTCCTCCCTCCCTCCCTCCCTCCTGCAAAGACACATGCGTGCCTCTATGCCACCGGAGTGGGGGGTGATAGCGGCTGCTCCCGGCGAGGAGAGAGCGTCTTCCTCCCTCCCTGCTCTCTCTTTCCCACTCTCTTACCTTCATGCATCCGAACGAGGATGATGATGGCGTGGCTTCAACGAGGTAGGTCGGATGGATCTAGATCCGAGGCCTTCTCTTCCTTCTCTAGATCCGGATCTGAGCTCTCCTCCCCTCTTCTCGATCGGCCCCCCTCCTCGTGCTCTCCTTCTCCTTCCCACTTTGGATCTAAGGGCTATTGTGTTGGGTAAGGTTTCAAATGCGAGCTCTCGGGTTTAACTCTCACATGTGTTGCAATGGTGTTCTCTCAAAGTTGCAGTATGTTTTTCGTGTGACGTTGTAGTAGGGGTAAGGTTCTAGTGAGCTCTCGGGTTTCGAGATCTTGCCATTGTTGCAATACCGATTTTTGAGATGTTGTTTGAGTTTCTTTAATCGCATGTTGCGGTAGATGTTCGGTTGTTGTTGCAGCAGCTGTCTAGGTGTTTTTAGTAGTACTATGTCATGGTGTTGTAGCTACTCCATCCAATGCTTCAATCGCATGTTTGATGAGTTGTTCCGTTGTTGTTGGAGCAAATTGTTACGGCGTTGGTGCAATAGATGTTTGGGTGTTGTTGCGGTACTATGTTCATGATGTTTCAAATTTGCTCCATCTAATGCTTCAATTTGCATGTTGCGATGAATCGTTTCAGTGTTGTTGCGGCGCTTGCTTTCGATATTGTTGCAATACTTGTTCATGGTGTTTCGATTTGCTCCATCCGGTCTTTTTAATCTGCATGTATATAGTAGTTTCTGAAATTTTGTTGCAGCAAGTGTTTGATGTTTGTTGTAATAATATTGTTCATGATGTTTCAATTTTCTTCATTACAGTGTTGGAGATATTGTCTTTACTTGTTGCAATATATATGTTCATGGTGTTTTCAACTTCTTCAATCTAGTCTTCCAAATGTTTCATCTGATTTAGAGGTATATTGTAAAGGTTCTATCTGGATGTTGAAAAAATACATCGGAGTGTTGCATGATGCGGCCGGTCGCTACTACTAAAGGGGTGGGCGCGAGGTTTTTAGGTGTTTTTAAACGATTTTGCAAGTGTTTCAAATACATGTTTCAAACGTTTCATTGTTTTTAGGCGTATGTTGCAATTGTTGCATATAGAAGTTTCAAAAGTAGATCTAGTGCTTTGCATCTCCCTCCTACCCCCCTGCTACCTTAGCCTCGGTGGCATGCAGCAGCAGCAGCAAAGGGGGGGCGCCTTTGCCTCGGTAGCATGCAGCAGCAGTAGCAGGAGAAGGTGGGCATGCCTGGATGGCAGCAGCAGCAAAAGGTGGGCACGCGTGCAACAGCAGCAGAGGATAGGCATGCGTGTAGTAGCAGGGGGGGTGGCACGCGCAAAGAAATAGGAGGAGGTGGGCACACGTAGCAAGAGGTGGGAATGCGCCGCGAAAGAACAGGCGTGGGCAGCCACAGTAGACAGGCGTAGTGGTGCGGATGAGTACAACGCGCCAGCGTCCGTCGGACATATGCTAGTGGCCGGACGTCCGGACGCTAGCTGTACCGAAAAAATATTCTCCGATTCTTTTGTTTGACATGGCGCATGAATGAAACACATAAGGCATGATATGACTACCTCTGAATTTTAGCAATTTGTTGGTCTGCTGTGTGGGCCTATCATGGATTGGGCTGCCTTTTACAAATTTTTTTGGTTGTAAGCTTACAACATACATTTTTTCTTTTTTTTCTCTCTGTCTTCAATATCGGCATATAGTATTTTTGCAGCATCTTATTATACTTGTTCTTAAGCATAGTTGTAGGTAGAGGGATGAGCCAGTCGAATAACAAGAATCAGTCCTCGTATTTCTACTATAAAAGGTAATAAGACTGCTCCTTTGCTGCTTCTCTAATACTTTGTTTTGGTTGATTCACATAGTATACAGTGTTTTATAATGTATACTGTCACATTGCCTGCCCGTGTGGCAAAATAAGTGTTCCATTGTGCTGTGCCCATTGGCCTGGCGGCTTCCGAAAGCCCATCACCCGTCACGAGAAGGCTTGCGGGCCTGCCAGGCACAGGCAGATACTCCCAGGCGTTCGATTTCCGGATTTCCAAAGTCTGGGGTCAGGTCCGTCACGATTACTGCCTGGCCGCTCAGGGCTCAGCTACCGGGCTGTCCAGGCCGTGCGTATGTCTGTGCCGTACGCCCGTACCGCATGTTATTCTGGTCAGTACGCAAATCTCCTGTTGTGGCAGGGGGCGAGTGCAAAAACACATAACCGAGATGTGTACAGTATCTGGATAGGACTGGCACTGATTGGCTCACAGGAGGTCGCGGCGGTCGTTCAGTTGAGCTTTTTTTTTTGTGACAAGAGTCGTTCAGTTGAGTTGAGTCCGCCATGGAAGGTGCAGCCGGCCAAATGATCGTCCCCATCCTCGGCATCGTTGCCGCGGCCGCCGTGACCTTCTACACCGTCAGCTTCATGGAGATGCGAGACGTACGCTTTCCTAGCTGTTCCCTTCTCTATATCCCTGTCTGCTGCTGCTCTGCTGTTGGTTTCGTTTGGGCATGACGCTCACCATGCATCAACTTGCGACATGCAGAAATCTTTCGAGGAGCTCGACGAGAAGTACTCGGAGTTCGATGACGAGTCAGGCGGGCGGTAGCGCCGCTCGCGCCGCAGGGCCGAGCGCGACAGGAAGAGAGCCAAATGATTTGATTGGCCATACCGCCATTGTTCCGTGGTTTGAGTCTTCGAGAGAGGGATGAAGATGATTGCTATACTTATGAATTTGTTGATTCGAGATATGCCGGTTAATTTTTTAGGGGTGAGTGTGTATGTGTGTTAATTTGCGAACATTTACTAGTGTGATGCAAACAAAGCTTACCTACCGAAGCAGCTAAAACGATGGATTTGTTTAAACGACTCCATATGTATGTACCCTCTGCTGTTCTTCAGTTCTATCAGGACATGTAAAACAAATTTCCCCTCAATTACTTCTAAATTGCGTATTCTCAACGCCAGTTTGCCTTTGCATACATGCATTCAGTACATTTCGGAACAGTTGAAACTTGAAACTAAAGCAATTCTGGCTTACTGCTCTGCTCGGCCTCTACTTCAGTTGACGGCATGTCTCGCCGGGGTCTGAGTGTGGTCTTTTGTAGGTTCCTTATCTCAATGAAATACGTGCTAAGCATGTTGCCCAACAAATTGGACAACGAAACCAAAACTGAAGCCAATAGCTGAACTCCCAGATAGTAAAACCAAAGCTGAAATAAAAAAGTAGTAAAAACCAACATTTCAATTCGGTTCAGCTTGGGTTTTTGATTTTTGGCTTAAAAATGACCACCATTACAAACATTCTGTTCATTTATCTTATCAGTCGTTTGAACAGTATTTTTCTCTCACACCAAATCAGTCTGCTTCTTATCAGCCGGCTTATATCATCAACCGAACACCCCTGAAAACTCAAGCCCAACTAATAATGATAGATTGATAGTCTAGGCCACAAGTCCCACACTCAACCATTTCGTGTATTTATTTAATTTTTATGCGCTGGAGAATTTTAGCCAAGCTAGCATCGTCTACAAACGCTTATTACTACTACGGCCACCTTATTATTCTGACGATGATACTCCACAGTCCACATTACAGAGTTGGCAACGGCGCTCCGCTCCGCTCCGCTCAAACAGTGATGCTGTTTGGTATGCCACGGAGCACCGGCCCGGGCTGTGCCGTCGGCTTGAGCAGCGTATAGGGCACCTCCACGGGGCCCGTCCGGTTCTTCAACGCAGGATCAGCGTTCCGCCTCTCGATGTTGCTCGCGACCTCCTCCAGCCTCACCCGGAACTCCGCCAACGCCGCGGCCGCGCTCCGCTGGCTCGTCCACTGCTCCGTGTCCGGGCGCTGCCCGAGGTACACCTCCGTCCCCGCCAGCCCCAGCGGGCCCGCGGAGATGGACATGAACCCGAGCGCCTCGGTCACCGGCGTGACGCTCCCGAGGAACTCCGACTCCGTCACCGTCGCCGTCGCCTCCGGGTCCGGCACCGGCCCCGTGGTGAGGGAGGGCCCGTTGGGGACGAAGCCCTGGTAGTCGTACTGCCCGAAGCTGATGGCCGCGTGGTACGCCGAGCCCACCCAGATGACGGTGGCGCAGGTCTCCACGAGGTCCGCGACGCGGTCCATCGCCGGCCACCACGGCGCGTCCGACAGGTCGCCGTGCCCCACGTTCCTGACCTCGCTCCACCACCCCTGCAGCTCGCTGTCCCTCGGCACCGCGCCGTCGTCGGCGTAGTAGATGGCGCAGTAGTCCGCCACCCAGTTCTTGATCGCCGCCCACATTTCGAGCCCGTCCACCGCGTACGGGTAGTCCTTTATCGCCAGCTCCAGCGTCTCCGGCTTCTTCGGATCTCCTTTTGCCAGACCTCTGTCATCGTCATGTAGTGAGCGACATGCTGTTGTTGCTATGGCATATGAACGATTACCTGCCATTTTGTATTACCTCTTGACGAGATCATTTGGGAGAGCAAGGTCTGTGAAGTTCCAGGCCTTGTACACCTTGGAGGACATCTCCATGTTGTACTTGCTGGGGAAGTAGGTGACCTCGTGTATGCCGCGGAAGATGCTGCCGTCCTTCCTCTGGTCACCCGAGCCGACGACGATCTGGCGCGCGACGGCGTTGATGTGGAGCGTCTTCCGGAAGTGCGGCTTGAGGAGCCTGTGGATCGGGTGCAGCACGCTCAGCTGCCGGTTCGCCGCGATCACGATCGGCTCCATGGATGCGTGCGTGTTGAGCCTACAGCACATGGATGACACACACATTGACCGCGTCTTGCTTGTTTGTACCAGCATCGTATAAAAGATTAATTCTCTGAACGAACGAGTGTATTACGTACCAGTGAGTGGCGAAGTTGTTCTCGACGGTGTCGTTGGCGGCGGCGTGCGCCTTGGCCAGCTCCCAAGCCGATAACCTCCCGGCACTCCGGCAGCGATGCCGTCATCCCCGCTGTCCGGCGAAGTGTACACCTTGCTGACCGCGCCGAACTGCTCCTTCTCCGGGTGCGGCGAGCTGAGCTCAATCGCGAGCGGTTTCAGCGTCGAATCGTCGCGGTTGAGGAACAGGAGCGTTCTGGCGGCATACGTACACCTTCCTCTGCGACACCTCAGCCTTCTCCAGTCTCCTCCTCGCCTGGGAGCTTGTTGATGCGCTTCAGATATGGCATCACCCAGTCGTTGTGGTCCACAACGTACAGCCTTCCCCTCCTCCACAGCGGAAATCATCCGGTCCGAACGTACGAACGGAGCGCGAGAAGGGCTGGAGGGCACGCCACACGAGCGTAAGTTCTAGGGTTGTTTGAGTTATTTTGTATACCATGTGTATGTGTACACCATTTAAATTTCACTTAAATGTTTGATTATGATTATAAAAGTCATTAACCTAAAAGCAACCTTGGAGTGATTAAGTGTTTGGCTAACTATGTTTAACACTCCATTCATGTTTTATAAGTCAAATTATGTCAAGAAAGAATCAAAATTGGAATTTGAATTCAAATCCTAACTCTAAGTCAATTTGGCAAAGTGTTGGAAATTGGATATCATTTTCAATTTTGAGGAGCCAACCATAATTAATTTTCTAAATAAAAGTTGCTAACCCTTGGCACCATTTCAAAGTATAAACTTTATACTTTAAAAATGTGCTATTGGTTAGGTCCCAAGATCACCAATTAATCCCTAATTAAATTGCCCAAAGAATCAATTTGAAATTTCCTTTCAAAATCCTAAAATTCAAAAGTGCTTTTACCCCTTTTCAAATTGTGCTCAAAATATTCAAAATTTAGAAAAACTTCAAAAATATAGATTGTGCATCTCTTTGAGCTCTACAAGTTTGGTAAATAAAGTTTTTCAAGTTTTTGAATACAATCAAAAGTAATTTCAAAAGTTTATTGAATTAGAAAATATTCCTTTTTTAATTTTGAACTCAAACTCAAAATTTATTTAGTTTCATGAAAAACTCTCTTAATAAAAGTTGTAGATCTTAAAAAATGGCACAACTTTTTATTTTTGGAGATTTTCATCTTTTATTAAAATTTGAAAGTAATTTTTTAAATTTCAAAAGTTAGGGTTATTCCCTCTTTTCAAATTTAAAATGTAATTTCAAAGGTAACTGGAATTTGATAAAACTTGTTTAATAAAGTTTGTAGAGCATGAAAAGTTGAGCAACTTCTATTTTTGGAGTTTTTCAATCTCTATTCAAAATTTTGGAGTACTTTTGCAAAAAAAAACAGTTTCATATTAAAAGAAGGGGGGGGCAAGAGCTACAGTACAACACAGTGTTCGGCATGGGGGCGTCGTCCTCGCCGGCCGCGGTGGCTGCTCTGGCGTTTCTCGCGCCTGGACGCGTTGCTAGCCGCGTGGCCGAGCTCATGAAGGACCCAACCAAGCTTGAGTTCGCTTTCTCCTCTTTATAAGCCAATGTCGGGCGCCGTTTCTCCTTTTCCTTTTTCCTGCACGGCCGCCGGTCATCACCACCCGCCACCCAAATTTGCGCTGCTCGCGTTGTCACTGCCCCACCTTGTCGACATCTCTACCACTCCTCTGCGACGCGTTTGGGCCGCCTATTGCAAGCTAGAGCCGCTAGTGCGGCCTTGTATACTGCTTCTTCTCCTCCCTCCCGCGGCGAAGCGCCGCCATGATCCCGTTCGCCGTGCCAAGCCACCTCGAAGCGTCTCCGGTCAAAATCAAGCCGTGCCCTGAGCTCACCTTGAATCCAGGATCACCGTCGACCCGACGGTTTAGTCTCAATCGCCACAGCCTCGTCGGAACGAGACCTTACCGCCGGTGCGCGTGTACTGTCTTCGCCACTGAGCGAATCCGTCCGCAGCCATCCACCTCCAGAACATCTCCATCCCAATCAACACCGTAGTGAGCCTCCTCGACCTTGCCAGGGAGCTGTTGAGGCCAATCGTGGCCTGCAGTGGCTGTCCGCCGTTGCTACTCCGCCGCCGCGAGATGCCGATCCGCCGTCGCCATCGTTTCTCCTGCTTCGGACATCAATCGAAGTCGTGTTTGTGCTTGTTGGGTTCGCCGCGACGTGAGGAAGCCGTGGGTGTCAGTGGCATCGCCTGAGTCCTCGCCGTTGGGGAGAACGACGGTCGGCAGCGCCGCCGCCCCTCTGACTTAACGGGGAAGGAGAAGGAGAAGATGGGGCCGGGCCCGGTTGCCAGTGAGAGAGAGGGAGAGGCAGCGCGCACGGGAGTTGGGCCGTGTGGGCCGTTTGGGCCGCACGGTAGCCCCAGCGCAGTAAAGAAAGGTTTTCTTCTTTTTCTTTTTCTTTTTCTTTTATGATTTTAAAATGCTGATTTTGTTATTTTTAATAATTAAATATTATGGGCAATTAAAAATATGATAAAAATATGTGTGTGATCCTAATGATGTGTAGTTTCATTGAAAAATATGTTTGTAGCATGTTAAGTATTTTTGTCACGCTCAATAATTCCATGCTTTAATTAAGAAATGCTTAGTGTTTGATTTTTGTAGAGTAAAATATTAATCCAAAAATCATAAAAATTTAGGGTTAAGATTTTCATGTTTAAGTGACCTCCATTAAAATTTGGGCACTATTTTGAGCAAGTTTAGTTTAATAACTAATTTCTACCTTGTTTAATGACCTTAAAAATGGTTAATCATACCAATAATTAATTAATTAGTTGACTAATTAAATTGTTGGGTGATTTGTGGTTTGGTTTAAAGACCTTGGATCAGCTATCCCCTCTGGTCCATGGCATGTCATGCAAAGTTAGTAATAGAGTTTGTTCACCCGATTAATAAATAACTAAAATACTTAAGTAGCATTAATAGGATTCATTTAGGTTTGGTTGTTTTAATGTTGATTGAAGTCCATGTACCAATGTCACCCTCCCGGTTCATGGCTTGGTTATGTAATGTTAGTAGTGATCATCATCACGTGTGTAGTAGTAGTTAATTATTTAGCGAGTTTAATTAGTGGCTTTCAACAATTGTAAAATAGTTAATAACCTTAATAGTTCTTAATCACTATTAGGGTTGATTGATTTTGAATTGAGTGATGACCCTCAGTCATTAACCATAATGACCTTCGGCAATTTGTTTACATTGATCGCATCGCGTTATCCGTTCTTTTGTTGTTGTTAATTATGAACTCTTAAGCAACTTTACCGTGAAGGAAAGTTATACTCAAGTTAATAAAGAGTTATGTTGTTTCATCCATTTTGCTTAGCATACATCATGGTATGCATTTCATCATACTTAGAATGCATCATTTATATACGTGTAGTGTCCGTGAGAGTGAAAGTTCGTGTTGACCAAGTTCGGAGAAGGTGTTTCCAGAAGATGATGCCCAGAAATATTGGTGCCATCTGACCTGTGTGATCCTTCCGAGGATCCTAACCTTTTCTGCAACGCAGGCAAGCCCCGGATACATTTAACCTTTCCTTGAATTTCGAAAGTTCGTCATAATTTCATGTTAATGATATGATGCATTAGGTGTAGGAGTTGAATGATATCCTATCTGATGCATTTACCTTCCTTGATGTATTATCTCTGAAACCTGTTTTGATTTAAAAATACTCAGTATATGCTTAGTCTTGCTGATAGCCTAGGCTTTATAAATAAAATGTTTTCAAAAGTTTGATAACAATATCCTCCTTGAGAGAAGTTATAAAAATCTGATGTTGCTTATTGTTTATCCTTTACCTTGGCCGGGTCAGGGGTACGCAATAAGAACATGATGATAAGTAAATTGAGACGCCGGTGGAGTGACTTGCACCAGGAAGGGCTAGTGCCCTGGTGTAGTGTCGTCCACTTGTATCGGTTAAGGACCGTCCGTTGTTCTGGCCCTAGGATCATGAGGTTATTGGATAGTACTAGTCGCATGCTAATGGCGGTAAGCTCCGTTTGGACTATCCATGACGAGAACGGACGTAGCGTGTACCCACATTACGGGGCGCACCGTGGAAGAGGACCGCGGCGTAGAGAGGTGGTGTACTGTACACCCGTCCTGGTATGGAGAAATCCAAGCATCGAGTTGATGTATGTAGGGTTGACTTGCATACATCGTGTGGCTAGGAAGCCCCAGCTGGGTATATAAGCGATTCGAATCGTCGTTGCTCTACGATATAGGAGACTTGATCCAAGCACCGGCATCGTAGTAAGGATAGAAGTTGCTGAGGTTGGAAAGCTTTGAAATCGAGATCTTGTTCGACAAGTGTTTGCTATAAACTAGGATAACCTAGATGGATAGCTTAATGCTTAATGAAAATATCAGATAAGAATGAATATTAAGGATCAACATTAGTCGCTTTTCCGCAAAGGTGTCTTTAATTCTTGCTAAAGCCTTACCTTGATTCCTATCAACTAGCATTCCTGAGTCTTCTCCACTCTTTTCTGTCGGGTAAGTCTTGCGGAGTACTTTTGTACTCAGGGTTTGTTTGACCCCTATTGCTGGTGCTGACTAATGCTGATGAGTTCGGTCATACCAATGGGCTTGGCATGATCGAACACCTCCTACCTGAGATGTTCTCTTATAGGTGCTCTATAGTTCTTTCTTACTTCCGCAAACTTAGTTAAGTTTTATTTAATCAAACTCTGATCATGTGTTGTTATATCCTTTGTAAATCTTCCGCTACTCTGTCGTATTTGAATAAAAACGGCTGTAATACTGCAAATTCTCTGTAAGAAGTCGATCTTGGAGAATCGTGGTGTCATCGGGGTTTCACCCGACAGAACGTTTTAAGTTATGTGGTACACAAGCATAGCTGACAGAGGTCTTAGGGACAATGTCGGTGCTTGTGGGCCATATAATTTAGAAGGTTCTGCCACACTAATATACATTCGATGTTCTATGACTTATTTTATGATGTTCACGTAATATTTTTGTGTTATTCTCGTAGTATACATGTAACATTCTATGATGTTTTTTGTGATGTTCACTATGTATATATATGTAGTTCTATAATGTATTTAGTGATATTCACGTAATATATATGCGATGTTCTATAATACATTTAATAATATTCACTTAGTATATATGTGATATTCTATAGTATATTTTAGGATTTTTTAAAAAATATCCATGTGATATTCTTTTCTAATTTTTTCTCTGTTACATGTTTTTTATTTTTATTCTTATGCTTTGCTCTAGATTTATTTTTTTCTCTATTATGTAGTATCTATATAATTTATTTTTTGTTTTTTTCTTACTATTTTAATTTAATAACTTATTTTATTTCTCTACGTCCATGTTTTATATTTTATTTCCTATAGTCCATGAGATATATGTGATGTTCATGTAGTCTACATGTAATATTTTATGCTATATGCTATATTTTGGAATGTTAACTTAGTATAAATGAGATGTTCAAGTTAGTTCTAATAGTATCGATGTATTGTTCTCTCTATTTTCCCTCTTTTATATGAATGTTTCCTTTCTATTATTTTAGTTTTTCTCTCTATTTTCCCTCTTTTATATGAATGTTTCCTTTCTATTATTTTAGTTTTCCTTATTTCCTTATTTTTTATTAATTTATTTCACTTTATGTAATTAATTAATTTATTTGTATCTATATATTCAGAGCCTTTAGTGTCTATTTTTTATTTCCCTTTTTTTCTTCTTCTTTATTTCAATGTAATTATATTTATTTTTTTCTATTTTGTTGTATTGTTATTTTTTATTGTGGTATGTATGTCATGTTCACATAGTATATATAATGTTCTAAATGTATTTAAGAATGTTCAAGAATATAAATGGGATGTTCGCGTTGTAAACAATTTATGTTCGTGTAGTATACCTGCAATGTTTTATTATACACTTTTTGGTTGTCCAACTAGTATAATTGTGATGTTCCAAGATTAGCTTTGAATATTAATATAATACTTGGTGAGACATCGTTTGATATATTTTAGATTATTTAAGTAGTGCTAATGTGATGTCCTTTTTATTTTTAGCATTACATGTTTTTTATATCTTGTTGTAATATTCATACGGTGTACATGTAATGTTCTATGATGTGTTTATGTACATTTGTCTAGTATAAGTAGGATATTTCATATTTATCCTTGAGTATTTATGTAGTGTTCGTGAGATATTTTATGTAATTAATTTACTTGTATATGTATATTCATAGCATTTATCATTTGTTTTTATTTTTTCTCTTTTTTTCTTCTTTATTTTACTCTAGTGATGATTTTTATTCTCTTGTGTTGTTTTTTATTTCTTATATTCCGTGGTATGTGTGTCATATTAGTGTAATATACATACAATGTTCTATAAGTACTTAAGAATGTAAGTTATACAAATATGATGTCGTGTATTATACCAATGATGTTCTATGATATTTTTTTTATGTTTAACTAGCATGATTGAGATGCTTCATGATTACCTTTGAATATTAACATAATACTTTGTCTGACATTGTGATATATTTTAGGTTATTTAACTAGTGTCAATTTGATGTCCTTTTTATTTTTACTATTACATGTCTTTATTTTATATCTTGTTGTATTCATATAGTGTATATGTAATGTTCTATGATGTGTTTTCAGATGTTCATATTGTATAAGTTGGATGTTTCATGTTTATCTTTGAGTATGTATGTAGTATTCATTAGATATTTTGTGATATAATTTTTAGTTTAAAGTAGTAACCATGTGATGTTCATGGTTTAATTTGATGAAAATATTACATATTTAACAAAACATTAATACTCCCTCCGCCCGAAAAGAAAGTCTTTATTTTATTCTTTTTTGTTTTTATTTTTTTTTTTCTTATTATTTTTTATGTTCATGTGTATCCATGTGATGTTCTATGTTTTATATGTTCACGTGTTATACGCATAATGTTCTAAAATATTTTTTTATGTTCACGTGGTGTGACAGAACCGATCAATTTATATAGGATTATATAGGATTAAGCATGATTGTCCCCATTTAACAACGTTGACACGCACACACCGCTTCCTATATAAATTCGGTAGTCCGCCGAGTGTCACGAAGGACCTCGGTAAATCAACTTACATCCGGGATCATATGATTAAGGAAACATCATACATCAGTATACAGAGTTTACAGCGGAAAATAATTACACACTGGATTCCAAAAAGTGTTATAAAACTGTTTCAAATACAGTACATGAAAGGGTTTCTTATTTTCAAATACAATACTCTAAGTTTGTTTTATAACACCAGCTTTATTCAGACCTCTGCTACAGCATGGTGAAGAGTATATACGGTGTGGCCATGCCCGTTGGCCTACTCAACATTGTCGTCCACAGGGTTAAAGCATGCGATGCGATAACCTTCACACAACAAGTCACCTGCAACGATGGGTAAAACCCTGAGTACACAATTGTACTCCGCAAGACTTACCCCACAGGGAATATAAAAGAAAAGACTCCAAGGATAGATGATAGGCTATGTATGGTGTGGGTTGTTGGCTAGCAACTTTTGCGAAAAAGCTTATTATTAAATTCTAACGTCTTATATGTTGGCGGCAAAATTATTATGATGCTATTCATAACTATGTTTGCATCTTTCTAAAACATACACTTGAGTTATAACAAACATTTAACTAAAGATGAGGTACCAATTATAATCCTTCCAACATCATCAGTGAATTCCATCTCTTTTACTACGTCTCTGCGAAAAGGTATGAGTTTCTCACTATCCGGGAGAGACGGCGATTCGAATCGATTACACAGCTGGGTAAAACCCGTATCACACACCTGCATGAGTGTGTACCTCACCCATGTGAATCACCGTTCACTCTATTCGAAAGATAGCATTGAATCGTTTAGCAAAACTCATGGTCCTCGATCCTCACCAGGCAGTACCCCAACGACCCGTGGCCTGCAGTTGCTGCTGGATTTTGGATCAGTCCCTTAACACCATTTGCTCTCCTCCCAGTAATGCTAACGGTTGAATACTTACCTCGAACGAGCTAATCGGTTTCACAGTCGAAACGAGTTATTCGGCTGGTATGTGAAGGAGAGCAAATGGTAATATAAACATGTATGTCCCTAATCTTAGCAACTATAACATGCAATCACAAATCATCAATTACTCAATCAAAGTATTTTTGACATAAACAGGATGATAAACAGAAAAGGAAATGAAATTAAAGTAATCAAATGTAAGCATACAAATTGTCATATGCCTACTTTTCTCTTTTATTAATAATTTTAGAAATAATGATTTTATAAAATATTTTCAAATTTATCTCAAACTTTTTGTGCAGATTGGTAATGCCATGAAATGGATGTAAAATAATTTTCATAATTTTTGGATTAATACTTTACTCTATAAAAATCATGGAAGACTTCTTTGATAATTAAAAGGGAAAATTTTTATCGAGTAAAATTTGCTGTTTTTCCTAGTTTCATATTTTTTCCATAAAGATACTACTCAGAGATTCCACACAAAATTTTTAGAAATTTTAACACACTTATATAAATTTCTATGAAATTCACAAAGTGCAGCACTATTCATTTCCATGGAAAATAATTCAAACACTTAAAAAGGGAGGGAAAGCTTGTGGGCCTAAACTGCCCGGCTCGGCCCATCTACGTGCGCTTGGGTCGGCCTAGCCCAAATTTGGCCTTGACTGAAGGGTCGCCGGCGAGCCGACACGCGGAACTCGCCGTCGACGTGGTCTCCGGCCGAGGTGAGAGTATCAACGTGATCACCATTACCAGGCGAATCTATCGAGCACACACTCATGGCGGAGTGATGACCGGAGCTAGCAGAACGACGGCCATGGTGGCTCGGTAGGGCTGAGCACACTGGCGCGGCGGCGTTTCGGCGAACCGATCCTGGTAGAGATCAAAATAAGGGCAGGGTTAGCTTTGAAGGCTCACCACGAGCTTGGGGCTTCTGCAAATTGGGCCGAAAGTGAAGCCGAGCAAGGAGCTCCGTGATGGGGGCGGTTATGGCGGCGCACACCGGCGACGAATCGACGTTCCGACGAGGCCTGTGCCGTAGAGATAGGAAAACCGGGCCGACCACGATTCATGAGTCAAGACAAGTTCAAAACACCGAGTGATACGGCAAGTGGCTCACCAGAGCTGCTTACCCACGGTGGAGCGGGATACGGCGGTGCTCCGGCCAGCCGCGAGGAGGAAAATGCCACGCGGTTGATTCCAGCAATGACAGAAGGCAAGAGCGGTTTCAATGGCTTCGCTGTGGAATCGCGAAGCGGTGTACAAGAGGAATTGGGTGTTAGTTCAGTGATGACGGCGAATTTGATGGCGAAAGGAACTCGGTCGTCGGCGTGAAAAAGAGAAGAAAGAGATCGCCGGAGGTCAGCGTGAGCTATTTAAGGCAGGGGCTCGCGCAGAGGGCTGGATAACGCTTTCGCGAGCTTGCCCACACGGCCAGCAAGGTGTTGCTGCGCGCGAGTGAAACGCGGGCGGCGTTGCAGTGGCGGCATGAGCAGTGGAGGCGAAGAATGACGGCGGTGAGCTGGCCGGCTTGGCTCCGGCAGCGGCATGGGCAAGGGTGAGGCTTCTCCACTCGCCTTTGGCCAGCACGACGACGCAACAACATGGGATGGCACGGCGGTGGTGGCAAAATAGAATAGGGCACATCGGGCAAAGAACGAAAGTCTGCAGCCCTTGCCACGCCACCGACCGAACCGCCCTCTTTGAACCCCTCTATCTCACTGCTCAGGAAGCCAAAAT
Organism: Chrysopogon serrulatus; assembly: GCA_015844335.1. Lineage (NCBI taxonomy): Eukaryota > Viridiplantae > Streptophyta > Magnoliopsida > Poales > Poaceae > Chrysopogon > Chrysopogon serrulatus. The sequence continues at coordinate 391,791 of JADLZL010002410.1, read as the reverse complement.
GCAATCTAGTTGCGTAGTGGTGTCCTCCTATACGTGAACTCCATCTTTGCTTAAAGGATTCTAATCTAAAGCTCAACAGGTTGCCAAATATAAAATGCTAAACATGATTAAAAGGAAACTGAAATCTCAGTTTCAGTTAAACAAAGAAATGAGCATATTGATTAGCTAAGTTTGATATTTAACTAAGGACTAATCATAGATCAACATGCTCAACCAATCCCATATTATCAAAGCACAAACTTTGAACTAACCAAAGATGCAACTGGTTTCAAAACTTTATTTATGAAAAACAAAATTTCATAGCTCTCGAAATTGAATACAGTGGCTGAAATTTCCGGACTTAGAAATTTTCCAAGTCCTTTACCATTTCAAAGCGGAATTCAGTTTTAGGGCTGGTTTTTGAACAAGTTAAAGAGGGATTTGGCTCTTGATCCTTAAATAACTTTTGTAGCACATAACTCAACTTTTATTTAAGGTTCATCCCCAAAAACTGTCATATCTAGTTTTAAGGACAAAACTAAATATAAAACTATATGTATGCCTAGAGATCAATCACACACATATAGAGACAAATCATTGGAGTATCAAGCTCATTGCCTTTATTACATCATGAATAGTAGTTTATTACATAAATTTATTCAAAGTCTCAGCGAAAGCGAAATAAAATAACTAGCACTCCGATAGACTCCAATGCCACAGGGACGTCAACTGGTTGAGCACAAGACTAGTAGTCCTCAGCAAACTCCTCATAAACACTGTTATCTGTTACCCATACAGGATTTTCTAAGTAATAAAAATAAACAAGTGTAAGTACATCTCGTAGTTAACAAGAATAACATGGGGTTAATGAGGTTCAAAAGGTTGACACGGTTTACAGCGGTTAGCAACTTTTAACATATCTCGGTTTTAGCATAAGTGAGCAACAAGTAGCATAAATCCTAAATAACCATATGATCATGTAAACAGTGATTAAAGTATAGCAAAAATACAATAATCAAGAATTTTCCATTGCATAAATCATTATTCTATAAGAAGTCTAGGCCGCTCATGACCGTGAGCACGGCTGATATATCAATTTTAACACTTTACAGAGGTTGTACACTTTCACCGTGAGTCGTGATTCCCATATGCTTGGGTTAATTACTCCCAAACTACACTGCGTAGGTGCATAGCAAGGTTTCACTATGAAGTCTTTCAAAGGTTCGTCTAATAAGTTAGGGCCACTAGGTTTCCGTGGCAAGCGGGTGTAGAGCCCCCCTTCCAAATGGTTCACACCTGCAGCAGCACACATAAGGATAGAGGCCACACTATACCCGTCTTGGCACACCCCTCTTGCGCCATAAAGGTCACCTCTAACAAGCTAGAAAAGATCCTCATACTTGACTAAAGCCAAAGCCATATAGCCCTCACGGTTGTACTATAAGTCCCGTGGTGCTCACTTACAGATAAGTCCTTAGGGAGGACAAGAGCAAACAAGTACTCTTACCCTTTAATTTTTTGTTGCTAAAAAGCAAGTTTTAACCTTTGTTGCATATACCATTAATCATGTTATAGATCATAATGATTATTTCTTGAGCACTAGCATAAGCTACCCAAATGCATAAACCCACGGTATCAAGGTAGTACAAGATACAATTGCTAGGAAATCCTTAGTGGTAATCAAGGGAGACACATGCAGTATGAATTAAGTGATTAAAAGTGAATAGGTAACAAGGATGATCCCATGCTATACTTGCCTTGCTCAACAAACTCTTGGTAACTTGGCTCGTCAACAAACTCCTGGTCACCAACGTATTGCTCACCGTCTATACTCCACATCAAAGCAACATACAAGCATCCAAGTGCAATCATGCATAGCAAACAAGAGTATAGATTAGAACAGTACACCAATATCATAAAATAAAGATAAAGAGTTCATAAAACGAATCTACTCACAGCTATGATCACACAGACGTTTGAATCACCAAAATCGGAACCAAAACGGATTAGTTATGATCTAAACAAGATTTTATGTAGAACTCTTATTAGCTTTATTGAACAATAAAATTAAAGGATGGAAAACATGGTTAATAGTACCATAAACATGTAGATTATTCGATTACGAATCTAACGCAACTTGAACGGATCAAATCGGAGTTAAATTAAAGAAGTTATGCATAAAAGAAAACCAGTGGCAATCTTGTAATTACCCTGAAATCGATTTTCAAATTAAAATAAATAAAATCTGGTTTTTAAACTGAACCGAGGACTGCGGGTTTAAATAGAAGAAAGTAGGGGGTTTCTTTTGCAAAAACACCAGCGAAGGGGTATGGAGAATTCTGGGCCGTTTGATTTAATCTGGACGGCTCAGATTGGAAAGGAGGGATAGGGGACGCCGGCACAGTGACCCGACGGCGGCGCCATGGCCGAAAAACAGCGGACCTCGCCGGTGTTCGTCGATCCGTCGATTCCGGGCGTCATCGGTCGAATAAAACACACAGGGAGGGAGAAAAAGCGATGGCGAATTCGAATCGATGCTCGGAATATAGCGGAAAGCAGGCAGGGCAGCGTGGTGCGCGATTTGGCGGCTCGGCTTGCATGCATCACATCGGCGACGGCGCAAGAGCAACATAGAGCAAGGGGGAGGGCGCAGCCGGGGTCTGCGGCTTCCTTACCGAATCCCGAAGCACGGCAAGGAGCTAGGAGTGGCGGTGGAGCGTCGGAGCAGCGGGACAGCGGGCGGCGACGGCTTGTTAGGGTTCCGCGGTGGCTACTGCTTGCTCCGAGGCGAGAAAGCGGCTGCAACGGGTTGGGATGGAGGCGGTGTGGCACGGGGGCGCGGCTTATATAGCTCGGAGGCCGTGCCATGCATGGAAAGGGGAGATCCGAGCTCGGATCGAGCTCCTCCATTGAAGGAAGGCGCCGGCTTCCATTTTTGGAAGGGTCCGGAGGTAGAAGAAAGGAAGGGGCGCGGGTGGCTGACGCGTGGGACCCGCCTGTCGGTCACACAGAGAGAAAGGAAGGGCGTGCCTGGGCTCCTTCTAGCTGGGCCGCGCGAAGCTGAATGGGCCGCCTGATTGAGAAAGGAGAGAGGGATGCTGCTGGGCTGGCAGGCCGAAATGGAAAGGGAGAAGGTTTTCCTTTTCTTTCTTTTTCTTTTATTTCAAAACAAAATTTGAAATGCATCTTTGAATCCATTTTGAATTTGAACAAAGCCACTCAATACAAAAACACCAGTGCACTAGCATGAATGCATAAAACATGTGTCTACCCTATATTTGATTTTAATTTCATAAAATTTATTATTACTCTATGTTGGAATGCACACACATAATTGCATAATATAAATCAATTTCACCTATTTTGAAAATATGCAAAATTTAGGGTGTTACAAACCTACCCCCTTAAGATGAATCTCGTCCTCGAGATTTGGATGGTGCTGACCCAAAAAGTTGCGGATACTCTGACTTCAGATCCTCCTCTCTTTCCCAAGTTGCCTCATCCTCTGAGTAACGGTTCCACTGTACTTTGCACATCCGTATAACCCGACTTCGAGTAACCCTCTCAGCTGTCTCCAAAATCTTAATCGGATACTCAGTATAAGTGAGGTTTTCCTTTACATTCACCTCTTCCAAAGGTATCTGCTCTTCAGGCACACGCAAACATTTCTTTAGTTGTGACACATGAAACACATCATGCACACCTAACAAGCTCTCGGGTAGCTCCAACTGATAAGCTACTTCACCTCTTCTCTCTAGTACCTTGAAGGGACCGATATACCTTGGTGCCAATTTTCCCTTTACACTGAACCTCTTTATCCCCTTCATAGGTGACACCTTGAGATACACATAATCTCCTACTTTGAAAGTCAACTCTCGTCGCCTAGTATCAGCATAACTTTTCTGACGAGACTGTGCCACTTTCAAATTATTTCTAATCATTCTCACTTGTTGTGGCAGAACCGTCTAAATTAATGCGCTCTCAAGAGTACTTGTCTTCCATTAGACACCAAGTACTCAGGGAGCACGATAATTTAACCGATTCTGTCGAGCACACCCAACGGGAGAACTCGATAAACCACAAATTTAACTAGGATACAATTGAGTACGGAACTTACATCACTTAGTCCATTTTATACAACAAGAGTTCTCAAATTTATTCATTACAATACCAGAGTTCAGAGTGCGGAAATAAAACAGCGGAACGGAAATAAACATCTAACGGAAAGCGATACAAGGATTCCGTCTGTACCCACCAGATGAATCCTCCACACAAGAGCTACTCCTCAAGCTGAACCTGCAACAGGGGAAATAAACCCTGAGTACACAATGTACTCGCAAGACTTACCCGAATAGGAAGTATATATATCCCGACTCTCAAGGATATGCATAGGCTTTAAGGCTTGCTGGTTTAGTTTATTTGCAGAAAAGCATTACTAAGCATGAGTCCTTATTTCCATATTATTAGCCGTGTTTTAGTAGATTAGCTATCCATGCTATGTAAGCACCTGTACTACTTTCAAGCAAGTGGTAAGCAATCGGGATCCCTTTTTATCCATCTTTCATCTTCCATTTCTTACTACGCCGCGGAATAAGACTCTCGCCGTTACCGTTCAAGAACGGCGATTCGCGAATCGATGTGCCCAACTGGGTACCCCAAAACACACTCCCCGTCCCGCATCCTAGACACGGGCGAGAACAACTTGCTTTCTCACGCCCGGGGCTCCAGGATCCCCGTCCCTAACTTGGACTCCAAGCCCCCGGCACTTACGACCCTGCCGTAAGTGGTGGTGCAAGGACCTCCACCATCCCGCCCCCCATACCCGGTCCGGATGAAGCCGAACCCAAGACAAGAGAGAGCAAGCCTTCCAAGCGCCCATACCCAAGTATGTGTTCGGGATAAGGAGATCTGTGACTTAACCTTCAACCCTTAGCAACGATCAGTCCTTAACCGACGCAGACAGGGAAACCGTGTAACCAAATTAAGCCCTGTTGGCCGCAGGACATAACTTGCTACACACCACCAATAACCATACCATATCCCCGCCTCGGTCAACATATTCCTTTTTCCACCATTTTATCATGTGAGTAAAGTATCCTCCTACTTGTGAGTAACGGCAGGTTACTCACGCTACCGACAACTTAAGCATAGCAGCCACTCGACCCTATCATACTAGTAAGACTCATAGGATAGATAAATATATGCATGTGGGTTTCATAACAATTCCTGTAACGTAAATGCATAACATATAGATATTCATAAATTCATAAAATATAGGTTATGCACCGGGGCTTGCCTTGGGCAGTGGGTCAGCAGAGTCAGTCACCCACAGCTCACGGAACTCCCGAGACTCTGGGGCGCCTCCGGTCCAGAAACTCCTCCACGTATTCCTCGATCACTTCCTCGTATTTTCGGCGTCGTCGAGCAACAACTCAACTCATTCTCTACATGCATGCGATAATGATGCAATGAACAAAGGCAACAACAACTCTTAAACTAAACACACATAGACTATGCTATCAACTAGCTCTAATGGCTAACATGATAGGCTAAGCATCATACTTCATAAAGCATCGTTTCACGATAATCTTAAGTTATAACTTCTTTTTAGTCGTTTTATTATATATTCTAGCTAGGGTGTCTTATCTACCTTACTAAACTAACCCATTAGGAGCTACCAAAATTATAGAGAGTACACCTATATATATAACAGAGCTCTTGCAAAACACGTAGAGCTAAAGTTACTAATCTCTTGCCATGATAATTCATTATCTAAATTAATCTATTAAGGACAAGCATACTAGAGTAATTAAATACTCACTGAAACTCGAACAGAGATATGAACAAACTACACCAGTGGATAGAGCATGAATTTAGGAAACTAACAGAATTGGTCTCATCATTTTTTGGATTTTTCTACTATTTTATATGATTTTCCAAAGTTCATTTCGAAACTTAAAAAAGAAAAGGCTATTTCTAATTTCTGGAAAAAAGAAAAAGGGCAATAGCCCCTACGCCCAACATGGGCTCGGCCCACGCCAGAGACGCGGCCCACGCAGGGAGGCCGCCCGCCGCGCTTCCCCGGCGCTTTTGCGAGAAAAGACCCCCGGACTTGCAACTAATCGCGCTAAGCTTTTGACACTATTCCAACATCAAGCGAGTTCGCACCTAACACCCCCTCGACTTTCCCTCCTTCACCGCGAGGGCACCTCGGGCGGTGGCGCGCACGACGCAGCGCCTTGTCGCGTCGTGCGGCGGTGGCCCGCCGGCCACCGCAAGATGGAGGACTACCTACCCCTGCGCCAAGGCATGCTTAGGCGAGCGCCGGGGGCGGGTGTGACGGACTCGCGGCATGGCTAGCCATGGTGGCGGCCGCCGGCCGCTTTGCGGCGGTGGCGCGGCCGCCCGGGCGAACCGAGACCTAGCGGCCCGGAGAGGTGCTTGGGCACCAGGGGCTTACCCCGAAGACAGGCGACGTCGGTTGAGGGGAGAAGGCCGAGAAGGGGCTGGCCGCAAGCAGAGAGCACGGCGGCCCACGGCACGGCACGACGTGCCAGCGGCCTGCGGAAGGTGGGGATAGCGGTTGGGTGGAGGTGCGCAGGCCCGGAGGGGTTCACGGCGAAACTAGTGGCGCCATCGAATTGGGTTCTAATGCTCGAGGAGTGATGGCTTTCGGATGGGGCGCTCTCGGCCTTTCATAGACCGACGACGACGAAGACTCCAAATTGGAGCTTGGCCCGGTGTCAATCAAAGCGGGATGGGTACGGTTGGCTCAGGGAATTGATTGCGGAGCACTCGACATGGCGAATTGACCCGAGGTGACCTCTCCCTGCCTCAATTTAAAGGTGTGACCCCGGCGGCCATGGCGGCAAAGTGCAGCACAGAGGAGGGAAAAGGATTGGACAAGGCTTGGGTCGGCTTCGTGCGGCGTCGGAGCACCGAGGAAAGGCTCGTGCTCGAGCAAGAGGAGGGAAGCGTGCTCGGGCGGCCGCACGCCATAATTGGCAAGCGGCGGCGAGGCCGGCAAGCCGGCCTTGAAGCGACGCGACATGGCGTGGCGAGAGTCACGCCCGCGACCGCGACACGACGCGGCAGCGAGATGCGGCGCAAAACGCAGCCCTGGCCGAGCAACGGAGCGGGGCGGCGAGACGCGACACGGCGGCGCCCGGCTCGGCTCCGCAGTTAAAGCGGCCCGCGACGCGGCCGGTGATCACTACACCGAGCCAAGAACATGGCGTGCACGATTATTAAAGCGAAGACCATGACCCAAACAGCTCGGATCTTGCCCAACCAACTTGACAAGGCTCAAGAGGGCACTTAAGGCTTCTAGACAAGGTATTCTATTCGGCCTATATGTGAGCAAGGAAGAAACTATGAGCATGCCAACTTGTGCTTGTCGGCGACAACGCAGAGCTTATCCGGAGGCGTGAACCCGACCAAGGCAGGTGAGGTTTTGAGGCTTTTGAAGCATGGTTTTCGTCGTCTAAGAGCCGGACTTACGCCAAACCACCCTATACACTTCAGAGAGAGTTCATTAGGCTACTAACTAAGGCTATAGCACGACACCACTTTGCTTAGATAGATTTTATAAAAATTGCTTGCCAACATAGGTTTGTCGGTTGATTTCCGGACTTAGGAAAAAGCTTAGTCTTGAAATAAACTTAATTCAAATTGAATTTACGAAATCTTTGGAAAAACTAGTTAATGGAGTTATTTTTCAGTGAGACAAGTTGCATTGTTTCCTACAAGATTTGTACTACAAACTTTGTTTAAGTTTCACATACAAGTTATATATGACTTTTGCTTAATAAAAAATTGCATCTTTATCCTTAAGTGATATAAAAAGAGCACTTGAACTAACCTTTTATTTAACTTTTATTTAACAACTTTATTAGCATTTCTAGGTTGAGAATAATTATCTACACACTTCAACACATGCATTAACATGAAATGACAATGCTCATGAGACGATTTAGAAAATTTTTAGCGCGTAACACCGAGGGTGTTACACTTGTTCTTCTGCATCTTTAAGAACATCAGGTCCAAACACTTGGCTCTCACCTATTTGATTCCAAAACAGCGGTGTTCTGCACTTGCGCCCATACAATGCTTCGAAAGGTGCCATCTTAAGACTCTTCTGATAACTATTGTTGTATGAGAATTCTGCATGCGGCAAACCTTTGTCCCAACTAGTGCCATATTGCAAAGCACATGCTCTCAACATATCCTCCAATATCGATTAGTCCTTTCAGTCTATCCGTCGGTCTGAGGATGATAGGCTAAGCTAAAATTTAGCTTCATCCCCAATGACTCATGTACACCCTTTCAGAAATGTGAGGTGAACTGAGAACCTCTATCAGACACGATCTTCTTGGGAACACCTTGCAAACATACTATCCTCTCCATGTACAGTACTGCTAACTTCGGTCCATGGTAGGTAGTTTTGATTGGTATAAAGTGAGCAACTTTAGTTAACCGATCCACTATTACCCATATCGAATCGTATCCTCTTTGAGTTCATGGCAATCCAACTATAAAATCCATACCAACTTCTTCCTATTTCCACTCGGGTATCTTCATTGGTTGTAGCAACCCTGCAGGTCGTTGATGCTCAGCTTTGACCCTCTGACAAGTGTCACACAAAGCCACGTATTCTGCCACATCTCTTTAACCCATACCACCAATACTTCTCTTTCAAATCCAAGTACATCTTGGTACTCCCTGGGTGTATAGAATAAGCTGACTCATGGGCCTCCCGCAAAATTGCATCTCAAATAGCTTTCTACAACCGGTACACATATCCTCTTCCCAAACCATAGAGTTCCATTGTCATCCATTCGAAAACCTGGTGACTTGCCGATCACTATGTTTTCTGCAATCTCTTTTAGTTTCTCATCCTCAAGCTGACCTTTGTGAATCTCTTGTTCTAGAGTTGGCTCAACTACTAACTCCACCGTATTAGTGACAAAACCAAGATTGAGATGCTCAATTTCAGCACACAACTCCTTAGGCATGGGTGTTGTCCAAATCTCATTTGCATAACTCTTCCTGCTAAGAGCATCGGCTACAACATTGGCCTTCCCTGGGTGATAATGTACTTCCAAGTCATAGTCCTTAATCAACTCCAACCATCGACGTTGTCTCAAGTTCAAGTCCGACTGAGTGAAAATGTACCTCAAACTCTTATGATGCATGTAAATGTTGCTCTTATGCCCAATAAGATAGTGCCTCCATATCTTCAAAGCATGAACCACTGCTGCTAACTCTAAGTCATGAGTAGGATAATTTAACTCATGCTTCCTCAGTTGCCTTGATGCATAGCCCACTGCTCTTCCTTCTTGCATAAGAACACATCCCAGACCAAGGCAAGACGCATCGCAATAGATGGAGAAACTCTTACTCAGATCTGGCAATATCAACACAGGGGCTGTAGTTAATCTCTTCTTTAACTCATCAAAGCTAGACTAACATTTTGTAGACCATACAAACTTAGCATTCTTCTCCAACAGTGCAGTCATAGGCTTAGCAAGCTTAGAGAAACCTTCAATGAACCTCCGATAGTAACCCGCTAACCCAAGAAAGCTACGGATCTCACTAGCATTAGTGGGTGGGGTCCAATCTAACACATCCTTCACTTTGCTAGGAGCTACTGCAATACCACCATTGGATACAACATGACCGAGGAAGGAAACTTCCTTCAACCAGAATTCACACTTACTTCGCTTGGCATAAAGTTTGTGCTCCCTGAGCTTCTGTAAGACCAACCTTAAATGCTCAGCATGTTCTTTCTCATTCTTGGAGAATACCAATCTATCATCAATGAATACCACAACAAATTTATCTAGATACTCCATAAACACCTTATTCATCAAGTACATAAAGTATGCAGGTGCATCGGTCAGTCCGAACGACATCACTGTGTACTCATACAACCCATACCTTTTAGTAAATGCTGTCTTAGGTATGTCAGTAGCATGAATCTTCAATTGATGATAACTAGAACGGAGATAAATTTTAGAAAATACACAAGCACCTCTCAACTGGTCAAATAGATCATCAATTCGAGGCAAAGGATACTTGTTCTTGATAGTAACTTCATTGAGTGATTGATAATCAACACACATCCTCTGAGTACCATCCTTCTTATCAACGAATATAACTGGTGCTCTCCAAGGTGAAGAACTAGGACGAATAAAACCTTTCTCTGATAGCTCTTTTAGTTGTTTCTTTAACTCTTCTAATTCAGGTACCCCCTATTCTATATGGACGCTTAGCGATAGGTGCAGTGCCAGGTAAAAGCTCAATAATAAATTCAATGTCACGGTCAGGTGGCATACCTGGCAAATCATCGGGAAACACATCTGGGAACTCATCCATGACGCGGTCCTGCTGGTTGCCTTCTCCATTCAGCTGATTCACAGTGGTAGTTTGCTGTGGTTGAACTATTACATCAACACTGATTCTGTCTCCACTTGGCGTTGTCAGAACTACAACTTTCTCTTGACACTGAATCACTGCCCGATGTTTCTTCATCCAGTCCATACCTAGAATAAGATCAATCCCAGTTGTTCTCAACACTATAGGACAAACCTTGAAGTCTACCCCCTTATAGACAGACTAGCTACCGGACAACTATACTGTGCTGGCATGCTTCCACCCGGTGAGTTTACTATGAAGTTGTTTTTCAGGGCACATACTGGTATGCCATGCATTTTGATAAAAATATGTGAAATAAAGGAATGCGAAGCTCCAGAGTCGAAAAGAATAGTAGCAGGGATGGAATTGACGCTGAACGTACCGAGCATCACATCTGGCGCTTCCTGTGCCGTCTCTGTGGACACGTGGTTCACCCTTCCAGTGTTGGGAGCCGGCTTCTGACCACTATTCTGCCTCTGGGGGGTCTGCTGATTCTGCTTCTGAGGACAGTTGTAAGACAAGTGCCCATCTCTTCCACAAACAAAGCACTTGTTGGGAGTGTTGGGAGCACTGGTCTTCATGGGGGTGCTGTTGGGGTTCCCTGGACGTGGCGTCTGATTTCCATATTACTGTTGTGGGTGCTGACCACCATTCTGCTGTGGGTACTGAGGGCGCTGCTGGTTCTGATTGCGGTTCCACTGTGGAGGGGGACCTTGGTACCTTGGCGGGTACCCCTGATTGGTGCGGGGGCGAGTGTTGCTCCCAGAGGCCTGTCCCTGCAGCCTCCTCTTCTTGTGTTCCAGTTCCTGTCGTAGGTTACCCACCACTATTGCACGGTTCACCAGTGCTGGGAAGTTGGGGTAGGTATTAGATGAGAGCTGCAACCTGAGACCATCATACAGTCCCTTCATGAAGCGTTCCTGCTTCTTGGCATCAGTGTCAATGTCAGTAGGAGCATAACGAGATAGCTGAGAAAACCAGTCATGGTACTCGCCCAATGACATGGAACCTTGCTTCAGCCTTCGGAACTCCTCTTTCTTAACTTCAATCTCCCCCTCGGGGATGTGGTGAGCTCTGAATGCCTCCTGGAACTCCTGCCAGGTGATCTGATTTGGGTGGGGATGACCATACTGGTAAGACTCCCACCAAGTTTGAGCTGCCCCCTGTAACTGACCAGACCCATATAGCACCTTCTCATAGTCATTGCATTGTGCTATATTGAGCTGCTTCTCGACTGCGCGAAGCCAGTCATCAGCCTCCAGTGGATCTGCAGTATGAGTGAATACCGGAGGGCGACCTTTCAAGAAGTCACCACGCTTGTCCCTAGCAGGTGGTGGCGGCGGCGGCGGCGGCGGCGGTGGTGCAGCTGGTTGGTTCTGGATGTGCTGCACCAAGGTCTGCAGCAACAGAGTTTGTGTTGCAAACATCTGCTCCATAGTTGGCGGTGGCGGTGGCGGCGGTGGATAGTTGCCAGTACCCCTACCACCTCTACGTCCTTTAGCTCCTATGCCTCTAGCTGCCATCTGTTTTCCAAAAGCAACCGCCAAAGTTTAGCATATTCCAACCATACAGATCACTTACCCAAGCAATTACTGAATCTGAAAAAATTTCTGGGCGTCTTTAAGTAACAGCAGGGCAGTAAATCAGTCATAAGTCGAGGTACAGGTATTCAAATGAGACGTGGATTATATGGATGGAAAGCTTAAGAAATTCTCTACAACTTTCGTTCAGGTGACTTTTCCAGATTCTGTCGTTAACTTGCAGTAAAACAGCAAAACATTATTTCTGTCCAGAGAGTCTGGCAGCGCAGAAACATCAAACTGCGTCAATTGTTTCTCCCGAACCAAAATTGATAAAAAGGCGATTCCAGCGGCATTTGAGAGATACTGAGGTCTGTTTGTTCTCATAAAAATCTCATAATTTTTGGACGAACAGACTGGCAGATATCAAATAAAGAACACAGACTGCTCCAGAGACAGATTTTAGAAAACAGATATAACCGACCCAAACTAAACATTTATTAATTCTAACTTATTATTCTTAATTATTGAGACTTGTGGACATGCCCACAATCTCCCAGCACTCATAACAGAAATCCAACTCAAGCATAAGCATAATAATAATCATCCAGACACTAAAGGTTCACACGCACACACTTGACTCGACTCGACTCGACTCGACTCAACGCACGATACTATCGTCTTATTGTATAAATGGACTCCAACTCCTATGGTAGAGGTAGCTTCTCATAAAGTCTTGGCCGCTGGAGGCTCTCCCTGAGGTCATCTGCTTCTCTCTGGCTTCGCTTGCATGACCTGCGTTGTGCCCGCAACTCAGCCTTGAGTCGTATGTTGTCGCGCATCACCTCATAGGCAAAAAAGACCAGTGACCTAGTGGTGGGATCCGTATCCTGGGGGTGTGGCATCACCCATCCTAGCTCATCGTCGTGACGAGGGAGATACCGGTTCTCATCCTCCATCATGTCCTAGAAGCGCCTCACGTGGAATACAAGGTAGGCTTCAAGAGCTGTGTCTTCCATGCTATCCCGCAGAGTGGCACGCCCAGCCGTATGCCTGAAGGTTGAGTCCACTTGGAAGGCTTGTACAGCTTCATTCCAGGTGTAGACAAACACCTCCGACTTCCAGTAAGTGCCCTCAAGGGGGTGGGTGTTCTCCTCGCAGAAGTACTCCACTGCTATGGTCAGGTCATCATAGTAAGTATGGAACAGATCGATGAGATGAGCGTGGTAGTAATTGGCAAAATCTCCATGCTTGGCGTAGAGCTTCCTAGTCCATCCCATGGGAGACTCATCTCCTCCTGCTGCGCCACCCTGGGGTGGTGGTGGTGGATCATCCCTAGCAGCGTCTTCCTCTTGGTGCTCCTCCATGGGCTCCTCTTCATCATCAGAGATCTCCATGATCTCCACTTCCTGCTCCTCCACTTCGTGCTCCACTTGGTGCATCTCTTCCTCATCATCTACCTCGACGATGATCTCGTCGCGGGGCTCCATTAGGGCATACACAGCACGGGGTGGGTAGTAGCCTCCAGTGCTAATGCGAGCGGTCTTATGGGCACGTGTCATCTTCAGAATTAGACCAAGATTAAGTTAGAAATAGAGTCAAATAATTTTGTAATAGAATAGGATGGGGAACAGCATAAAATAAAAATTTTAAGAAATAGCAAGACTAAGATAATAAGCATGAAATAAGTGAAATAAGAGATGCTAAAACGACTATTGCTAACTAGGCTTGCGTCCTACAGTCGACACGGCTCTGATACCAATTTGTCATATCCAGTTTTAAGGACAAAACTGAATATAAAACTATATGTGTGCCTAGAGATCAATCACACACATATAGAGACAAATCATTGGAGTATCAAGCTCAGTGCCTTTATTACATTACGAATAGTAGTTTATTACATAAATTTATTCAAAGTCTCAGCGAAAGCGAAATTAAATACTAGCACTCCGATAGACTCCAATGCCATAGGGACGTCAACTGGTTGAGCACAAGACTAGTAGTCCTCAGCAAACTCCTCATAAACACTGTTATCTATTACCCATCCGAGATTTTCCAAGTAATAAAAAATAAACAAGTGTAAGTACATCTCGTACTTAACAAGAATAACATGGGGTTAATGAGGCTCAAAAGGTTAACACGGTTTACAGCGGTTAGCAACTTTTAACATATCTCAATTTTAGCATAAGTGAGTAACAAGTAGCATAAATCCCAAATAACCATATGATCATGTAAACAGTGATTAAAGTATAGCAAAAAAACATTAATCAAGAATTTTCCATCGCATAAATCATTATTCTATAAGAAGTCTAGGCCGCTCATGACCGCGAGCACGACCGATATATCAGTTTTAACACTCTGCAGAGGTTGTGCACTTTCATCGTGAGTCGTGATTCCCATATGCTTAGGTTAATTACTCCCAAACTACACTGCCTAGGTGCATAGCAGGGTTTCACTATGAAGTCTTTGAAAGGTTCGTCTAACAAGTTAGGGCCGCTAGGTTTCCGTGGCAAGCGGGTGTAGAGCCCCCTTCCAAATGGTTCACACCCGCAAAGAACACATAAGGATAGAGGCCACACTATACCCATCTCGGCACGCCCCTCTTGCGCCATAAAGGTAACCTCTAACATGCTAGAAAAGATCCTCATACTTGACTAAAGCCAGAGCCATATAGCCCTCACGGTTGTACTGTAAGTCCCGGGGTGCTCACTTACAGATAAGTCCTTAGGGAGAACAAGAGCAAACAAGTACTCTTACCCTTTAATTTTTTATTGCTAAAAAGCAAGTTTATACCATTAATCATGTTACAGATCATAATGATTATTTCTTGAGCACTAGCATAAGCTACCCAAATGCATAAACCCACGGTATCAAGGTACAAGATACAATTGCTAGGAAATCCTTAGTGGTAATCAAGGGAGACACATGCAGTATGAATTAAGTGATTAAAAGTGAATAGGTAACAAGGATGATCCCGTGCAATACTTGCCTTGCTCAACAAACTCTTGGTAACTCGGCTCGTCAACAAACTCCTGGTCACCAACGTATTGCTCACCGTCTATACTCCACATCAAAGCAACATACAAGCATCCAAGTGCAATCATGCATAGCAAACAAGAGTATAGATTAGAACAGTACACCAATATCATAAAATAAAGATAAAGAGTTCATAAAACGAATCTACTCACAGCTATGATCACACAGATGTTTGAATCACCAAAATCGGAGCCAAAACGGATTAGTTATGATCTAAACAAGATTTTATGTAGAACTCTTATTAGCTTTATTGAACAATAAAATTAAAGGATGGAAAACATGGTTAACAGTACCATAAACATGTAGATTATTCGATTACGAATCTAACGCAACTTGAACGGATCAAATCGGAGTTAAATTAAAGAAGTTATGCATAAAAGAAAACCAGTGGCAATCTTGTAGTTACCCTGAAATCGATTTTCAAATTGAAATAAATAAAATCTGGTTTTTAAACTGAACCGAGGACTGCGGGTTTAAATAGAAGAAAGTAGGGGGTTTCTTTTGCAAAAACACCAGCGAAGGGGTATGGAGAATTCTGGGCCGTTTGATTTAATCTGGACGGCTCAGATTGGAAAGGAGGGATAGGGGGCGCCGGCACAGTGACCCGACGGCGGCGCCATGGCCGAAAAACGGCGGACCTCGCCGGTGTTCGTCGATCCGGCGATTCCGGGCGTCATCGGTCGAATAAAACACACAGGGAGGGAGAACAAGCGATGGTGAATTCGAATCGAAGCTCGGAATATAGCGGAAAGCAGGCAGGGCAGCGTGGTGCTCGATTTGGCGGCTCGGCTTGCAAGCAGCACATCGGCGACGGCGCAAGAGCAACATAGAGCAAGGGGAGGGCGCAGCCGGGGTCTGCGGCTTCCTTACCGAATCCCAAGCACGGCAAGGAGCTAGGAGTGGCGGTGGAGCGTCGGAGCGGCGGGACAGCGGGCGGCGACGGCTTGTTAGGGTTCCGCGGCGGCTGCTGCTTGCTCTGAGGTGAGAAAGCGGCTGCAACGAGTTGGGATGGAGGCGGTGTGGCACGGGGGCACGACTTATATAGCGCGGAGGCCGCGCCATGCATGGAAAGGGGAGATCCGAGCTCGGATCGAGCTCCTCCATTGAAGGAAGGCACCGGCTTCCATTTTTGGATGGTGCCGGAGGTAGAAGAAAGGAAGGGGCGCGGGTGGCTGACACGCGGGACCCGCCTGTCGGTCACATAGAGAGAAAGGAAGGGCGCGCCTGGGCTCCTAGCTGGGCCACGCGAAGCTGAATGGGCCGCCTGATTGAGAAAGGAGAGAGGGATGCTGCTGGGCTGGCAGGCCGAAATGGAGAGGGAGAAGCTTTTCCTTTTCTTCCTTTTTCTTTTATTTCAAAACAGAATTTGAAATGCATCTTTGAATCCATTTTGAATTTGAACAAAGCCACTCAATACAAAAACACCAGTGCACTAGCATGAATGCATAAAACATGTGTCTACCCTATATTTGATTTTAATTTCATAAAATTTATTATTACTCTATGTTGGAATGCACACACATAATTGCATAATATAAATCAATTTCACCTATTTTGAAAAGATGCAAAATTTAGGGTGTTACAAAAACTGAATAAAACAAATACTTGTACTTTAAGGTATTTAGTATCATGAGAAAGGCATATATGATATGCATATTTTGGCAATAAATTGAATATAAACCCTACATTATATTTGGTTTTAAAACATTCCAAATCATTTTTGAGATCATTTAACCACATGTGCATTGCAAACATAAAGACATTGCATTCATTCTCATATTGCCTAGCATAAATTCATGGAACCTTTTAAAGTAAACATGCATTATCATATGCTCTTTTTGAATGCATGGAAATGCTTATGTTAAAGAAATGCAGTGCAATGCATAATTAACACTTAGAGTGTTACAGCTCCTCCCCCCTTGACAAAAATCTTGTCCCGAGATTTTGCAGGACCTACCATTGTTCGTAGAAAGCGGGATATTTGGTGCGAAGAAAATCTTCTCGCTCCCAAGTAGCATCATCTTTCGTATGATTGCTCCATAATATCTTGTAAAATTTCACAATTTTACTTCGGGTCACTCTTTCCATTTCTTCCAAAACTCGGATCGGTTTCTCTTTATATGTAAGATCTGATTCTAGTTTAATGTCATCCAAATTGACTTCTTCGGTGGGTGTTCCCAAACACTTCTTTAGTTGGGAGACATGAAAGACATTAAACACGGCACTCATGTTGGGTGGAAGTTGCGAAGCATATGCTACTTTTCCTTTGCGAGCTATAATCCTGAATGGTCCCACATAGCGAGGAGCCAATTTACCTTGTATCCTGAATCGATGTTCACTTTTAAATGGTGAAACCTTCAAATAGACATAGTCACCAACATTAAAATACATTGGCCTACGTCTTTTGTCAGCATAACTTTTCTGACGGGATTGAGCAGCTTTAAGATGTTGTTGTATCTTTTGGACTCGTTCTTCAGCTTGCTTCACAAAATCAATACCGTAGTACCTCCTCTCCCCGGGCTCCACCCAGTTTAAGGGGTCCTACATTTTCTGCCATAAAGTGCTTCGGATGGTGCCATTTTGATACTCTCTTGATAGCTATTGTTATATGAAAATTCTGCCAATGGTAACCATTCATCCCAAGATCCTAAAGCAGATAATACACAAGCTCTTAATATGTCTTCTAGAATTTGATTTACTCGCTCAACTTGACCAGAAGTTTGAGGATGATAGGCAGAACTTCTGATTAGCTTGGTACCAAGATAGGTATGTAGGTGCTCCCAAAAATGAGACATGAATTGTGAGCCTCTATCTGATATAATGGTTTTTGGAACACCATGTAGATGCAAGATTTGTGCGATATATATGTCTGCATATTGTTCTGCACTATATCCAAACTTGACAGGTTAAAAGTGTGCCGTCTTGGTGAGACGATCCACAATTACCCACATATAATTGCATCCTTTCTGTGTTCTAGAAAGTCCAGTTATAAAATCCATACCTATTTCTTCCCATTTCCATTCTGGAATAGATAAGGATTGGAGTAGTCCAGCAGGTCGTAAATGGTCTGCTTTTACCCTTCCACACACATCACAGTGAGCAACATACTGTGCTATTTCCTTCTTCATCTTGGTCCACCAATATTTTGGTTTCAAATCTTGATACATCTTACTGCTACCTGGATGGATTGATAAATTCGAGGAATGAGCTTCAGACAAGATTTGATTCTTTAAATTCTCATCCTTGGGAACTACCAAACGATCATCAAACCATAGCACTCCGTTTTCATCCACTCGGAAATGCTTGGTTTCTTTTTCTTGTATCTTTCGCCTGATATAAAAAATACCAAGATCAGTCTTTTGACCTTCGATAATTTGGTTTTCTAGATTGCAACCAACCATGATATTATTGATCACTGCTGGATGCATAAGATTGAAAGTTTCTCCGGAGAGTAACTCAGTGTAGTTGCAATGAGCCTTTCTGCTAAGAGCATCGGCTACTACATTAGCCTTTCCTGGATGGTAATGCACTTCCAAATTATAATCCTTGATCAATTCCAACCATCTTCTCTATCTCATATTTAACTCTGGCTGGGTGAAGATGTATTTAAGGCTCTTGTGATCTATATAGATATGACATAATTTTCCCAGCAAGTAATGTCTCCAGATTCGCAAGGCATGCACCACTGCAGCCAGTTCTAAATCATGAGTAGGATAGTTGTTACATAGGCAATGACTCAACCTTCCGGCATAAGGACGCAGCCGAGACCAATGCCTGAAGCATAGCAATAAACATCGAAAGGCTTGGTTATATCAGGTTGTGCCAACACAGGAGCGGTAGTTAGCAGCTTTTTCAAAGTGCAAAAAGCGGCTTCACACTCCGATGTCCACACAAACTTTTCATTCTTTTGAAGCAACCGCGTCATGGGTTTAACAATCTTTGAAAAGTCCAGAATGAATCGCCTATAATAACCGGCTAATCCTAGGAAACTCCAGATTTCTGAGACAGTGGTTGGAGCCTTCCAATTTAGTACTTCTTGTACTTTCTTAGGGTTTACTGATATACCATTTTTTGATAGCACATGCCCCAAAAACTTGACCTCACGGAGCCAGAACTCACACTTGCTAAACTTAGCATATAATTTATGTTCCCTGAGTCTGGTTAAAACTATTCTCAAATGCTCGGCATGATCTTCATTGTTTTCAGAGTATACCAAGATATCATCAATAAATACCACTACAAATTTGTCCAACTCTGGCATAAAAACCGAATTTATCAAATACATAAAATGAGTAGGTGCATTTGTAAGACCGAAAGACATTACCAAATACTTGAATAAGCCATATCGGGTTACAAATGCTATTTTTGGAATGTCCTCAGGTCGGATTCTGATTTGGTGAAGCCTGATCTCAAGTCAATCTTGGAGAAAACCTTGGCCCTACTCAATTGGTCAAACAGGATATCAATATGGGGTAATGGATACTTATTCTTGATAGTCACTGCATTAAGTGGTCGGTAATCAACACACATACGCAGAGTGTCATCCTTCTTTTTTCACAAATAAGGTAGGGCATCCCCATGGAGATGTACTTGGTCTAATAAATTTCTTCGTTAACAGCTCTTGTATTTGCTTCTTCAATTCAACCAACTCATCTGGTGGCATTCTATATGGCCTTATAGAGATAGGAGCAGTGCCAGGTACTAGGGCAATAGCAAATTGAACATCTCTTTCTGGCGGTAAACCCGGTAAATCATTAGGAAAGACATCTGGAAATTCACATACCACTGGTATTTCTTCCAACTTGATGGTCTTAGTAGCAAAGGATAAATTCTTAAATTTTGGATCCATAGAAAGTGACACATCTAAGGTACCATTGCCTTCTGGTGAATTTAACTTGAGCATTCTGTTGGGCACATTGATAGTTACTTCATATTCCTTCATCCAGTTGGTGCCTAAAATGACATCCAACCCCAGATCTGGCAACACAATAAGGTGTGCCAAAAATTTACTTCCTCCAATCTCAATTATAACATTCCAAACTATGTGTTTGGTGGATGTCTCAGCCCCAACTGAATTGATCAGAAACCCATTTTTCAAAGTACTAATCTGAAGTTGATGCTTGGATACAAAAGCTTGACTTATAAATGAATGTGATGATCTAGAGTCAAACAAGACACATGCAGGGTTTTGATTCACTAGAAATATACCCGCAGTCACTGGTTCTCCTATTGGATTTCGTCCATGGTAGTATAATGCACACATCCAACACGTGCCCCTACAACTTGCTTCTTATAATTCTAAGTTGAAAAGTTAGCCTTCTGCGTTTGCTGGACCTACTGGTTCTGTAGTGCTGGTGCATAATTGCGTTTGGGTTGAGGGCATTCATGAGCAAGATGTCCAAATTCTTCACAATTGTAACAAGGAAATCTAGAACGACTGAAAACTTTTAGTTGCACTCACTTGCTGAAATTGTGGAGGTGGATTATTTTGTTGAGGCTTCTGCGGTTGAGGTGATCTGTACTGCTTGATTGGTGGACGGTATTGGGACATTTGCACCATCTGGATTAACGACTGAGATGGACCGCTAAAATATGACTTATTGTATTTCTTGTCCTCCTTGTATAAGTGATGAGCATTTTCTTTAGTAATAGCATTACTAACTAGCTTATTATAAGTGATACACTTATTAAGAGCTAAGTCATCTTAGAGCTTGAGAGATAACCCACGCATAAAACAACCCATGCTGGTAATTACCATATTAACATAAGTGGTTGTTTGTTTAAGTTGAATAAAATATTTGGCCTATATAAGAGTTATAAAAAGTCTGATATCTTACTGATGAGTTAGTAGTAGTAGTTTACCTAACAAAGTTGTAATCATGTGCTATATTGATAAAAGAAATATCTTTTCCTTCGCT
Organism: Chrysopogon serrulatus; assembly: GCA_015844335.1. Lineage (NCBI taxonomy): Eukaryota > Viridiplantae > Streptophyta > Magnoliopsida > Poales > Poaceae > Chrysopogon > Chrysopogon serrulatus. The sequence continues at coordinate 370,922 of JADLZL010002410.1, read as the reverse complement.
CATGTAAAATGTGTAAATGATTATGTGCAGAATTGTTAATCTTGAGTGTATTTTAATAATTGAATGGAGACCTAGGGGCACACACCCTTATTGTTCCTAGGCACTTTGATTACTTTATCTAATTAGTATGATTATAAATACATGTAAGGTTAATAATTAAAAGAGAGCTTGTCAAATAATTATTTAGCTTTCACATGAATAGGAATGGAGAATTTTAATTTCTCTTCTCTACTCTCCATCTCCATCTAGACACTTGCCACCTTTCACCCTTCATGCATCTTCTCTTGCCACCTCTCCCTATATGTGTCATGTGGTGAGTGGGTGATCTTGCCACCTCTCCCTACATGTGTCATGTGGTGAGTGGGTGATCTTGCCACCTCTCCCTCCTTGTGTCAAGTCATGGTTGGTTGGAAGTAGAGAAATTTGATTTTTACCTTCTCTATGCCCATCATCCATCTATCTATATATGGTGAAGAGTTGCTTTCTCTTCATTCCATTCCATCTCTTCCATTTTCCATGATATATCATCTTCTCCACTAGAGAGAGCATGCCCCTTCTTCACCTAAAACCAGGCCATGGAGATGGTATAATCTCCTTTCCTAGCCTTAATCTCTCCATAGGTTCTCACATGCATGATTTATTTCTATGTGTTGTGCTGGAATCTGCAGTTTATGCCGCTCTGTTAGGGAGCAACTAACTATAACTTCTATGCTTTGTATTTTAATATGTTTTTCATAAATATCATAACCAGTGATAAATAGCTAAGTTTAAAGAGATTAATGATCCATGCATTTGTTTGATTATGCTTAGCAGCATATATGGTTAAGCAAGGAGCTAAACCACGCTTGCTGAAATGGCAGCAAGTGCAGGTTCTGTACAATAGATGTTTACATGTTTTAAATAATATTTTTTGAAGGTGGTTTATATACAAAAATTGTAGAGGACTTCCATATCTAGGTTTTCCTAAAATTTCATGATTTTAGGACAACAAAATGGAGAGTTATAAATTTGACAAGATGCCAATAAATTTCTGTCCACTGTTGTGCAGTCTTGACAGATCAGCTTGTTTGTCCTAGTTAATTTGTGAATCACCTCTTGGTGATAATTATAGAGTTGTAGTGATTTTCATAAGCTTTCTAGAGAGTCTTAGGTCACTACTTTTGGTGGTCTATAGCTCTGGCTATGAAAAAGATAAGTTCGGAATCTAATTCTGTCCAACTTTTGGACAGAATTAATTATCTGGATTGTTTGACCCTTTTAATGGTTGAATCACTCTGAGATGATAATAACAAAGTTGTAGACAACTTTATAAGCTTTCCAAAAAGTCTAAGAACACCCCTTTTGGATGTTTAGATCTTCAGTTATGGTTAAAGGAATTTAATGCTATGCTGCTGCCTTGTTTCTGTTTTCTAATTTAGTTGATTGCTTCAATCTTGGTGACCTTGTGTGCATAAAGAGTTTAAATTAGTAACTTCAGTGATGTAGTTCGTTATAGTTAAAGTGTCCTAAATTTAATTAACTTTTATTCAACTCAAATTAATAATGCTTTATTAGTCAGTGAGTAATGATCTTAATGCTTCTTGCTATAGCTTTTAGAAAGAGTTAAACATGTAATGATTGATGTGACTTTTGGATTGATAATAGACCCTGGATCATAAAACCCAAATGATCCTCAGCAACTTGATCATTAATGATAAGGGGCATGATCGGTTTATAGTAATTAATATGTGTTGGTTTGTGGGTTTTGTAACAACTTTCTCAGAGAGGAGATATGCACCTACTCTATACAAATTAAAAGCAAATAACATTAATCTTTCCTTAGGCAAACTTGATAATACAGTGTTGTCATCAGAGAAAGAGAATTGCACACATGGAACTTTGTGTAGTTTTCCCATATTGTTGCTCAAGTAAATCATCTCATCATGCATCATGTCAAGCATGTCATTAAGAATGCATCATTTCATTACATGTAGCGCATGTGAGCGAGAAGAATCGCGATGGTCAAGTTTTAGAGAAGGTTCGTGATGATCCAGTCTAGCAGAGATGTATCTACCGAAGGTGTTGATGCCAAGTCTAACTTCGGATCTCTCGGTGGAAACTAACCTTCCCTGCAACACAGCCAAGCCCCGGAGCATGACCCACTCTCTCTGTTTTATAAATACTTTATTACACCTTAAGTCTAGTGTAATGTGCATTAAGTAAATAGGAGTTGGTTGAAACCGTTGCTGCATGATTACCTTGATCTATAGCGAATTCCAGATACTATCCTACTAGTATGTGTAGGACGTTTTCCTTAAATGCTTAGTCATGCTTAGACCGGTAGAAGTCGGGTGATTTTCTGTTGCCCGCGAGATATAGGATGGTTACTTGATACTATGGGATATATATACTATCCTGAATCATGAGAATGATGATAATTGAAGACCAGACGGGACACAGGCTATGTTCTGGTGGAAGCCGACAGGGTTACCTGGTTCCGTCTGTGTCGATTAAGGACCGTACCGTATTCTGGACCTAGGTATGAGATTGAAAAAGATCAACACATAACAGGGGCCTGAGTTACAGTTGACCATGAAGCCGAGTCCTCGTTCGAGGTAGTTTTTGAACCGCTTATGCATTGCTGGGACGAACGGAATGTGGAAGAGTACTGGTCTCAAGACCCGGCAGCAACTGCAGGCCACGGGTCATACCCGGGTCGTTGGGGTACTGACTGGCGAGGACGCAGTACCATGAGCTTTGCAAGGCGTGATCAATCCTATCTTTCAAATAGAGGAACGATGACCCACATAATCGTTCGGTCAGGAGGAGATGGGTGTCTGTTGTGATTATCCAGCTAGATGCAAATCGATTCGAATCACCGTCTCTCCCGGTCAGTGAGAAACTCATACCTTGTTGCAGAGACGTAGTAAGAAAAGAAACATTGGACGATGATGGAAGGATTATGATTGGTATCCCAGTTATAAGTGATGATTACTATGATTAAAACAACATGATATAGAAATGTGCTAATGTAGTCCTAAATAGCTCAATATTAATCCTGCTACTAAAAACTTAAAGTAAGGATTACATTAGTAAGCTTTTCTATAAATGATGCTAGCCATTAAACTCCACATACACAGCCTATCATTATCCTTGGAGTCTTTTATTTCTTCTTCCCCGACGGGTAAGTCTTGCGGAGTACAATTGAGTACTCAGGATTTTATCCCACCCCATGCGTGTGGATTGCTTTGTCGATGGATGGTGCCGGGTGGGCTCGGCTACTCCATACATGATTCTCTTATATACTTCACCGGAGGATGTCATCTAAGCTAGCAATATGATTCAAACTTTTGATTTGGTAATCATCTCTAAACCATGTTTTATTGTAAATTGATTTAAAACTAAGCTTTTATTACTTCTTCATAATTCTATTGTAATTTTTATACCGCAAACTCGAGTATATGATATGTATTTGCTTAATCGAGTATGATCCTGGCTATAAAGTTAATTTACCGAGGTCCTTCGTGACACTCGGCAGACTACCGGATTTATATACGTGATGGTATGAGCGTGTCAACGTAATTAACGGGGACCGTCATACTTGATCATGTATAAATTGACGGTTCTGTCACACTTGCATGTGATTATGCAAGTTTTATATGTGCAACATGCATGTTTGTTAAATGACCTTAAACATGACTTAAAATGTTTTAGATTTTAATATAAAATAGGGTGTGTGTTGATCATTTCATCAAAATATGCCTACATGTGATGTTAGTGTTGTTTGAGTTTTCATCAAGTTAGTAAATGGCTTAAAGCACAAGTGCATGTTTTATTCAGTTTTGGGGATGAACCTTAAATAAAAGTTGTAGTACAAGTTATGTGCTACAAAAGTTATTTAAGGGTCAAGAGCCAAATCCCTCTTTAACTTGTTCAAAAACCAGCCCTAAAACTGAATTCAGCACTAAAATGGTAAAGGACTTGGAAAATTTCTAAGTCTGGAAATTTCAGCCACTGTATTCAATTTTGAGAGCTATGGAATTTAGTTTTTCATAAATAAAGTTTTGAAACCAGTTGCATCTTTGGTTAGTACAAAGTTTGTGCTTTGATAATATGGGATTGGTTGAGCATGTTGATCTATGATTAGTCCTAAATTAAATATCAAACTTAGCTAATCAATATTCTCATTTCTTTGTTTAACTGAAACCGAGATTTCAGTTTCCTTTTAATCATGTTTAGCATTTTATATTTGGCAACCTTGTTGAGCTTTAGATTAGAATCCTTTAAGCAAAGATGGAGTTCACGTATAGGAGGACACCACTGCACAACTGGATTGCATTTTGGCTTCCTGAACAGTGAGATAGAGGGGTTCAAAGAGGGCAGTTTCAGTCAGTGGCGTGGCAACAGGAACTGCAGCTTCTCGTTGCCGCCCGACGTGCCCTATTCTATTTTGCCGCCACCGCCGTGCCATCCCGCGATGTTGCATCGTCGTGCTGGCCCAAGCCAAGCCGGCCAGCTCACCGCCGTCATTCTTCGCCTCCACTGCTCATGCCGCCACTGCAACGACCGCCCGCATTTCACTCGCGCGCGGCAACACCTTGCTGCCCGCGTGGGCAAGCTCGTGAAAGCGTTATCCAGCCCTCTGCGCGAGCCCCTGCCTTAAATAGCTCACGCCGACCTCCGGCGATCTCTTTCTTCTCTTTTTCACGCCGACGACCGAGTTCCTTTCACCATCAAATGCGCCGTCGTCATTGAACGAACACCCAATTCCTCTTGTACACCGCTTCGCGATTCCACTGCGAAGCCATTGAAACCGCTCTTGCCTTCTGCCATTGCTGGAATCAACCGCATGGCGTTTTCCTCCTCGCGGCCGGCCGGAGCACCGCCGTATCCCGCTCCGCCGTGGGTAAGCAGCTCTGGTGAGCCACTTGCCGTATCATTCGGTGTTTTGAACTTGTCTTGACCCATGAATCGTGGTCGGCCCGGTTTTCCTATCTCTACGGCACAGGCCTCGTCGGAACGCCGATTCGTCGCCGGTGTGCGCCGCCATAACCGTCCCCATCACGGACCTCCTTACTCGGCTTCACTTCCGGCCCAATTTGTAGAAGCCCCAAGCTCGTGGTGAGCCTTCAAAGCTAACCCTGCCCTTATTTTGATCTCTACCAGGATCGGTTCGCTGAAACGCCACCGCGCCGGTGTGCTCAGCCCTACCGAGCCACCATGGCCGTCGTTCTGCTAGCTCCGGTCATCACTCCGCCACGAGTGTGTGCTCGAAAGATTCGCCTGGTAATGGTGATCACGCGTTGATACTCTCACCTCGGCCAGAGACCACGTCGACGGCGAGTTCCGTCGTCTGGCTCGCCGGCGACCCTTCGGTCAAGGCCAAGCTGGGCTAGGCCGACCAGCGCACGTAGATGGGCCGAGCCGGGCAGTTTAGGCCCACAGGCTTTCCCTCCCCTTTTAAGTGTTTGAATTATTTTCCATGGAAATGAATAGTCCTGCACTTTGTGAATTTCATAGAAATTTGTATAAGTGTGTTAAAATTTCAAAAAAAATTTTGTGTGGAATCTCTGCAGTAGCATCTTTGTGAAAAAATATGAAACTAGGAAAAACAACAAATTTTACTTGATAAAAATTTTCCCTTTTAATTATTAAAGAAGTCTTCCATGATTTTTATAGAGTAAAGTATTGATCTAAAAATTATAAAAATTGTTTTACATCCATTTCATGACATTACCAATCTGCACAAAAAGTTTGAGATAAATTTGAAAATATTTTATAAAATCATTATTTCTAAAATTATTAATAAAAGAGAAAAAGTAGGCATATGATCATTTGTATGTTTACATTTGATTACTTTAATTTCATATCCTTTTTTGTTTATCATCATGAGGTACTGTTTTTATGTTAAAAATACTTTGATTGAGTAATTGATGATTTGTGATTGCATGTTATAGTTGCTAGGATTAGGGACATACATGTTTATATTGTTTTCCTTTTTAAAAGCAAAACAACCATGCAATGCCTTGCGTGACTTTTGAGTTTTCATGTGGACCTTGGATCATAAACCCTAATGATTCTCGGCAAACTCTTCTGTTTAATAATAATGCTCACAATAGGTTATTCCTGAATTAACATGTGATTGTTTATGAAAGTTTATACTAACTTATCCAGAGAAGATATATGCACCTACTCTGTGTAGATTAAAACAAGTAATATTTAATCTGCTCTAAACAACTCGATAATACAGTGTTGTCATCAGAGAAAGAGAATTACACACATGGTACCTTATGTAACTTTTCATTCTTGTTATGCGCATGATCATCGCATCACCTCATTTCATATCATACCATTTTAGCTATGCATCATGTTTATACTCTTGGTATTTATACATCACATGCATTCATATAGGATCAGAGGAAGAGGTTCCCGTCGAGTACGTGGCGACCAAGGAGAAGAATCCACAAGAGTTGCCACCCGAAGGTGAAGGACGAGACTCTGAACCATTACCGAAGTGCACTAACCGCAGACCCTCCAATTTTCACCGAGGCAAGCCCCGAGCATCCTAACTCACTACAAAAAATCTGATGTTTTATGACAAAACTCCTCATGACGGGGCCATATTTTGTCATATAATGTACCAAAATATGACGCACAATTTTATGCCGTCACAAATTGATGAGACCCGGATTTTTATATGGCGACTTAGTTGTTTTGTCACATTAGGGTTGCTGATTTCGTCACAAATTGTGTGGCGCCAGGAAACGATTGCGTGGTTTCTTTTTGTGACGCTAGAAAGTGTATTTTTGTGACTGTTTGATAGCGTCATGTTTTAGTTTTTTGAAAATTGACCTGCCCGAATGTTACCGTACCGCTGTTTGATGAGACTAATGCACTACCGCAAGCTCGTCTTTGAAACTTCGAAAAGATTGAGGTAGGTCTGAATGCACTCCATGTTCACAATGCCTATGGCTTGTGATCTGCTACCTTGCTAGAACTCCAAACTATCAATGTTGGATCTGTGTGCATTATGTTGTTAGAACTTTGTTGGTATGTTTGCACTTGTGTCGTGGAATAATTTGAACTTGTCTGATGGAACCATGAACTTTGTGTGATGTTTGAACCGGGAACCACTGTGTTATCAGCTAGATTGTATGTGATATGTATGATGCCTTGGCTCACCGTGTATGAGTTGCTGTGATGACAATGTGGTGGTTCATGGCTTCTGGATGATGGATGATGATATATGTATATTACAATGAACTGTGACGATAGATCTTACATATGTGTGACATTTGTCACTGAATGGAACCACAAGTTTTGACACTGTCCATTTGTCTCAAATTGTCTCAGCCGCCTATATAAAAATGACAAAATAGAAATGTCAAATATCACCGTATGACGCTATAGGTCGTCATAAAAAACTAGCTCAAATAATAACCTAGTCTGTCAATTTCTAACGGAGCATGGTTTACGTGACGCGTTGACCACAATATGTGACAGTTACAACCGTCATTGAATAGCACAATACATGACAACAAAACGCGGCCGTCACAAAAGGTCCCTACATTATGTGACGGTTCACAAAATTTCATCACGCAGTACATTATGTGACGGTCGTTATATGACGATTGCCATGACGCTGCTTTTTCGTCATGTCAAACTTTATATGACATAGTCTGTATTTTACATGACAGTTTTGGATGGTCATACAAGCCCCGATTTTTTGTAGTGACTATCCTATTCTATCTTTTCGAAATGCAAGTAATCTTTTTCTTTATATAGTATGGTGATGTGCATTAAATTGTCAGGATCTGGTTGATACCGTTGTTGCATGATTTCCTTGTCCACTAAAATGAAAACCGTTTATCTTACTAGATGAAATAGATAGATTATGCTTAGCCATGCTTAGATCATTAAAAAGTTGGATGATTTTCTATCATCCGTACCACTTAAGATTGGTACATGTGATATCCTTAATCATGAGGTGAGTGATAATTGGAGACCGGACGGGATTCAGTGTTTGGTGATGCTACAAGACATGGAGGTCTTGTATGCTTGTATATTTCCGTCTGTGTCGATTAAGGACCGTACCGTATTCTGGACATAGGTGTGAGATTGAACGTACCTTCATATAACAGCCGAATAACTCGTTTCAACTTTGAAACCGATTAGCTCGTTCGAGGTAAGTATTGAACTGTTAGCATTACTGGGAGGAGAGCAAATGTTGTGAGGGGACTGATCCAAAATCCAGCAGCAACTGCAGGCCACGGGTCGTTGGGGTACTGCCTGGTGAGAATCGAGGATCATGAGTTTTGCTAAACAGTTCAATCCTATCTTTCGAATAGAGTGAACGGTGATTCGCACGGGTGAGGTACACACTCATGCGGGTGTGTGATACGGGTTTTACCCAGCTGGTGTAATCGATTCGAATCGCCGTCTCTCCCGGATAGTGAGAAACTCATACCTTTTCACAGAGACGTAGTAAAAGAGATGGAATTCACTGATGATGTTGGAAGGATTATAATTGGTACCTCATCTTTAGTTAAATGTTTGTTATAACTCAAGTGTATGTTTTAGAAAGATGCAAACATAGTTATGAATAGCACCATAATAATTTTGCCGCCAACATATAAGACTTTAGAATTTAATAATAAGCTTTTTCACAAAAGTTGCTAGCCAACAACCCACACCATACATAGCCTATCATCTATCCTTGGTGTCTTTTCTTTTATTTTCCCTGTCGGGTAAGTCTTGCGGAGTATAATTGTGTACTCAGGGTTTTACCCATCGTTGCAGGTGACTTGTTGTGTGAAGGTTATCGCATCGCATGTTTTAACCCTATGGACGACAATGTTGACTAGGCCAACGGGCATGGCCACACCATATATACTCTTCACCATGCTGTAGCAGAGGTCTGAATAAAGCTGGTGTTTTAAAACAAACTTAGGGTATTGTATTTGAAAATAAGAAACCCTTTCATGTACTGTATTTGAAACAGTTTTGTAACACTTTTTGGAATCGGTGTGTAATTATTTTTCGCTGTAAACTCAGTATACTTGATGTATGATGTTTTCTTAATTATGTGATCCTGGATGTAAGTTGATTTATCGAGGTCCTTCGTGACACTCGGCGGGCTACCGGATTTATATAGGAAGTGGTGTGTGCTTGTCAACGTTGTTAAACGGGGACAATCATGCTTAATCCTATATAAAACACTAGAATAGTTAACAAGTATCCAATATAAAATGATTCAGCGGGTACGGATCATAATATCTATTATTTCCTCTCAAAAAATTAAACAAGTATGCCTGCATATTGCCTATGACACTAGCTGTTCTATGATATTTTCACTAGGGCCTCACAATCTATTTGGTTGGATAGGACTACCAGGAATACCTCATCCAGCAAGATGGCAGGTAACTATTTCTTGACATACCTTGCGAATGTTGAAATCGCTTCTCAATTTGCAAACGTGGGAATGTTATTAAACCTGGAACCACGTCATCATAGTTCTACCCGTTCTACCCCACACAAAATTGATTAACTAAAAGCTAAAGTAATATAGATTTCCGGTGTCGAAATGGAGCTGCACTCCACACCAACATCATAGTAAAGGCCACATAGGTTTGTGCCCTCTAAATACAACTCCCTTCGAAACGAGTTATTCGGCTGTTATGTGAAGGTACGTTCAATCTCACATCTATGTCCAGAATACGGTATGGTCCTTAATCGACACAGACGGAAATATACAAGCATACAAGACCTCCATGTCTTGTAGCATCACCAAACACCGAATCCCGTCCGGTCTCCAATTATCACTCACCTCATAATTAAGGATATCACATGTACCAATCCTAAGGGGTGCGGATGACAGGAAATCATCTGACTTCTTAATGATTTAAGCATGGCTAAGCATAATCTATCTATTTCATCTAGTAAGATAAACTGTTTTCATTTTAGTGGACAAGGAATTCATGCAACAATGGTATCAACCAGATCCTGACAATTTAATGCATATCATCATACTATATAAAGAGAAAGATTACTTGCATTTTGAAAAGATAGAATCGGATAGTTAGGATGCTCCGGGGCTTGCCTAGGTGAAAATTGGAGGGTCTGCGGTTAGTGCACTTCGGTAGTGGTTCAGAGTCTCGTCCTTCGCCTTCGGGTGGCAACTCTTGTGGATTCTCCTCCTTGGTCACCACGTACTCGACGAGAACCTCTTCCTCCGATCCTATATTGTAACACCCCTGGTGTTACGTTAACCTAAACCCCACCATGTCATCATATTATGCATTAAGCATCATGTTTATCAATTTAATGAGAATGCAATTAACATATGATCATATGCATCATTAAGTTGATTACCAAGCATAAAGTGCCTTAGTGCATTTCATGGTGTTAATGACCCTTGCCTAAGTAATGCTTTATCTCGTATGCCAAGTGTGTTTTAAGATGTTAATCATGCCTAATGATTTCTAGTATAGCTTGCTATGCATGCCAATTAGAATAGTGTAGAAAAGCAATTAAATTTCACTTACATGTTTTATCAAGTTTATAAAAATGATTAACCTAAAAGCAACCTTGGAGTGATTGAGTGTGTGGCTAACTATAACTTTCCAAACATGTTTTACAAGTCAAATGATGCAAAGAAAGAACAAAAATTGAATTTGGAATTCAAATGCCAACTCTTTCCATAATTGGTTAAGTGTTGGAATTTCAATTTCATTTTCAATTTCTGGGAGCTAACCATGATTAATTTTGTTAATTAAAGTTACCAAACTTTGGCACCATTTCAAAGTATGAACTTTGTACTTTGGAAGTATGCCATTGGTTGGATTTGAAAAGTACCACAACATCATTAATTAATTGCCCAAAGAATCAATTTGATAAATCCTTTCAAAAACCTTAAATTCAAAAGGTGTTTTTGTCCCCTTTTCTACAGTGTTCAAAATATTCAAAATTTGGGAAAACTTCCAAAATACAGTTTGTGTATCTCTTAGAGCTCTACAAGTTTGGTAAATAAAGTTTTTCAAGTTTTTGAATAGAATTTGAAGTAATTTGAAAAGTTCTTTAAATTGGGAATTGTCCCCTTTTGGATTTTAAACCCCAACTCAAAATCTATGCAATTCCAGGAAAAACTTTCTAAATAAAAGTTGTAGATCTTGAGAAATAGAACAACTTTTATTTTTGGAGATTTTCATCTTTTATTCAAAATTTGAAAGTAATTTTGAAATCCCAAAAGTTTGATTTAAACCCCTTTTCAAATTCAAACTGTAGTTTCAAAAATATTTGGAATTTGATTGAAATTCTTTAATAAAAGTTGTAGAGCATAAAAAGTTGAACAACTTGTATTTTGGAAAATTTTCAAGTTTTTATACAAATTTAAAAGTAATTTATTATATGCTTCACTTAGGTTGATTTCCTTTTGGTATGATTTGAAGACCATGCACCATTACTACCCTAATGATTCATGGCTTGATTGCGTGGTGTTACTAGTGGCTATCATCACATGTGTAGTAATAGTTAATTAGTTAGTAAGTGTAATTAGCGGCTTTCAACAACTGTAAAAATGGTTAATAAACTAGAAGTTAGTTTTAATCACTTTAGTGTTGCTTGATTTTGGGATTGAGTGATGACCCTAGGTCATTAACCCTAATGACCTTTGGCAATTCAATTATGTTGATTGCGTAGCTTTACCTGATGTTGTCGCAGTGGCTACCTGTGGTCCCTTGATACAACTTTACCGTGAAGGAAAGTTGTACTCAAGTTAATAAAGAGTTAAGTTGTTTCATCCATGTTGCCCTACATCATGTCATGCATTTCATCATACTTAGTATACATCATTTCATGTACGTATAGTGTACGTGAGGGTGAAGATTTCCGCTGATCAAGCTTCGAAGAAAGTTCGTGTGGATCCAAGTCCCGAAGAGAGGAATCCACTGAAGGTGTCACTGTCAAGATTAACAACTAACCTTCTCTACAACGCAGGCAAGCCCCGGATGCATTTAAACATTCCCTTGTATTTCGAAAAGCTTTATATTTTATGTTCCAGATATGATGCATTAGGTGTTAGGAGTTGTGTGATATCCTACTTTGATGCATTTACCGTACCTTGATATATTACCCTGGATACCTGTTTTGATTTCAAAATGCTTAGTATACGCTTAGCCTTGCTACTAGAGTAGGGTTTTGATAAACTGTTTCCAAAAGTGTGATAACAATATCCCCTGAGGGGAAGTTATGAAAACCTGATGTTGCTTGTTGTTTATCCTTGTTCCGACGGGGTCAAGGGTACACAACAAGGGCATGATGATGAGTAAATCGAGACCGGGTGGAGTGACTTGCACCAGGATGGGCTAGTGCCCTGGTGTAGTGTCGTCCACTTGTGAGCCGGTTAAGGACCGTCTGTTGTTTGGCCCTGGGATCATGAGGTTATTGGATAGTACTAGTCGCATGCTAATGGCGGTAAGCTCCCTTGTATGATCCATGCGAGAACGGACAACCGGGGAGGGAAGTAGCGTGTACCCACACTACGAGCGCACCGTCGGCGGTTAGACCGACAAATAGTAGGGAGATCGTGGTAATCTTGTACTCTCGTGGCTAGGACCCGTTCTGGCAGGGAGAAATGCAAGCATGGGTTGATGTATGTAAGATGTTCGGTCCTACATACATCGTGTGGCTAGAAAGCCCCAGCTGGGTATATAAAGCGATTCGAATCGTCGTTGTTCCACGATATGGGAGACTTGATCCGAGTCCCGGTATCGTAGTAATGATGGAAGTTGAGACTGGAAAGTTTTGAATTCGTTACATGTTTGACAAGTGATTGTTATAGTAAGGACTGGCTTAGTCTCTTTCCGCAAAAAGTGTCTTTTGATCTTGCTAAAGCCTCACCTTGATTCCTATTAGCCAGCATTCCTGAGTCTTCTCCCCAATTTTTAGTCGGGTAAGCCTTGCGGAGTACTTTTTGTACTCAGGGTTTGTTAAACCCCTGTTGCGGGTACTGATTAGTGAAGCTAACTTCGGTCATACCAGTGGGCTTGGCATGATCGAATACCTCCCGTCTGAGACGTCCTCTTACAAGTACTCTATGGTTCTTTCTTGCTTTCGCAAACTCAGTTAAGTTTTGTTTAATCAAACTCTGATCAAGTATAGTCATATCTTTTATAAATTTTCCGCTACTCTGTTGTATTTGAATAAAAACGGTTGTAATACTGCAAGTTCTTTGTAAGAAGTTGATCCTGGAGGATCGTGGTGTCATCGGGGGTTTCACCTGACAGAGCTTTTTAATTTATGTGGTACGCAAGCATAGCTGACAGAGGTCTTAGGGACAATGTCAGGTGCTTATGGGCCATATAATTTAGAAGGTTCTCGCCACATATATGAATGCATGTGATGTATAAATACCAAGAGTATAAACATGATGCATAGCTAAAATGGTATGATATGAAATGAGGTGATGCAATGATCATGCGCATAACAAGAATGGAAAGTTACATAAGGTTCCATGTGTGTAATTCTCTTTCTCTGATGACAACACTGTATTATTAGAGTTGTTTAGAGCAGTTAAATATTACTTGTTTTAATCTACACAGAGTAGGTGCATATATCTTCTCTGGATAAGTTAGTATAAACTTTCACAAACAATCACATGTTAATTCAGGAATAACCTATTGTGAGCATTATTATTAAACAGAAGAGTTTGCCGAGAATCATTAGGGTTTATGATCCAAGGTCCACATGAAAACTCAAAAGTCACGCAAGGCATTGCATGGTTGTTTTGCTTTTAAAAAGGAAAACAATATAAACATGTATGTCCCTAATCCTAGCAACTATAACATGCAATCACAAATCATCAATTACTCAATCAAAGTATTTTTTAACATAAACAAAGCACCTCATGATGATAAACAGAAAAGGATATGAAATTAAAGTAATCAAATGTAAACATACAAATGATCATATGCCTACTTTTCTCTTTTTTATTAATAATTTTAGAAATAATGATTTTATGAAATATTTTCAAATTTATCTCAAACTTTTTGTGCAGATTGGTAATGTCATGAAATGGATGTAAAACAATTTTCATAATTTTTGGATCAATACTTTACTCTATAAAAATCATGGAAGACTTCTTTAATAATTAAAAAGGGAAAATTTTTATCAAGTAAAATTTGCTGTTTTTCCTAGTTTCATATTTTTTCACAAAGATACTACTGCAGAGATTCCACACAAAATTTTTAGAAATTTTAACACACTTATACAAATTTCTAAGAAATTCACAAAGTGCAGCATTATTCATTTCCATGGAAAATAATTCAAACACCTAAAAAGGGAGGGAAAGCCTGTGGGCCTAAACCTGCCCGGCTCGGCCCACCTACGTCTTATTGGGTCGGCCTAGCCCAGCTTGGCCTTGACCGAAGGGTCGCCGGCGAGCCAGACGGCGGAACTCGCCGTCGACGTGGTCTCCAAATGAGGTGAGAGTATCAACGTGATCACCATTACCAGCGAATCTATCGAGCACACACTCATGGTGGAGTGATGACCGAGCTAGCGTAACGACGCCATGGCGGCTCGGTAGGGGCGAGCACACCGGCGCGGCGGCGCTCGCGAACCGATCCCGGTAGAGATCAAAATAAGGGCGTGGTTAGCTTTGAAGGCTCACCACGAGCTTGGGGCTTCTGCAAATTGGGCCGGAAGTGAAGCCGAGCAAGGAGGTCCGTGACGGGGCGGTTATGGCGGCACACACCGGGCGCCGAATCGGCGTTACGACGAGGCCTGTGCCGTAGAGATAGAAAAACCGGGCCGACCACGATTCATGAGCCAAGACAAGTTCAAAACACCGAGTGATACGGCAAAGTGGCTCACCGTGAGCTGCTTACCCACGGCGGAGCGGGATACGGCGGTGCTCGCCGCCGCGAGGAAAACGCCACGCGGTTGATTCCAAAGAATGGCGTAAGGCAAGAGCGGTTTCAATGGCTTCGCAGTGGAATCGCGAAGCGGTGTACAAGAGGAATTGGGTGTTAGTTCAGTGATGACGGCGAATTTGATGGCGAAAAGGAACTCGGTCGTCGGGCGTGAAAAAAGAGAAAGAAAGAGATCGCCGGAGGTCGGGCGTGAGCTATTTAAGGCGGGGGCTCGCGCAGAGGGCTGGATAACGCTTTGAAGCTTGCCCACGCTGCCAGCAGCAGGTGTTGCCGCGCTGCAGTGAAACGCTGGGCGGCCGTTGCAAAAAGGCGGCATGAGCAAAGGGAGGCGAAGAATGACGGCGGTGAGCTGGCCGGGTTGGCTCTAGCAAATGCATGGGCAAGGGTGAGGCTTCTCCACTCGCCTTGGGCCAGCACGACGACGCAACAGCGCGGGATGGCACGGCGGTGGCGGCAAAACAGAATAGGGCACGTCGGGCAGCAACGAGAAGCTGCAGTTCCTGTTGCCACGCCACTGACTGAAACTGCCCTCTTTGAACCCCTCTATCTCACTGTTCAGGAAGCCAAAATGCAATCTAGTTGCGTAGTGGTGTCCTCCTATACGTGAACTCCATCTTTGCTTAAAGGATTCTAATCTAAAGCTCAACAGGTTGCCAAATATAAAATGCTAAACATGATTAAAAGGAAACTGAAATCTCAGTTTCAGTTAAACAAAGAAATGAGCATATTGATTAGCTAAGTTTGATATTTAACTAAGGACTAATCATAGATCAACATGCTCAACCAATCCCATATTATCAAAGCACAAACTTTGTACTAACCAAAGATGCAACTGGTTTCAAAACTTTATTTATGAAAAACTAAATTTCATAGCTCTCGAAATTGAATATAGTGGCTGAAATTTCCAGACCTAGAAATTTTCCATGTCCTTTACCATTTCAGTGCTGAATTCAGTTTTAGGGCTGGTTTTTGAACAAGTTAAAGAGGGATTTGGCTCTTGATCCTTAAATAACTTTTGTAGCACATAACTTGTACTATAACTTTTATTTAAGGTTCATCCCCAAAAACTGAATAAAACATATACTTGTACTTTTAAGGTATTTACTATCATGAGAAAGGCATATATGACATGCATATTTTTGGAAAGCATATTTTGGCAATAAATTGAATATAAACCCTACATTATATTTGGTTTTAAAACATTCCAAATCATTTTTGAGATCATTTAACCACATGTGCATTGCAAACATAAAGACATTGCATTCATTCTCATATTGCCTAGCATAAATTCATGGAACCTTTTAAAGTAAACATGCATTATCATATGCTCTTTATGAATGCATGGAAATGCTTATGTTAAAGAAATGCAGTGTAATGCATAATTAACACTTAGAGTGTTACATGTGGTATGTATGTAATGTTTTATTATTTATTTAGCAATGTTCGTATAATATGCATACGATGTTGTCGTAGTATACGTGTGATGTTCTATGATATTTCTTGTAATGTTCACTTAGTATACATGTGATGTTCTATAATGTGTTTAATAATATTCACTTAATATATATACGATGTTTTATGGTATATTTAGTGATGTTCACTTAGTATACATGTGATGTTCTCAGAGTATATTTTACGATTTTTGAAAAGTATCCATGTGATGTTTTTAATTAATTTCTCTCTAACGTGGTTTTCTTTTTGTTTCTTATGCTTTGTTGTAGATTTTATTATCTTTTTTATTTTTGTTATGTATTTATGTATTTATGGTTTCTTCTGAATTATATTTAATTAATCATGTAGTACTCGTAAGATGTTTTACGGTACATTTAAGGTTGTTTAAGTAGTATATATGTGATGTTCTCTTTTTTAAATTTTTTTTTCTTTTTATCGCTTTATTTTTTTCTTGTGTTTTGTTCTATATTTGTTTATTTTTTTATTTAACTTATTTATTTATTTCCTTCATTAATTTACTATAATTAATTATTTTCATAATGTTATTTCTTTTATTTTTTTGTGTTTTGCTTTTTTTTTTTTATTGTATATTTGAAGTTTGGGCAGTCTATATATGATGTTCTATAATTTATTTCAAAAAGATGGCATAATATAAATGAGTTGTTTCACGATTTTCTTTAAATATTCGCATAGTACTCGTGAGATGTTCCGTGATATATTTTAGGTTGTTGAAGTTAGTATTGACGTGTTGTTCTCTTTATTTTTCCTCTTTTTACATTATTTTTCTCTCTTTCTTTTATTTTCATTTTCTATTATGCCTTGCTATATCTTTTATTAACTTTTCTATTTTCGACAAGTCATGTTATTTATTTATCTATATCTATATATTTCGTAGATCTTGTCATTCATTTTTTCTCTATTTTCACGTATATTATAGTACCATTTACATGAACCT
Organism: Chrysopogon serrulatus; assembly: GCA_015844335.1. Taxonomy (NCBI): domain Eukaryota; kingdom Viridiplantae; phylum Streptophyta; class Magnoliopsida; order Poales; family Poaceae; genus Chrysopogon; species Chrysopogon serrulatus. The sequence goes on along the minus strand of JADLZL010002410.1, from coordinate 353,606 downwards.
ATATTGCTTTTATCTTAAATCTAAAATACTATTATCCTTAACGTAGAATATTTAGTTTATGATGACGGAACATTTGTTCAATGAAGACGGAACATTTTATCATGGACCTAGAACATCGATAAACTTTATTTTTTATTTATATTTCTTATTTGTTTTATCTGAATTTTATTATTCTTTTTTTCATTTTTTTGTTTTTTTTTCTTGTTTTATTCTTTTATTATTAATTTTTATTTCCTTTCTTCAGTTTATTTTTTACTATATTTGCATGTGATTTTTCATTATTCTTTTTATATTAGTAGAACCGTCCCTTCTATACTCGCCTACTTACTTAATAATCAATTGCTCGAGAACTTATTTATCTTTATTTCAAGTAACTTATTATCTCGCTTCGACTACCCTTAGTTCATTGATTCGCATTGCTTTAAGATCTTTGACAACAATTTAGCTAATAATTTTAATTATTATACTATTTACTTGATATGGTTAGATTGGTGTCTAAATGTACTATCCAAATATCATAAATTTATAAATATAAATAATATAATATTTCCACCGTCCCTAAATATCTGTCTTTCTCACTTCTAGAAAAACAACTACCGACAATTATATATTAAAAATATTAATATTTATGGTATATAATTAGTATCATTAGAAAGATATTTTAATCTTGTTTTTAATAAATTTATTTTGAGACACAAATCTTGAACATATTTTCTACAAATCGAAATCAAACTTGTGACACGAAAACCAACGGCATCAGTCACATAGAGATAGAGAGAGAATATCATAAATAAAATGGTCAAATTATAATTTTGAAGACCATGCCATACCTAGCCACGCCTTTCAAAAAGATAACAGAGGTAGTATATTTTATATCTTCATTCTTTTGTTTTTATATATTTTTATGGATATTATAGAACCAATCACTTAAATCAATAACTTTTCTTTTAGATCTGGAATATTGTGTTATGAACATAGAACATCACTTTTGTTCAAGAATAAAAGAAAATGTCTCATCTTTATGAAATAAATGTTCGTTAATAAAAATTTATCTAAATATATTCATGTAGGGTCTTATTTTGAAGCATTTGTTATAAAAAACACAACAGTTCAATCGGAATTTAATTTAGACACTCGGTTTAGGAGTTACAACTTTTTTTAGTTTAGAAAACCATTCATTATACGGATGTGTTCTTTTGTCTGTTGGTTCAAATACGACGTATTCTTTTTGTCTGTTGGTTCAAACACAAAGCATATGCACGTGGCTCACCTCAGCGTCCTGCTCGCGCATGCTGGCGCTGTGCCAGCCCCACGAAAACACATGGGCATGTAGCCCACAGCGGCTCGCTGGTCGCACCCGCACTGCCGCCTTGCCAGCCCCGCGAAAATTATGGGCGGGAAAACTGCGGGACGGAAGATTCTGTCCGAACGACCGGACTCCAAGAGCTCCCCCTCCACAGCAGCCGTTCGGCTGGCATATTATATTAATTAAATAACTCCTACAAATTGACATCCGCTCCTGAGAAGAATCACGGGACACGTCATCCTAAATTCTTCTGGCCGTCGGATCCTTGGTTCAACGGCTCAGATCGCTCGAAGCCAATTCTACCGGAAGCCGCTTCTCATGCTTTTGACTGGCTTCTCCCGCTTCTCGTCGAATCCAGAGAAGCTGATATATATACCCATCCGGCTTCCGCTTCGAAAAAAAACTCCTTCCCGTGCTCTCCCTCCCGGCTCGTACGACCGACGGCGCGCCTCCCGCAGCACGCCGCCGCCGTTGCCGCTCTAGCCCCCGCCCTTGCCCTTGCCCCTGCTCCCACCTGCTCCTCCCCTTCCTCTCGCTCTCTCTCCCTCTCCCAAGGTGGCGGCGTCCTTGTCCTCTTCGCTCTCTCCCTCGACGCGAGCAACGGCGACGGCGCCTCGGTTTGCGGCGCGGCGACTTGCAGCGTCTCTGCCCCACGGTGGTCTTCCCCAGCCACGGAACGGCGTGATCGGGTTCGTCGGGCCGCCGCCGATGCAGCCTCCCGTCGGCGCTGCCTCCTCCCGCCGCTCCGCGTGGACTCGATGAAACCCTAGCTGCCTCTTCCTCGCTGGCCTCCCTCGTCGTTGTCGTCATCCTCCCCTTCCCCCTTTCACAACAGGTATGAATGGATCTGTAAGTACTGTTGTTCACAAAGCCTTCACTCCTTTTAGTAGAGATTTTCATGCAACTGTGTTATGAAGTTTTACACACTTCCTGAAAGCATGCCATAGATTTAAGGAATTTATTTTCCATAAGGGCTAAATCACTATTCTAATTTTGACAAAGAAGTATTTTGTTCAATAAATTTTGAAGCTCGATCTGGCCACTCAAACCCCTAACCATCTTAGTGAGATAATAATAGAGCATACATGGGCCATAAGGTCATGTAAATGGCATATGTATGCCACGTGTGTTTAATTTCTAAGAATAATGAAATTGGTGAGTACCCACAGTACACAATGCCGAAATTCATACTTTGATCCTAAAGAAATTGCAGAAAACTCCCACATTTGCAAATTCTACAATTCTCAGTTTAGTGAGCACAATATTTTAATCTATGTGCATCAGCACTCTTAGATGGCCTGCTAATTGTGGTAGTCCCTTTTTTTTAAAGGTTGGCTGCAGGCTAATAAGCCAATGCCTCATACATCAGCTCTAAGGAAGGAGCTGAAGAATGTACAACATCAGCACGAGGTCCTTCCTACTCTGCAAAAATGAAACTGATCCCCCTAAAGAAATACTACTACATGGTATTTATCTCTATGGTTATAGGGAAATACCTCAAAATAAGGAACTATTTATGTTCTGAATCATTGCCTTCATTTTTGATGCTTTACTCTCTTCTCATATTGCATCTATGCTATTTTTTGGAGCTAACAAATAGTGTGAGCAGAACACTTTTGCCTCTGCATGTCGATGCTGTTAGATGGGGTACTAATTGTGCTACTAATTTTTGTATCAGGGCAGCTCCAGACTAATGAGATTTAAGAAAAAACCCAAACAGTGTCCAACTTGAACATATAGTGACGCTTGCATCAGTTACCATCAATTCCTCCTGAATAGCTATATATGTTCCTATTGGGCCAAAAAAAAAAATTGCTACATATGTTTCTTACTGCTGCTTCTATTTCCATGGCTCTAAGAAGCATGTCAGGTACAATATATTTTCCTTTTTGTTCAACAATCATTCCATTGCAAGCATTATCTATGATAAAAAAAAATGATGCCAGTTAGCAGCCTATATATGATGATATCTCTGGACTCTTATATAATTAGCATTCCTGCAAAATACTTAGTAAGTTATCTGTTGATCCTTTTGTTGGACAAAAAATTACTAAACAAACTTGAGTTCTAGGTCATTATGTAGCCACGTGTAGCGCTGTGAGCGCACATCAATATGTTTCAACATGACACTTAATTCCTATTCCAGTTATCAGGCCATTATGTTCGGAGGCCCTAGAGGCTCTCGGATTTGAGATAAGATTGGTGGTGAACCACTTTGTAAACTAGTAGGATGCTCAAGCGTTGCTGGGTATGAAGTAGAAATGTAAGGAGTTTATAATGGTCAAACTATGAATTAATAGATATATATATATATATATATATATATATATATATATATATATATATATATATATATATATATATATATATATATATGTATATAGTAGGTCAATTACAGAGATTGTATCCATTGACATACATGGTAGTATAGATTATTTAAACTGGGCATCACCCAAATCTCATCTACCGGAACCCCCATCCATACTATACCTGAGAGTCATCCTCCCTCCCAACATTCTAAGAGTTTTCTTTTATAAAATTATGCATGTTTCGGAGGACTATATGTAATCCATGTGATATGCAATTTTGCTAGGTTTTTGCTTACAAACAGGTTTTTACTTACAAACGGTTTAAATTTTTGCAAAAAAATTATCAAAATATATTCATGTGAGGTCTTGTTTTGAAGAGTTTATTGCGAGAAACACCATGGTGCAGTTGAATTTTAATTACGATACTTGGTTTAGGTGCTACGACTTTTTTTTAAAAAGAAATAGCTAGTGGGAGATAAATGAGGCTTAGTGAGGGTAACTGATTTGATGATGTCATATGATATCACTTTTCAGGATTGGACCAATCAGAAGCAAGAAAATTAGTTAGTGGAGTTTAGGATTATAGAAGTTATAGATGGTACCTGCTCGGGAAGGCACTCTTCTAGCAAACTGTAGTGGCGCAACTGCTGTCAGACAAAGGATCAATGCCCTGCTATGGTCTCTTCTATCTGGTTATAGATTTATGTTTTCTTTTTTTCTTTCCCAAGTTATTGCTTCTGACTTCAGACAATAGCTTCCTACCCAAGGCATTTGGCGTTTGATTGCAATAGATCTCCCCATCGCCAATATCCACTGTTGTTGGCATATTCCAATTTTATGCAGGTTTCTTAGCGCTGAGAAATTGATGTGTTAATTTCAGGTGCCTCTTGCAGAGATATTTACGGGTGAGCATAGTGCACCCATTTCTATTTACCTTCTTTGTGAACTGAGACATCACCTGCACATAAATGTTTTTAGGTTTAGTTGACCAACACAACGCTACTTACACCCTTTTTTATACATTTCCAGTTAAACCATCACCACGAAATCAGGGGAGACTTTCCAGAAGTTACCTAGCAAGGTTCCTCCAGCAATATCAGTTAACCTTACAGCCCTTAGGTACTCTTCTAGGCCTTCCAATATGTGGACTTAATTTTACTTATCTACCACCCACTTTGCATTTGTTTTTCTGCAAGTCTGTACAATATAACAAATACTGTAGCAGATAATGCAATCTATGGGACACATTCTGATTCCTTTTTCTAGGATTGGATCTAGAAAAAAAATTTATGTTCCTCTGAAATTTAGGTACTTATAGGTACTTATACCACTACCAAACAACAATATTTCTGTTACCAATTTATGTGCATGCCTTATAGGTGTTAGCAGAATATTTATTCTACAGTGACTGCAAAAACCTATGTCCCTAAATGGCCAAACCAAATTGAGAGATAAGCCTGCAATGCTCCATGCATAGCCTAGAGATTATTGCCAAGTTAACACATCATTACTATCACTTCATGAACTTCTCAACGAAAATAAAAGAATCACTAAGCACTATTTTCTGTCAGCCAATCATATTACAAGGGGGCAATAGGAGCTTGCATCATTGCAGCATATACAATCTATAAGAGGATTGCATCTAATTCTTGGTAAACTTCCTCAGAACATCAATTTTATTTTATATTCAGGACGTTTGTTGTATGTTGTTGCCCGTTCTTAAATAATGGTTACTAATTCTTAGCAATATGTATTCCATTTCTTGATGCAACCAGTGATGATATACCACTTGAAATTAACTGTTTAATTTCCCTACTTTGGCTATATTTTCCCTATGACTATATTACTGAATTATTCATATATTAAAAAAGACTACTATTCATATTATAGACTCAAACAGTAATCCAGAGAAAGTTAGAAAACTTGCAGTTAATTCATATGAATGCAATGTGCCCACCTATTACGTACCTCAAGTGTCTCTTTGGAGTTGCGTTATAGATATTTAATTTTCCTTGGTAACATTACTCCATCTCAGGGGCCTACATCAGGTAAGGTCATGGCGAGGGAATTGAAGGTTTTTGGGATGCCAAGGAAGGTAATTATATCATATGATATAAAATGTATGACAATTTCTCTTCCGTTATTTTCATTCATTTATTAATTCTATTGTGTCTCCATTTTAGGAACACGGAACAGGAAGCAACGTAACGGTAGAATTTATCAAGAGGATTCATAAAAAAAGGTGATTATTCATGTCATGAATACCTTTGCTTATCTTTTTAAGAGGATGTTACGGTCTGTAAAAAGTATGTTTATTGTTGAATTCCTTTCTTGATTTACGCATTTGATGTCGCCCTTGGTAGTTTCCAAGCTGCTACGTACAGAGATGCAAAAATATTTATTTAGCCCATCATTGCCATTTTCATTTTTCAACAAATTAAAACCTGAGATGGCTAGCCAGCCATTTATTTGGTCTATTATGGTGAGCTCGTTTCTGTTGCTTTTTTTTCAAAAAAATGTAGTTGGCCCTGAATGAATTGTGGAATACTGATATGATGATTCAAGTGCTCTGTTTAGACCGTATGTCAAGGTTCTCATTCCCCCGCCTTAAAAAATAGAGGCTTTTGTGTCAATCCTTAGTTTTATCCTTACTTATGTTATAAATGTGATTGCTGTTTTTCAGGTCATTTACAGGTGCAACAACTTATCTGACTTTCTTCTCTACTGCTCTAGCCTTCTAAATGTAGGTTTAGTGATGTTATGGAAGAGCTCTTTTGTTTGGCAGTTGCTAACAACAAATCTGATCTGGTCATTTTACAATGTTAGAGTTATAAATTTGGCATTGCACTCTCAGTCCTCAGGGTCGCCCTTCTGTAGCATATGCAGGATGTACAGAGAAGTTGACGACAAGAAGATGCAAACCGACTAGCTGAGGAGATCCAGCCCAGTGGCTGTTGTCACCATCTTGCTTCTCTCGAACATTTTCACAAGCAGAATCATCACGACGACATGCTCCAACCAAAAATATATTTTTGATTCATAATAATAGCCATAAATTTTTTTGTCATTTCGCCCTTGTGCGCGCAGGAGCGCGCCTTGTATACTAGTATATATATATACTAGTGCAATTGGCGCGCCATCGCGCACATTCTGAATTAATAGCTGTCAAATGTATTGGTAAAAAATATGTGCTTGGTTCTTCGCAGGAAAGCAGGACCAGAGAAAGGAGCTGAATATAAATTTCATGCATGGATACATATACAAATATTGAACAGAGTGACTACACAAGCGTAGCAATGTTCGTAGGTGATGTCATAAACAGGAACTTTATAAACTGTTTAATACTAAGCAGAGTGACCCTGCATATTGGCTGGAAAGTTAGTAATGTTGGTCTGAACATAATTATACAAATGTTGTAGGCATAGTAAGCCTTACATCGACTATACACTTGGAAGTTCATCAGTTGATGCAACCACAGCTCTCCTTGAGGTTAGGATTGAGAATTTGTCTGAACTACATAAAAAAAAGAAATATACAACTAAACTTTTCAGTACAAATAGACTGTAGTTTGTTGACCAGCCATTTGCTTAATTGCTTTAACAAATGACTCCGCATATTTAGATATCTTACTTCAGGATTTGATGTAATTATGCCATCTATGAGCACCATTCGGATGCAAATGCTATTGAACCCTTGCAGATGATTTGCCATTACCATAAGGAAGTTGTTTGGATTAGCACATGTTGCTTCCTTGAATAGGCCAAAGTAGTATCCTTCGGGGCATCATCACCTACGTCATCAACCTGGACAAGAAGCAGATCTGGAGTCATCCCAGCCGCACCATCCTCTTCACGCTCCTAGCTTCATGTCTGGGCTCGATCTGGGAGAGGATCTGGTTCGTCATCCTGGCCAAGGTGTACAGAAATATTCAGCCAAAGTACAGGAAGCTTATGGAGAGTCTCAGGGAGGCAACGTGGAGCAACCTCTTCAAGGAGTACATCATCGACATGGGGCACATCCTGCTCAAGCTGTGGAAATCGGGGAAGTGGGTAAGCATAATGTTTGTGTCTTTGGTGACCCCAAATTGCCAATTAGGTTTCATGATGAGAGGCAAGATCCCACTGCCGGAGGACATTGGCATCAAAATGCTGATTCTTCTGCTGACACACACCACTCGCTACATGGAGGGGCTCTGGCTCCAGCCCTTAAGGCGCTCGGACAGCCATGACGCTCCTAGCATGGAACTGTTGAGGTGTGGGCAGGAGCCTCGGTAGCCCTAGGATGATGCATCTTGCCAGGCTGATTGAATCGACCAAATCTTAGGTAATTTTCTTGTCTGAAACAAAAAACTCCTCTTTCTCAGCCACTGACATTAAGAATAGGTTTAATGTTAATAAAGTTCATATTGTACCAGCTCAAGGTCTTTCTGGTGGTCTTTGGCTTCTCTCCAAGAATGATGTAGAAGTAGAAGTAGTCAGCAGCAATCACTTCTTCATTTTTGCTTTGTGCACTCATCAGCAAATGAAGAAGTCCTTTGGTTTAGCTTGTGTGTATGGTGACTCGCATCATCAGCAGACTTCTTTTATTTGGAACAATGTTAAGTCATTTATGTTATCTAATTTGAACTTACCTTTTATCTGCATGGGTGACTTTAATAACATTATGCATCCTTCTGAAAAATAGGCCCTTACAATGCTAATTTACATAGAATTTCTAATTTCTGTTGTCTTATTAAGGACTATGGTCTGTTTGACTTAGGCTTTCATGGTCCTGCATACACTTGGTCAAATAAAAGATTTAGTTCTATACCTACCTTCCAAAGATTAGACAGATTCTAGGCAATGTTGAATGGTGTTCCACCTTCCCTTGTACTGCTATTTATAACCTCCCCATGATTCAAGGAGACCATGCTCCCATTCTTGTTGTCCTTAACTCAAACAACATCAAAAAGAGAAGTCTTTTCAGATTTGAAAATTGGTGGCTTCTTGAAAAAGATTTTAATTCTATAGCCCAAAAGAGCTGGGATAAATCTAGAGCTAGACCTTTCAATCAAAAGATCTCCTATCACTACTACAGAACAGGCCTTTGGTCACTTGGGCAAAATGAGCAATAGCTCCCGAAAAAATGACGCCCGGGACTAAAAGTTCTTTAATCCCGGTTGGTAATACCAACCGGGACTAAAGGTCAATCTTTAGCCCCGGTTGGCATTACCAACATGGACTAAAGGTCCTTAACCTTTAGTCCCGGTTGGTAATACCAACCGGGACTAAAAAGTAGACCCTTTAGTCCCGGTTTGGGACACACGAACCCAGACTAAAGGGACCTTTAGTCCCGGTTTGTATCTCAAACCGGGACTAAAGGTGCTTCTTCAGAGTGAATCTAAAAGGACGTGTATCTCTTGTATGTCACATGCGCGGTGGGGTTCAGATGGTCAAGTGCAAGCTAGGACTAAAGTGGATGGTCTGAGTTCGAATCCTACCACCGTATCTTTTTTTTGAATAAACAACCTTTAGTCCCGGTTGGGGGAACCGACTAAAAATAGGGACTTTTAGTCCCGAATCCCCAGTCCCGGTTCCGTAACCGGGACTAAAGGTGCTTAGGCACCGGGGCTAAAGCCCCATCCTGTACTAGTGTATCTAGCCAAAGATATTAAGTGTTGGGTTAAGAAGAAATTAAACCTAGACTCTTAGATCATCTCAAGGAGCTTGAAAGTCATATCCTTGATCAACAAAGTAAACCCATCCACCTTCAAGATTTTTCTGGCCAAGAAACCCTCATTCAGCAACATAGTGAAGCTTTAACAAAACATGAAGTCTATCATAGGCAAAGATATAAAAAGACTTGGATGCTTAATGGTGACAGGAACACCTGTTTCTTCCATCAATCTATCATCAAGAGAGCAAAACACAATCATATTTCTTTCTTAAAAACCCAGATGGCAGCATCTCCTCCACTCATCAACAAACTGCTACCACTCTGAATAATTATTTCACTGATATCTTCTCTGCTCAAAATAGAAACAACCTTGATGTCCCAAATCTCAGCCAAATTTCCATCACTCCTCCCAATAGCTTAGAACAAAATGACTACACTGATTCTATACCTACCAAAGTGGAGATTCATAAGATCCTAAAAAGTATGAAATCGAATGCTGCTCCTAGTCCTGATGGCCTCAATGCTGCTTTCTGCAAAGCTTGCTGGGAATGGGTGGGGGATGATGTTTACAAAGAAGTTATCAATTTCTATGTCACTACCAGCTTCTCACCCAAAGTCAATCACACATACATATGTCTGATTCCAAAAAATAATAATCCTACCACTCCAAAAGACTTTAGACCTATAAGTCTGTGTAATGTTATTTATAAAATTATTGCCAAATCTTTAGCTGATCGTATCAAACATCATCTTCCTAGCATTATCCATCAATCTCAATCTACTTTTGTTCATGGAAGACACATTGCTTCAAACATTATTATAACCCAGGAAATTATTCACTCGTTTCATCTTAAATCCTGGAAACAAAAGGCTTTCTTTCTAAAGCTGGACCTAGTCAAAGCTTTTGACAGAGTAGAATGGACTTCCATTAGAACAGCAATGCTTAGGAATGGCTTCAGTGTAAACTTCATTAATATGGTCTATGCCTGTATATCCACCACTATTATTTCTATTCTAGTAAATGGTGAACCTTCAACAACTTTTCATCCCCAGAGACGTATCAGGCAAGGCTGCCCCTTATCCCCTTATCTTTTTGTCCTTGCTATTAATGAACTCTCTCACTGCTTACAACAACATGCTGACAGAGGCAATATTCAGGGTATAAGTCTTGGAGAGGGTTGCCTTCCTATTCATTCTCTTCTCTTTGCTGATGATTTGGTAATCTGTGGCCAAGCCAACCAACAAGAAGCCACCAAAATCCAAAATCTTCTTCAGTCCTTTTGCAATTCCTCTGGCCAAACTCCAAACATGGCAAAATCTTCCATCCTCTTTAGCAAAAATGATGATGACCATTCTAAACAGCAAGTGAAAAATATCTTTCCAGTCCAAGATCTAAATGCAAACTCTATACATCTTGGTCATCCTCTTATCTTCAAACATTCTGATAGATCAAAGGCTTACAACCTCATTGTAAACAAATTCAAATCCAAGCTCTCACAACCTTAAAAGACACCAAACTGAATCATGCTGGTAGACTAGTCTACATTAACTCTGTTCTTTCATCCATACTTATCTGCTACATGTCCACTGTGCTTTTTTTCAAAAATTTCATTGCTAAACTTGCTGCTATCATTAGAAGATTTTGGTGGTCTGGTATAACAGAAGACAACTCCACCACCTCTTTCTACTACAGGTCCCGGGATGACATTTGTCAACCAAAGCAAAATGGTGGTCTTGGGATAAGAAATTTACATTTAGTCAATCAAAGTCTCATCATGAATGTTGCATAGAACATTGCCAATGACAAATATAGTTTCCTTACTGGTATTTTGAAGTCCAAATACTTTCCCCAAACTTCCTTCTGGAAGGCCCCTGACTCCCAAACAAAATCCATTTTCTGGTCTTCTATTCTTCAGGTAAGGAAACTTCTAAGTGACAATTGCATTCTTCAGATTCATAAAGGCAATTCAAGCATCTGGTCCACTCCCTGGTGCTCCTTCTGGGAAAATATTCATGATCACCTAAACCTTCAGAACAACTTGACTGTCATTTCTAAAGTGATTTCTAATCTCTAGATACAAAACTCAAAGGAATGGGATAGAGATATCAATATTAATCTTTTTAATTATCATTTTTGGGATGAAATCTCTGCTATTCGCGTAATTAACTCGGAAGAACCTGACAAATTGATATGGACCCCAAATAACAAACGGTCATACTAGCGCCCGGACGTCCGGACAGACACGCGTCCGGACGCCCACACTTCTGTGTACTAATGCGCCCTACATGTGCCGCTATTGGCCTGCTGCAGCTGCCCGCGAGCGTCCTACTGCGTGCTACTATGTCACGTGCATGTCGCTGCTGCGCCTGCCCACATGCTGCTCTGCCTCGCGAGTCGCACACCTTGCATGCCGCTGCTACGCCATGCTGCTATGCCTTGCTAGGTCCACGCGTGCTACTGCGTGCCTAGACTAGTCTGCGCGTGTTGATGCTGCTGTGCCTAGACTAGTCCGCCCGTGCTGCTTCTACTGTGCCTACACAGGTACTACGCGCGTGCTGATGCTGTTGTGCCCACACAGATCTGTGCATGCTGCTGTTGTGCCTGCATGAGAGAACATGTGCATGGGGCCCGCCCATATGCATGCGAGAGAGAGGGTGAGAGGGAGCAAAGCATCAGTGTGGTACTTGCCCACGAGTTAGAGTGCATGGTGAGCAGCATCAACATACGACTCAAGAAAAATGAAACATTACAAACATACGTTTGCAACATATATGTATAGCCACTGCAACACGCATCTGAAACAAATGGAACATTTAAAATACACATTTGTGACATGCGTGGACTCACTGCAACAATGCAACATCCGGATGAAATGCATGCAAATGTCTGGAAACAGATGAAACATTTTGAACACACACTTGCAACACGCATCCGAAACACTTGCAACATGTGCGACATCCCCGATCTACTTTTGCAACATCAAAAAGAACACATGCAACATCTTGAATCTGCAATTGAATCTAAAAAAATATGTTGCAACATCTTAAAATCGATTGTTGCAACATTCATAAAAAATATGTTGCAATATCTCAAAACGATAGTTGCAACATCTTAAATCAGCAGTTGCAACATGCGGGAGAACATGGGTGCAACATCTAAAAAATCGACGAACACCAAAAAAATCCAATGTTGCTTGCTCGAGCTCCGGGGCGAGGGAGAGCCGTGGCGCCGAGATGATGGAGCCATGAGATAAGGGAAGAGAGGAGGTACGTGGGTTGGGGCGCCGTTGGGGCTGTAGATCGAGCAGCCTCCATCACTACAAGGAAGCCGGGCTTCGTGACAATCGAAATATGACGATCGAGCTCGCTTTCCCGCCACCGTCGACCTTACAAGATGAACCGACCGTCGTCACGTAAGGTGGGTCACTAAACAGCTTCGTGACCACCGCAGGATCTCGTCATTGGTACAAAGGCGATATCTCGTCCCCGTCATTGATCCAATGACAAGACTTAATCGTCATAACAAATTGAACAAAATAATGCCACTTGTATGATGACATGGCATGATATGGCAAATGACATGGCACTTCACATTCAGCCCATGTAGCATGGGCTTTTTTTTTTTTTTTTCAATTACAATCAGCCCAATTGGTCCAAATATTTTTTTCAGCCCAACTATAAATTAGACTGAGCCCAATTTATCCAAATATTATTTTTATTTTTATTTTTGATTTATTCAGCCCAACATTAAAATTATGGGCCAATCCAATTAAAGATATCAAAGAATATAGCCACAACCAATTATACAATTATATTATAATAACATTCCAGCCACAATTAAGTTTCCAGCCCATACAAAAAGCACATTCTAGAATACAGTTTCCAACTCTATGCAAAAAGAACAAAGAAAAAACATGCATACAAAATAATCCAGCCAGAATATAAATTCCATCCAACTAGACAAGTTCCAACCAACTAAAATGTTCCTACAGCTAGTGCCAAGTTATCGCACCAAAATAATCCAGCCAAGTACATAAATTCCATCCAACTAGATGAGTTCGACCAGCCAACTACAATGTTCCTCTAACTAGTGCCAAGTTAGTGCACCAAAAAAATTCCACCAATTCCAGCCAACTACATGAGTTCGAGGCCAACCGAAATGTTTCTACAAAGCGGTGCAAAGTTTCTGCACCAAAAATCCCACCAAACAAATGACAAGTAGCCAAGTCCCAAAGATGCATCCTGCCAGCAGCTATTAGCCAGCACCAAAAGTTTATGCATTCCACCAACCAATGCATTCCACCCAACATGCAAATTGCCAATGATCAAGCAGCTCCAACCTACAGTAAACTGTGAGCAACCAAGAGGGCCCAACCTGCAACAACCAGCAAGAATGCAAAAGGCTCATCAGGTGTATGTTTTTTAGTTGCTGCATGAAGATGGAGCCCAAATTGAAACAACAGGAAAAGGCATAGGTTCAGGTTCATGTTTTCAAGTGCGAAGGGGCACAAGAGAAAGTTAAAGTTCTATACCCGAGTATACAGCTAGCTTAGGGAGGACTGATCCGACCCCTGTCCAAATGCTATCATTTCTCGAAGGAGCCTCTGAGTATCTGCTGCCATCTTCCTCAAGTTCTCAATCTCCTCGGCTTGTTTGTCCATCTCCCCGAGCTTGTTTGTCCACTTTTGCATCAGATTCTTGTGCCTGCGCCTTCAATCTTTCAAGCTCCCCGGTGAAGTTCTCAGACTCTAGCTTCTTTGCATCCGGTTCAGCTTGTAGCTCTTTCATCACATTGATGTCTTGGCAGCAGGTCGCTGAAGTCCAACATTGCGTAGAAATGTATTTGACTTGGGTAGAACTTTGGAAACAACTTCAATAGAAGTCTTAGCTTGCTGCCCATCATCCACCGATGGTGAAGTGAGGGCTTCCTGGGCATGCATATCATCCTAGCAATCAAAGCAAGCTTTCAGTTTTTCATTATTATATAAATGAAGGTCCATTGGGAAAGGTACTTAATTAGAAAGGAAAGAAGACATGAGTTTAGTACTCACTATAGCTTTCTTCACAGGTTCACTAAAACCTTTAGTTTTGCTACAGTGGAAATCCTCAAATAGATCAACTGCAGTGGGCTCCGTGTCTTTGTATTTCTCTTGCTTCTGCAGTGTTGAGAGAAACACAATGGCATGAGTAATGGTTATATTAAAGTACACATAACACAGAAAACAAGCAGTGGCCTCCAAATAAGCATAAGCATGACAAGAGCAATCAAACCAAAGGGATACAAATTTCTGGATAAAATATGAGCATATTTTTACATGATTGAAGTGGGATAATCTACTGCTCTCCCTCTGTGTTTGGTACAGCAGCAGTTAGCGCTTGGTCACCTCTTATTGTCCTTGTATTGCACTATGGAGGTGTTGCCACTAAAAGTATGGCATGTCGCCATACCTCTACATAGCAAAACAATTGTGCTAGTCTACGGACACCCAACTGATGAGCAAATTGATTGTTCCTCATGATTGCCCTAGCCCTCAATGAGCTTAAGTCCATGTCTTCCTCTTCTGCACATACATTGCAATTATATTCAGTGGGTATGAAATTAGTTAGCAGCCAATAGTATACATAGAACATAATTTTCTGAACTCAATTTTCTGAACTGCTCCTCCTTATCTACCATTTTCTGAACTCGAGTTTCCAGTAGTGAACATGTTTCAGGTTACTCTCCTAATTCAGCAAAGCTACCATTTCCTGAAGCATAAGTTCCCAAGTGGATTGTACATGCAGCAACTATATACACCCATCTATGAACAGCAACTCCCTAAGTAAACAAGTAAAAAACTGAGAAATGAAGCTACGGACAGCGGTGTGTCATCTTCTTCAACTCAAAAAAGAAATGAACCTATGGACAGCATGTGAGGTCGTAATAAATTGGATCCAAATTAGTTCACCCCCACATCACCACCAGATCCACAGTCTAGAAACTAGTCTAGAAACATACAAATCGAGAAACCAAAAAAATCACACCAAGCACAGACACTTCAGCTGAGAAGTACCTGGGACCTCCATGGCGGCGGCGTCATTTGGAAGGACCGTCGGAGGGCGGGAAGGCGTGTTCTTGCAGCCGAGCGTCTTCTTCCCTGGTGCCATCGTCTTGCTCGTGGGAGGGAGGGAAGGGGTTGCTGCAGGATCTAGAAGGACCGAAGTACGGTGGGGCGCCTTCTTGCCGCCGAGCGCCTTCTTCCCTGGTGCCATCGTCTTCTCCTGGGAGGGAGGGAGGGAGGGCGTGGGTTCTGGAAGGAACCAAGAAGGAGTAAGGGGAAGGCGCGTTTGCCGGCGGCTGCGAGATGTGGGAGCGGGGAATGATTCTAGGGTTAGCTCTCCCGATGTATATGTATGTGGAGCACTGGTTGAGTTAAAGTTCAAAATTGACCTCACATGACAAGTTAGTTGTACGGCTGGTATGGGCAGAAATGACTTTCTTCATCAAAACAGTGGCGCGGCACTCATTTTGGTTTCGCGGTCGTTGCAAACACACACGGGAGCCAAAAATTGGTATAAGCGGGAAGGAATTTTGGGCCTTTTAGGTTGCAACAGCTGTGATTCTAGCTACAAGACACTTTCTTTGTTCTATTATTTAGATAATCTTCGTTCCATTGTTTGAGATCCTAAATAAATTCAAATTAAAAATTTGTAAACTATTAAGTTTTCTAACTTTTCAAGATGTATAACTTTCATTTTCATCATTTTTTTTCATCCAAGGCCATTTGAAAATTTTGAGTTTTAAATGTGAGAAAATACGGATGTAATTTTCATTGGACAAATAATTTTAAATAAAAAAGTTGTTAACTACGGTGTTGCATAACTTTTCAAGATCTACAACTTTTGTTTTAGTCGCTTCTCCGTCCAAGATTCCTAACTATAACTATACACTCACTTGTGACTATAGCGTAGAAACCGATAATGATGGGCCAATAGTGTAAGTTAATTCAGTAGTAGTGTTATAGGCGGTGCTAACTAACAGAGATGTGTACCATCAAGCACATCGAAGCCATAGATGATCCACATGCATAGGTGAATGTGGACGGTGCTTCAGTGGTTATACCGGTACATGGAGTCATCGGAGATAACAATTCCATGGTGTGGTCACCATGCAACTTTTAGAGATTAACTACTTTTATTTTGATTGTTTCTCCATCCAAAGATCCATTTGTTTCTAGCATAGTCGCACTCCTGCTCCTCACCTGCATCAGCTTGCCTCTCACTCTACACCGCCATGTCATGCATCCTGCATCCCTATCCAATACCAATGACAGCAGCTTCCCAGCCCCCTTCTCGACGCTACCTCGAAGCCTCCGCCGAGGCACTTGCGCCTCCGACATCTTCTTCATGGTCTCCACCGAGGTGCGTCGGAGCTGCCTGACCGCCTTCCTGCCGGCGCCTCGCTACCTCCTGGCTTTCCTATCTCAGCTGGGCCTCGAGCTGACCTAGCCTGCACAAGACACTGTGCTCATGGGCCGGGCCGGCACGAAAAATGCTCGACGTGCCGTCGCCTAGGTCCGTGGCCTTGCTTGGCACGGCCCGTGAGGCATGACGTGCCGTGTCGGGCCGGGCCGGCCCGTTGGACATATATACTCTTACCACACTAACGCCCTAAGTATAGAAGCCGGTAATGATGGGCCAATAGTGAAACTCAATTCAGTAGTAGTGTTATAGGCGGTGCTACTTGAAAGAGATGTGTACCATCAAGCACATCCAAGCCATAGATGATCCACATGCATAGGTGAATGTGAACAGTGCTTCAGTGTTATACCGTCACATGGAGGCATCGGGGATAACAATGCCATGGCGTGGTCACCATGCATTGCAGCATTGGCTACTCGATAAGCAGTGCATTAAGAGAGTGACACAAAAGAGATTGAGGTACTATATTGAGTAGATTATTGCCAGTAGTATAATAACTCCTATGGGTAATAAAAAAACCACCTCTTTTCTCAAAAAAATAGGATGGGCTAAAGATCCAATGCAATAATCTCATGCTTTGGCTAAACTACAGATAAGTAAATAAGTGAATCGATATTGTCTATTTTTTTAAAAAAGTAATAGGCTATAATAAAATACATATATGACTTAGAAGCACTAGTGTATATAAGATAAAAAACATATTAAAATTTGCTTAAGCATAAAAAAAATTGGTCTAGGCCTGCTATGAACCTGAGACCTGGCCATCAAAGTATTCATAACTGACCACTGCACTACACAACTATTTCTGGCAATGTCTGTGTAGTATTTTATATATAGATGCTACAGGGCATATACTCTACAGCAACACAGATAACAACATATTTAGATAATACAACACACAAATATTTTCAAGTGCTCAGATCACAAAAATCATCCTTTCCTCATATCACAGTTTAAAAGGACATACAATTTAGACATCACAGACCTATTGTGAATGAACCAACAACATATAATTTTCTAAGTCCTCAGACCAAGACACAAATGCCATCATAGACCACAAATATTTTACTCAAAATCACTATATTCACCATCATCATCAGGGATTGTCATTGGCCCTTCATTTTCACTGTCGTACTGTCCCAAAGTTTCATCAACATCATCTTCATAGACATTTTCTTCAACTTCTAATTCCCTTTCCCTCCGAATCTGATCAACTAGAGAAGCCTGAACACTAATACCATCTTCATCATTGTTACGCAGTTCGTTGACTGAAGGTCCCTCATCATCATCTTCATTGACCTGAAAACTAGTATTTTCTTGCTCATCATCTTGGTATGATAATCCATTCTCCGCTTGGCCTGGCAGCTCACCATTTTCCTCTTCAGTCACATTCCACAAGTGCCTATGAGAAAACTTTTGAACAACTTTCCAAGGCTCACCATGCTTGTTATCTTCCATGTAAAAAACCTTTGTTGCCTGCGTGGCACAGATGAAAGCATCATCCTTGTACCAGCAACTGCCATGGCTGATGCTTGTGAAATGTCCATCATATTTAATCCTAGACCTCTTGCTACAAGTGTCAAACCAATCACACTGAAATAAAACTACAGTTCTTTGACTGTTTGAATCAGAATTGTACTGCAACTGAATTATTTCTTTCAGCTGACCATAAAAGTCTATGTCTTCTCCATTATGTGAGCCCTCAACCATGACTCCACTGTTCTGCGTTTTTCTACTTCTCTCACGGTCCAAGGTGTGATAGCGGACACCATTAACAAGACATCCTGAAAATAAACGAACTCTAAGATCTGGTTGACTTGCCAATGCATATAGGTCTTCATTGACTTCTTCGCCATACACAAACTTCCTGGTTGCAAGCTGTATAGAAAAATTAAGGTCAGAATCAAAATTGATTGCAAGCTGTACAATAATAAATTACACTAGGAGGTACATGACTCACGTGTTTCTTAAACCATCCTGCAAATTCATTAGCAAGAGCCCTGTCAACATCAACATTGCCAGCATTCTCTAACTCTGTCCTGTATATCCTGCAAGCAGTGCAAAACTGTCAGTGTTTTGTGAGACGTAAAAAATTTCAGCATAGGAAAATAAATTAATTGCTCCAGTAAAACACATACTCTATAAATGGCTCAACCTCCGGAGTATTGTTGAAGACATACCAAACCATCTTGTCATAATCCTTCTCAAGGTAGGTAATCCTCGGTGCCCCGAGGAGACTCACTCCATGCTGAAAAATAGATAAGCCACCTTCTCTCAAATCTACACGCTCTCTATTTCTGCCCTCACGATTGTGTCGTGTCTCAACATCATCAAAATACCTGGAGCAAGCATTCAAACACTCATTTGCGACATATGCCTCTGCAATGGACCCCTCAGGCCTTGCCATATTCCTCACATAACGTTTCAAGGTCAGCAACCTACGTTCAACTGGGTACATCCATCCATACTGATGCAGGAATAGAACATTTTGGAAATGCTAAACTTATAACATTCAAAAAAGCACTGAAAGCAACATTACTGATTCTATAAAATGATTTGATATGTAGCAACTTCACCACAAAAGAAAATCTGGTATATGGACCATCAGGGTGTAGTTCCTGTTTCATCTCTTCTAATATGGTTGCAAATTTAGACTTTGCTGCTGGTTCACGATCTTCAGCTGTGTACAGCTCTTTGTACCATCTCATGGATTCTATCATCATCTGGGTCAGCTTCAGGCTCATTCATCTCAGTTTCAACATTGCAGCCAATATCCCCAAATTCGACATTGCAGCCAATATCCCCAGTTTGAGAATTCTCATTTAAACTGACCTCCAATGCTTCTCCATGATGTATCCACCTAGTATATGTGTTAGTCATCCCATAAATATATAAGTGATCCTCTATTTCTCCTTTATGTCGATGTATCCGATTCAAACACCTACGACATGGACATAATATCTCCTGAGTGTCACCCAAATTATCAGAAACAAAATTTATGAACTCAGTGACCCCAGCTAGATGCTCCTTGCTAAATAGTCTAGTATTCACCCAACTTCTGTCCATCTGCGACACAGGGAAATAAGACAATAATCAATGAATCAACAACTGACCATTCACAATAACAGAGTGCCATTCCTTCTAACTTTGACCATGACTCAGTACAAATTTATGCATTCACTATAATGTGAACTTCATGAACATAAACTCAACTATACAGTACCACATCAATTCAATTGGTGAACGAAATAAACAAGGGGGACGTATCTACCTTTCCTAGCTGTTCCAAGGGGATACAAATGCGGCGGCCGGTGTGCACACAAAGAATGCCGGAGTCAAAACAGCGGCCGCTGGCTTGAGATAGCGGCGCTGCCCCGTGGAGACTGCTGCAGCCGGCGGCCGGCGTCCAGCGTCCGGGCGTGGAGACAGGCTACAACCGGCGGCCGGCAGCCGACGGCCGGGCGCGGAGAAAAGCCTACAGCCGGTGGTGGGCGAGGAGACAGCCTATAGACGGTGGCCAGCGTGGATCCGTAGTTGCCGCGACGCTGCAGCCAGCGGCCGCCGTGGATCTGCAGTCGCAGCCGGGCGGCGGCGCGTTTGTGCGCAGGTGAGTACACTGAGTCTGAACGGGTCTAGGTCAGGTTGCTTCCGTGTTATCCTGTAAGGAATCCATGCTTGTACATTACAAATTGAACACCGTAAAAGACACAAAGACAGGTGCGTTCCAGTGGTAAAAACTTTCGGTCTGTTCATAGGGGTGGAGAGTTCGATTCCTATGGGCGTCAAATTTTTTTCTTTTTTTTTTCGTCAGTTGCCAGTGGCATGCTTGCTTTTTTTTAATTCCAAAACAAAAGTGGCAGGTTTGGTCTAATTTTTTGTTTATTTGCAGTTCAGACTTAAATAAATAATAGCAATAGAACACTCCAACAAACATTAAACGGTTATATGGGTTCGATCCATGTGTACCTCTTTATTTTTTAGTTTTTTTTGCCCATATTGAGGTGACATGTACTCTCTTTTTTTTACCTTTTGCCCATATTTTTTCCATTTTTTTTGCCCAGCCTCTCTTTGAGAGCTAACGTGGACTAAGGTGACATGTACTAAGAGAGTAGTCACGTAGGATAACATAATATTTTTTAAATTATAATAGTTTTATATTTTATGACGAGCAGTAGTTGTCATCGATCTATCGTCACAAAGCCCCTGCAAGGTATACTGTGACAATGTTTATGACAATGATACAGTTTGGTCGTAAATGTTGTCATCCTCAGAAACAAATCGTCATAAAACAGTCTTTCTTTATGACAGATAGGTGCTTTGTCATCTGGCAGTCGTCATAGAAGCCCAGATTTCTTGTAGTGCATGGATGGGATGGGGGTGGGCCGTCGTCGCCTGCTGTGTGGAGGAGATCACCACGCCACCGGATCTATGTTGTGCTCCATGGATCCACCACAGGGAGGTCAGTGCTCCATGGATCCACCATGAGAAGGCCACCATGGCTGCCGTCAAGATGGGAGAGGGCGCGCTGCACCCCACCTCACAGGGCAACGGTAGAAGCAGCGAGCAGAAACAGCAGCAAGGGGCAGGGGATGCGTGGCCACCAGGGGGAGGTCAGTGCTCCATGCCACGGGAAGGCCACCATGGCCGCCGTCGAGATGGGAGAGGATGTGCTGCGCCGTGCCTCGCAGTGCAGCGGCAGAAGCAACAGCAAGGGTAGCAGATATGTGGGGCAAAGCGGCAGGAGGGGCAGGCGGAGTGGGCGAGGTGGGTGACGGAATGGGAGACCTATGCTGAGCGGAAGAGATAAGAATGAATTTGTGGCCAGGAGCGAGCGGCAGGACAGCCGAATAAACGTGCGACACGCCTAGAACTCCGGATAAGGACAAACGTCCTAATTGAATCATTACCGAATAACAAAGGCATCTGCACCTCCAAAGAAGCCTTCTCTTATCTAAGAAACAAGAACACAGTTGTCTTACCTGACTCAGGTTCTAGGAGGGTTACAGATTTTTGTAAACATCTTCTAACTAAAATTTGGAAAGACAAACACCTTTTACCCAACCTTAAAACTTTTATGTGGCATATTATCAGACATTCTATATCTACAGCCAAAAGAGCGGGATCCCTTGTCCACTAATATCCCTCAGGTATGTGCTTATTGCAATACTATTGAAGATGACCAACACCTTTTTTTCACTTGTACTTTTTCAAAGGCTGTTTGGTTCTCTTTCAACCCTCCCTTGCGCTCCAGTGATTTGCCAATAGAGCACGACAGTATCCAACAGACTTTGCATTACATTATAAAAGATATCCAAGACATGACCTCATTATGAAGATCGTTTACACTCTCTGGTTCATATGGAAAGCTAGGAATGACAAAAGATTCAAAGGTATCACATGGACAGTCTTTCAGGTCCATAAATCAGCATCAGCAGTCATGGCTGCTTCTCTTTTGGCTCAACAGGAATTTCTCAAAACTTCCACAAAGGTAAGTGAGGCTTCAGATACTTGTGTAGGTACGGGCATTGACAGATACTGCAGATCAAGAGCAAGTCACATAAGCAATCCAGTGCATATACAAGATCCACCACAGTTTGATCCCACCATGTTCGAAAACTTCCAATTTTTGCAGGGCTCTGATGATGGTACCAACATCCAAACTAGTGTTCCTGCGAACATTAGTAACTACTTGAAAAACAAGTGCTATGTTGATGCTTCTTTTAAAAATAAAAACCTGCAGGGTCAAATAAGCACAGCTGGTCTAGGAGTATGCATAATGAAGGAACAAGAAGGCTCTCAATTGAAATTTTTCATTCAAGCTTCAGCTTCTCAAGTGAATACAGTTATCGAAGCAGAAACTGCAGCGCTAGCGCTGGCAGCCATCACTTTGAAGAAACTCAATATCGAACAGGCACACTTCTTTTCGGATAACCTTCTACTAGTCTCCCACCTAAATTCGGCGGACAGGTCAAAGCTCCCACACTGGAGTATCAAGTTCCTTTTACAGGAATTTCTCATGAATGCTCCATCACAATACAGGATCTCCAAAATTCCTAGAAATGAAAACTATATTGCGCATAACTTAGCATATGATGCCAGTAGACTAGAAGCAGGGAGAACTCAGATAAATTGTTTCAAGCATCATGGAAATACTGAATGCCCCCTCATGCAAGCCTTACAAGGCTTCACATGTACTTGGATTGTTAATTTCGCAGCAATTTGCTGCTAATAATATATGAATGTTTTTGTCAAAAAAAAAGTAGTATCCTTCGGAAAATGGTCACAATTTTATGTTAAACATGGAAACCTGCACTGCAGGCACAAAAGAGTTCACTAAACTACTAAACACAGGCAACAATAATCATATGACCTATTGTTTCCTGCAATCCATTGCAGTGTTTGGTAAACTATGTTTTTTTTTGCTAGACAGTGATGCCGATATCTGGTTATCCACAAGTGGCAACTAATTTGTTTCTCAAGTAAGCCAACAAATTATCAATAGGACATAGAGCCATTTTTCCCTTCCTTCAAGTTACAGATAACAGTAGCCTCTATACCTAATGTCATCACACTCAATGCTGATGTTCTGGGAAAAAAATGTATACAATAATCAGATGTGAAGCACGTTATCATATTCAACACCTATGTTACTTGTGCGACTCACCCAATTGGGGAAGATAACCACGTCAACATTGTCAGGAACATGTACAAGCAATCGCCTCAGGGAGTACTCCTGTATCTAGGTGAATGATCAAATCCATTTTGTCATCCTGTTACAATGAAAAAGTGCAATGATTACAACATATTAGATTTTTAGTTTGTAGTGACATGACCTGGATAATGCCTATAGTGGACAAAGGACGTACAGAGGTCTATATTTTTTGTTTTACTAACACAGGATGAACACTGCTTATACAGAAAGTAAGTAAAAGGTCTTAACAGGTTGATAACTCTATATTTCTACTTATGAGTAACTCTGGTACATGGCTTGAATTTCTATGAATTTTCCACTAACTTCCACATAATTTACTACTTATCCTATAAGTTGAGGACGTGACCGTGCATGGTTCCCACTGACAACACTCTAGAAAGGATGGTGGAAGGGGAAGGAGGTTGTAGGCGTCTCTTCTACATGGTATTAGCCATCTCTTGGTGGTGGCCATCAAGAAGCTAGTCCTTTCTGGGTAGCATTGCTGTTTACGTGCTTGTTCAGAGGAGCTTTAATTTTGCTCTATGTAACTGCACTATCACTGACTATTGATATAAAAGAAAATCAAAAGCCTAGATCAGATTACTCTTGAAGGACTCAGGTGGAAAGGACCCACCCAAATCTCAATTCCAGATGTTTCAGACCTGCATACAGCACATGAAAAAATGGTGGTGCTAATAAGTGGTTTGGTTTGTGATGAAGCTATGTCTAAATATTCCTTTTTTTCTGTACGCCTAGCCAGCCTCTAAAAAATCGACAAATAATCTTTAGTTATATATATTTCTTATCCACAACATGAAGAACAATAAAAGGCCGTACCCAGTGCAGAGAGCTCCCGCTCTGTGCGGGGTCTGGGGAAAGGGTGTCAGCGCCAGGCCTTACCCGCACACTGTGCAATGTGCGGAGGCTGGGGCTCGAACCCGGGACCTTCTGGTCACAGGCGGTAGGACTCTACCGCTTGCACCAGGCCCGGCCTTAACATGAAGAACAATATGTAATAAAAAAAATAGAGACC
The DNA here is from genome assembly GCA_015844335.1 of Chrysopogon serrulatus. NCBI lineage: Eukaryota > Viridiplantae > Streptophyta > Magnoliopsida > Poales > Poaceae > Chrysopogon > Chrysopogon serrulatus. The sequence continues at coordinate 329,151 of JADLZL010002410.1, read as the reverse complement.
CACATTTTCTTTCCAAGTTCATGTGCATGTTACATGAGAAAATGCGATGATTTGAATCTAGGTTCAATAACTTACCATATGCAGCGATTCTCTCCTCCTTGGAACAGTCTCAGGCTAACCACTGTTGGCTTAATATACTACAGGGGACATCTCATTGTTACATGTACACATGGCAAGAACATACTCCTTCCGTTCCAAATTGTAAGTCGCTTTGACTTTTTTAGTTCATCTATTTTGCTATGTATCTAGACACATAATTATATCTAGATATATAGTAAAATGGATGTACCAAAAAATTCAAAACGACTTATAATTTGGAACGGATGGAGTATTATTTAGCGGGAGCATATATCAGTTGACCCGAGGTAAAAGCTCATAGATAGGAGAACGCGCATGGTAAAGCATATTCAGAAAGTAAACAACTAAGGAACCTGTAATTGTAATTGTTAATTATGCAGCTTCCTTAATACAAAAACAGGTGGTATAACTACAGTAACAGAGAGGTTATCTATTTCACTACTCAGCAAATGCTAGGTCTAAGAAAGCAAGTATCTATAATAGAGGAAATATATGGTAACTTATATGGTAACTTTTTTCTGAAAATGAAAAGAAGGGAAAATAGAATATATGTTGAAACTACTTGAAGGACCTATTAATCGACATCATGCCTACAGAAGAAAAAAAGAACAGAATATAGAAGGGAGTTCTCTATGCTAATCGTCCTTGAGTGCCGGTGTTGCAGATAGGTAGATGAGTGGGCGCCATTTGGTGCTTCTGTGTCTCTTTCCTTGAGCACCTCTAGTGGTCCAGCTTTCCCTATCTGAATGAAATTCGACATCCAAAAGGTTGTCAAAAGGCCAGAACTGCAGATCTGCCAATCTACATCAAATTCACCATTCATGAACTGGCGCAGCTGGATAATCTTCAGTCTTTCTATTTAATATTTAATAATCAGCTTTAAATTTCCCAAATTTATAAGAGAAGTAACAGTGAGAATGCAGTAATGAGAAATAAACACCTAGCAGAGTTAACCCAAAAGGAATATATGTACTATAGTGAAATGCTGATAATCTGTGAGTTTAGATGTTACAGGTTGGGATCAGGGTTTTTCAGGGGCCTCAATATGGCACTGAAAAAGGCACACATTTTGTGCAAGCAAAACATCCACAACAGCCTACTTAATCAGAAAAAAAAAAAAAACATCACTGTAGCTTTTTAAGGCAATCTGGTCCTGCAACCTCTGTATAGGAGCAGAAAAAATGTACAAGCGTAAAATCAACCCAGCAGACTAATTACAGAACTCATAGGTAACCAGTTATCCAATTGTGAAACTGACAAGTTCAGGTTATTACCTTATTGCAGCGAAACCTGAAATTGAAATGAAGTGCTTTGTTTTTCCGGTAAGCACGGTATGACCATGCACCTGGTGAATGATGTGTTCATGAACGTTAGCTATCTGCATGCACTTCATGAAGTGGCATATTTTTCGGATCGACCTGTACGCAAAAGCTAACAATTAGAGTACATAAAGCTGGAACCAGTGAGATTAGCAACGTATTAAATTTTAAAAACTGCGAGCCATATATATAAGTGTGCTGATAGCAAAATCCATTTGAGATAATAGTACACAGAAAAAACAAAGACAATCACTATTGTTAAAAGGCACATGTGAAGAATTTTTTTGTTTGACAGTTTATATACACATTAGGTGTGAGATAATAGTTTATATACATCCAGTTTATATTTTGATAGACAAGAAAACTGGCAATCCTATCCGCTTTGTAGGGTTAAATGACACTACTAATCAGATACCTGAGGTTTTAGTCCATACTTGACAACAAGAATGGCAATATAGCTTAAAACTTCAGCAGAATGTAGGAAGAGCATGTCCTGTTGTATAAGAGAAGCAACAACGTCAGCTATGAAAATGACAATGCTTGAGCAATCAGTAGTGTAAATATTGGTGGCTCAACAGAAATCAAATGGTGGATTCTATTACCAACGAAAAATTAATTTATCATTAAGGATTTTTTTCTTCTGTTAGCAAAATTAACTGTGATCGGCATAGCATGCAGGCAGTTTATATTTTAGGTAACAACGGAGCACATATGAGGTCTGCGCCCGATCTGTTTCCTATATAGGTAAGTAATATTTAAGCACATAAAACCCTGCAAACTAACAGTCTGAATTACCAACCTAATCTTTCATAGTTTACGTTCTTAACTGTGCAGGATGAAAATTAGAAAACGAGTATAAACTGAATAGCAAAAGATCACAGGTGTCAAGTATTACCCCAATCATCATTTGGACAAGGAATGAATAACAGGAAGAGTGAGGAAATCATACATTGTAAACGCGATTGATAAATCCCTGTAAAGAGTCTTGTGACCAAAGGAAGAGAGGCAAAATACCTGCATTTCCATCAGTCCAAGAGGAATCTAATCAGCCAAAATAGAAGATCTGACATCTCTGGAATGAAGCTTGAGATAGGAGGGGGGCAGGCAATCTGCGAAAATATACGAATTAACTTTTTCTGTGGTAGGACCATATATCGGCTGTTTCAACAAAGACATGCCTACCTCATTTACATGTTGTAAAGAAGTAGACTTGTACTAAGAAAACATGACTTATTTAAAAGCGCAATGCAACACAGCATAAATGCATAATGAGTTACAAAATACCTCCTGGATGGAATATTCTTCAACCTGCAGTAACAAATAATCATAAAAATCTAAGTAAGATTACACCCACATCAACTCTTGGCATTTATAGGCATGTGATTGTATTTATCAAACCTTTTCATCAAAAAACAACACCTTGCATCCATGGTTTTGTTTCTTCATAATTTGGTCTATATATGTAGCTACGAATTGTCCTTGCACATCCTATTTTTTTTGTTGCAACGGCGCAATAATTTCAAGAAATCTGCTATAAACCTCCATCAAACTCGGTTGAGTATTAGCATATAAATATTGTGCAACTCGCTAGTTCTTTTTCTTTTGTAAACACAGGTCTGCCTATGTAATGGGAAACCAAAGAGCTGGTATCCTTGCATTATCAAATGGAATTTTGAACAGCACCTCAATTACCTTAACCATGTATCCAGGTAAAGTATCATCCACAATCCATGCTTGTGCCTTGTCAGAGTAGTAATCCATCGTAGGCTTCAGACATGCTTCTTCAAAGTCCTCGCTGTAAATTTTGGAGCTACAGTCAGAATCAAGTCAAACATAGATCCAAAGAACATCGTTGACAAGAGCACGATCTATTCCACAACAAAGAAATATTGTTGTTCTATAATCTGTCCCTCCCTATCCTCTATTATTCCACAACAAAGAAATATTGTTGTTCTATAATCTGTCCCTCCCTATCCTCTATTATTCCACAACAAAGAAATATTGTTACTTACGATCAGTGGCGGATGCAGATCCAAATTGAAGGGGGGGCTGGTTTCTTCTTCTTCCTTCCATCCCTCTGTTTTTCTTCCTCCATCTCTTAATTTTTCTTCTTTTCTTCACCTTTCTTCTCCCTCATCCTCCTCTTATTTCCATTGACGCAGCAGCTGTAGGGGGGGCTGGAGCCCACCCAGCCCCCCTGTAGATCCGCCCCTGCTTACAATCAACAGCATGTCCGTCCCACCTGTATTATTAGATGCGACACAAGCAGCATAAAATCGCAACACTAACGATCTAAAGATGCTTTGATCGCAACTTTCCAAAAGAAGCATCGCTATATACGTGGACATCAGAAATAAACACAAATAAGATGAGGACAGCTACCTAGCTTTTAGGGTTTTGTCGAGCACAGGCAGCCAGATCACCGTCCACTACAAAGGGAAGCAAACCTCGGCGAGCACTGCGAGAGGGAGAACAGGCAGGAAGAGGTAAGGCGCTATATACGTGGACATCAGAAATAAACACAAATAAGATGAGGACAGCTACCTAGCTTTTAGGGTTTCGTCGAGCACAGGCAGCCAGATCACCGTCCACTGCAAAGGGAAGCAAACCTCGGCGAGCACTGCGAGAGGGAGACCCGGCAGGAAGAGGTAAGGAGAGATAGAGTGTGGACCAAACCGACGAGGGGATGATGCGACGACTGCCGGGAGTAGGCCACGCCGACGGAGCAGGCGCGACCGCGGCCAGTGCCGGGGCTCTCCGGCGCCGTCGTGGGAGGGGCCGACGCCGAGGCGGCTTCTTGGGAGGGGGGCTGGGGCGGCGGCGCTCGTGGGAGTGGCGGCGGCGGCGTTGTGCCCTCGACGAGAACGAGGGCGAGGGCGAGGGACGGCACTTATAAGGAGAGTTCAATTATCTCCTTATACAAATCCTGAACCAAAAGATGGGCCGTGGATCGGGCCACGCCGCCCACTAACCCGCTAACCGTTAGATCCGGCCAAGACGTGATATGGAACGTCCGACCGGGAGGTAGCGGGCCTCTCACCCGTTAAGCTGTCAAACCGGTCGCGAATCCTCTCGGCCTTTCCACGGCGCGTTTCTCCTCCGGTACTCCCGCTGCCCTCCCCGCCCCGCACCTTCCTCCTCCTCTCGGCGCGGACGACTCGGGCGTGGCCGGGCATGGCGTGGATTGGGGCCCCAACGGCCCGGCGACCCCCCGACGCCCCGGTCCCGGCCATCTCGCGGCACTCGACCCCAACGCTGCCGGGCGGCGCGGCGTGGGGCTCCGCCTCCTCGATCTGCGTCGCGCCCCACCGCCGAGGGGCAGCTCCCTCAAGGCAGCGCCATGGTGGCGGCCCGCGCCACGAGGGCCTTTGCAACGAGGAGCTCGCGCCGCCGGGCATGGTTACTCACCGTCATGGAGCGTAATCGGCGCCCACGGTACCAAAATTGAAAGGGCCGAATCCTGAACCAAAAGATGGGCCGTGGATCGGGCCACGCCGCCCACTAACCCGCTAACCGCTAGATCTGGCCAAGACGTGATATGGACCATCCGATCGGGGAGGTAGCGGGCCTCCCACCCGTTAAGCCAAACCAAACCGTCGCGAATCCTCTCGGCCTTTCCACGGCGCGCGTTCTCCTTCGGTACTCCCGCTGCCCTCCCCCGCCCCCGCACCTTCCTCCTCCTCTCGGCGGGACGACTCGGGCGTGGCCGGCACGGGCGTGGATTGGGGCCCCAACGGCCCGGCGACCCCGGACGCCTCCGGTCCCGCCATCTCGCCCTTGGCACCTCGACCCCAACGCTGGCCGGGCGGCGCGGACATGGGGCTCCGCCTCCTCGATCTGCGTCGCGCCCCCACCGAGGCGAGGGCCTCCAAGCCTTGGCTCGCCATGGTGGCGGCCACGGCCACGAGGGCCTTGCAACGGGAGCTCGCGCTGGCGAAGCATGGTTACTCACCGTCATGGAGGCGAGAATCGGGCGCCACAGCCTGCAAAATTGAAAGGGCCGAGGGCCGGGGCGGGTGGTCGCCGGGCGTGGGGCACGAGGTAGCCGAGGCGGCCGTGACGCGGCTCTCCACCTCCCCGTCCGTGTCGCGCGACAGGCCTGTGTCGCAGCCCTTCCCCTCCTCATGGCCTTTCCCATACAGCTTCTGCCAGGGGCGGAGCTAGAACAAAAGTGTGGGGGGTGCGCCACTTAAGCGCAACTTTACGTTAATATGCTATATAAATTCAGAAATTTGGAGGTGTAGTCCCTCATGTCAATGAAATGTGTGGATATAAGATTATAAATAGCACATGCTCCCTTCATTTCAAATTATGATATTTTTAACTTTTTTAATATGTAGCTTTTACTAGCACTTAAATCGATAGACACTATGTCTAGATATATAGTAAATAGTAATATATTTAGAACCCTAAAAAGTTCTTACCCTCCTATCAATATCATGCCAGTCAATAGGATCTTTTTAAACAATTATATAGATTTTTAACAGTTTTATGATAATTCAAAAGTGTTTCTAGGTCACGTAGTTCTCACCTTCTCCTACCTTGGCAACATTAAATGCTAAGCTGCTCTCTATGGTAATATTCAAACACTCCAGTGTTCCTAATTAATAAAGCCGGGGGGGGGGGAGAGATAAAAACTGAGACTACTATCCTGGCTTATATTAGTAGTTTTCACTTAAAAGGGCCAAAGGTTCCCATGAAGTTATTGTTAAGAACGACGTATAGGAATATGAAGTAAACACCAATCAATCACAGCGGAGACACACGATTTACGTGGAAAACCCCTCCAATGTGAAGGGGAAAAACCACGGGCACCAGCCAGCAACAATCTCACTATCTCAAGAGTTTGGGGTTACACGCCAATGGCGGCTTACAAGAGAATCAACTCATCTCCACGAAACCCTAGCAAGGGCATATATACTACGGCCTCCGAACGCCCTACAGATGGATGAAACTCGGGCTGACCGGAACTTCCGGTCCCTGACCGGAACTTCCGGTCAGGCGGTTTGGCGCAGTCGTCGCGTGGAAGAGATCACTTCCGGTCTCCAATCGGAACCTCCGGTCTGGCCGGAACTTCCGGTCGGGAACCGGAACTTCCGCCAGCCATATCCTCGAAGTGAATTTGGAACAACTCCAACAAACTCCACCTTGAGACAAATTCATCTTGTATCATAAATCAACCCATCATCCCGAACAACAAAGATAGAAAACCACCGGGTGTCAACAATAGTCTCTTGGACTATTCTATTAAACCAACTAAGCTTGAGCACAACTCAAACTTAGCAACAGGAATAGACTTTGTCATCATATCAGTAGGATTATCATGAGTACTAATCTTGCATACCTTTAGCTTACCTTCTTCAATCACATCACGCACAAAATGATACTTGATATCTATGTATTTAGTTCTCTCATGGAACATCTGATCTTTAGTGAGGTAAATTGCACTTTGACTGTCACAGTGCAAGCTTATGCAAGATTCAACTTCACTGAGCTCAGCGTACAAACCTTTCAGCCATATCAATTCTTTGCACGCTTCACAAATAGCCATATATTCTGCTTTCAAGAGTAGACAATGCAACAACAGATCGTAAAGTAGCCCTCCAACTCACAAAGACAACCGCCAACAAGAAACACATAACCTGTAAGTGATCTTCGCCTGTCGGATCAGCAAAGATAATCGAGAATCCACATAACCAATGAGACCCTTATCGGTTCTTCCAAACTTCAAACAGAATCTGGCTGTGCCTCGAGGTATCTCGAAAATCCACCGAACGCCCTCCAATGTTCTTTTTGCCGATTAGACATATATCTACTAACAAGACTCATAGCATATGACAAATCTGGACGAGAGCAAACCATGGCATACATCAAAGACCCAACAAAGACACTAGAATAAGGAACCCTTGACATGTACTCAATCTCTCAGATCCATATTACTAGGACACTAAGCAAACCGACAACTTAAAGTGAGGTGCAATAGGGGTACTAACACCTTTAGCATTTTGCATGTTGAAACGTCAAGAACTTTCTTGATATAATTTTGTTGACTAAGAAATAGCACACCAGATTTTCTGTCTCTACTAATTTCCATACCAAGAATTTTCTTAGCACTACCAAGATCTTTCATATCAAACTCACTACTCAACAACTTCTTTAACTTAGTGATTTCAATCTTACTCTTGGCAAAGAATCAGCATATCATCAACATATAACAAAAAATATATAGGTGATCCATTAACATGCTTGATGTAAACACGGCTATCATATTTAGATCTCTTAAAAACCGTGACAACATAAATGAATCAAACCTCTTGTTCCACCGACGAGGGACTGTTTCAAACCATACAAGGAGCGCTTCAACGTGCACACATATTTTTCCTTGCCGGCACTATGAACCCTTCCTGGTTGGTCCATGTAAATGTCCTCCTCTAGCTCTCCATGCAAAAATGCAGCTCTTCACATCTAACCGCTCAAGCTCAAGATCATGTGAAGCAACAATACTAAGAAAAGTACGAATTGAACTGTGTTTTACCACCGGAGAGAACACATCATTATAGTCAACACCCGAATTTGATCAGTAACCTTTTGCAACTAACCTTGCCTTATACTTTGGAGGCTCGCTTGGAGATAAACCCTACTTTCTCTTGAAGATCCACTTGCGCTTGATGGTCTTCTTTTTTCTTAGGCAAAGGTACAACCTCCCATGTAATCGTTTCTTCTCAAGAGATCGCATCTCCTCGTGCATAGCAGAAATCCAACTCTCACTATCGGCTACAACGAACAACTTCTTTATAGGTTGCCGGCTCATGAACATTCTCCACCTGCTCAAAGACAACTCAAAGCATAGTAAGACAAATTACATTCTTCAATGAGACGTTTAGGAGGTGCTATTGTCCTTTTTGACTTGCGTTGAGCAATAGGTAATTCCTCCTCTAGTCCGCAAAATAGGAGGAGTTTGCTGAACATCATCATGAGTATTAACATCAAGAACATCATTATTATGGTCATCCTCGCTCATCAACAGGCTCCACCCGCACACCCGTATCATCATCAACATGCTCCACCTGCATGCGCATACGCCGCAGCTCTTTTTTTTCTGAAACATGTTCTCGAGGGCAAACTGTTAGTAAACATCACGATTCATTGAATACAACACTCCCGCCATAAAAGTCTTCCCCTCGTTTCGAGATTCCATAATTTATAGCCTTTGACTCCCCGAACCATAACCAAGGAAAAAGACACTTAACAGCTCTAGGCTCTAGTTTTCCATTATCAACATGAGCATAAGCAAAGCATCCAAAAACTTTCAACTGCGGAATAATCGCAGCGCACTGCACCATACCTCAATAGGAGTTTTCTTATTTAGTGGAATAGAAGGCGACCTGCTTTATCAAATAACAGTGCAGATTAGCGCCTTCAAGCCCAAAAACGCTTGCTCATCCTTGCATGAGACAAAGATGCAACGGCCCCGATATAATGGTCCTGTTCATACGCTCGGCCACACCATTCTCATTGTGGAGTATGGGGTATGGTGTGATGCCTAACAATGCCTTCCCTCGCCACGCAATAATCATTAAAGGCATGCGAATAAAATTCTCCACCATTATCGATGACGAAGCAATTTTACCTTCCTTTCGGTTTGCCTTTCTATCATTACTTTCCAGTTCTTAAAAGCAAAGAAATGTATCATCTTTATGTTTTAGTAAAATAAGGCCAAACCCTTCTAGAGTAATCATCAATAATTGTAAGCATATAACGTGCACCACCAAGAGAGGGCTTCTTAGAAGGACCCCATAAATCAGCATGAACATAATCAAGAGTACCTTTGGTGGTGTGAACAGAAGTGTTGAACTGCACCCTCTTATGCTTGCCAAATATGCAAAGGCTCACAAAACTTGATCTTACTCGGTGCAGCCATTCGCCAGATTTCTCTTCATCAATTCGCCATACCATGGTGACTCATATGTCCCAAACGCATGTGCCAAAGGTTAGTTTTACTAGGTTCATCATTAGTAACAAAGAACGGCAGCAAATGAATCGTAACCGTAAAAGTACACCCTCTAAGGACATATAACTTTGCAGGATTAAGATCACCTTTCAAAACGCATTAAAAGAACCTTTTGATACCTTTAAAATGCCCTCCGAACCGGAATATTTGTAACCTTCGCATCAAGTGTGCTCAATGAGATAAGATTTCGGACATCCCCCTGTATATACCGACGTTTTTCAGCGTGCGTGTCATGCCATCATCGGTTTTGATCCGAATCGATCCAATCCCCACGATGTCACATGGGTTATCATCTCCCATCCGCACAACATCCCCTTTCGCACAAAGGCTTATAAGAGCTAAACCAATTTCGTTAGTGCAAATATGAAATGAACATGCGGAATCAAGAATCCATTCATCATGACCAAAGAACACAACCAAAGAAATACTACCGGACAATCTCCGGAATCATCATCGAAGCGGCGGCGGCAAAGAATGAGACCTTACCAAATTGCCTTGTTTTTCCCTCTTCTCCTTATTCTCGTACTTTTCTCGCAATCCTCAACATTATGATTTGTCAACTTGCAATAAACACGTAACTTTTTATTACCATGCGGCTTGGACTTTGAACGGCCTCTCCTTTCGTAGTTCTTTCTACCATCATTGCCATCATTGGAGGATCTGTTTTCGCCCGCCCTCTCACATGCAAAGCTTCGCCCTTGGAGGACGACGTTCCGTCATTCTCGCACCATGCCTCTCATCTTCTCCCTAGACCGGAGAGCCTCATAAACTTTCTTTAGGGTTAGTTCATCACGGCTCAAAAGTATGGTGTCACGAAAAAAATTGCATACGAATTTGGCAAAGAACATAGCAAAGAAAAGACCTAAGTCCTCATCATTATACTTCACCTCCATCGACACTAGGTCGGCAACGATCTTCTTGAATTCAGCGATGTGGGTCATCACCGAATCCTCCTCCTTCATCTTCGAGTGAACAACTTCATCTTCATCTCGCATCTTACCGGGTTAGATCCTTGGACATACGGATCGATTCCAGTTTGACCATAGTTCTCAAAGTAGTTTTCTCTTTCAAACACTCCCGCAAAATATCATTATGAAGATGCAAGTGAATTAGGGCGAAGCGCCTTTCCGATCCTTGCGGATCTCATCCGAGTCCACTCGGCCTTCCTCTTGCCGAAGTTATCCAAATACCTCATCATAGTCATGAGTCTGCGCCGTAATCCCCCGCATCTTGACTTGCCATAGCGAGAAACGCGTGTCGTAGTTCAGCGGCGGTAGATCAAACTTCATCGACGTCATCATGAACCCTAACAAAGAACCAAAGCTCGGTACCACTTGTTAAGAACGACGTATAGGAATATGAAGTAAACACCAATCAATCACAAATGAGACACACGATTTACGTGGAAAACCCCTCCAATGTGAAGGGGAAAAACCACGGGCATCGGCCAAAGAACAATCTCACTATCTCAAGAGTTTGGGGTTACACGCCAATGGCGGCTTACAAGAGAATCAACTCATCTCCACGAAACCCTAGCAAGGGCATATATACTACGGCCTCCCGAACGCCCCTACAGATGGATCTAAACTTCGGGCCGACCGGAACTTTCGGTCCCCGACCGAACTTCCTGGTCAGGCGGTTTGGCGCAATGTCGCGTGGAAGAGATCACTTCCTGTCTCCAACCGAACCTCCGGTCTGGCGGAACTTCCTGGGTCGGAACCGAACTTCCGCCGAGCCATATCCTCAAGTGAATTTGGAACAACTCCAACAGTTATTCTTCAATAATGCATACATGTTGTTTGGTATGATCCTAAGCTTTTTGCAGATTTGAACTTAATTGTTTCATTGAAGTAAACAGATTAAATTTTAATGGAAAAAACAGCATAGTAATCACCATGTTATCAAGCTGATAACACAAATTAATTGATTCATTGATATAGAATTAAGATAGTTCACCATATTATTCTCTCTAACATTGTAAGATACATCTTAGTATGTGATAGTGAACTTCCCCTTTTTCCTTTGTGATGCTTACGGCTTACCCAAACATGTCAAGAAAATTTATGACCAGTTGTCCAGTTCAAATTAGTTTATATTAAATTTAAGGACACCTTTGAGTCATATAAATCCTGTATTAATGATAACACTACCTTCAATGGATTAATAGAGCACAGATCTTTGTCTCTAATTTACATATATGTTAGTAAATAGCATTGATTCCCACCATTGTTGCCTTACCTCTCTGTACTATAATATGCTATGTTGAGAATGTTCGTCATCCTCCATATTAGTGGCATTTGGATGGCCGCTGCGGATGGGATCAGCATATGAGGTGATACAATCATGCTGCTACTGTGAAAGTATCGTTCACAGATTTTGACAATTTAGATAGTAAAAGTGTAAAACATCTATTAACACCTAGAAATCCTAGGCATTGAGCACTAAACCAATTTCAGTTTAGGGTTAGAGGCCTGTTGTTCCTAGAAAAAGATATGGACCTCAAAAAACATTGGCTAAATCATCTCATCAGATAACATACTTACAAGTTAAAACCAATTGCGTGTACAAACTAAATCTGATTGCCATGTTTTAGGTGTATTGCCCCTCCTTTGTATGCTGTATCTGTGTTAATCAAAATTATCTGATAATATTGAGATGTGGACAATGCTTGTATTAGGGGAAAAGAACTTAATCAAGCAAATTATCACTGCCATAGTCCAGGTAGAAAATCTGATACATCTCGATTCCGAATTTGAGCTTCTATTGGAGGTACTGAAAGTTATTTTCTGACAACTACCAATATCGTACAGCAATTCACTTAATAGTTTCCAGTATATTGTTCTTTTATTTTGCAGAGAGCAGAAACTGGTGATCTCAATTCAGATTTCTAAAAATGGTCTTGTTTTTGGAGAATGTCTTTTGGTTTTGTGGTTCAGTTCAGATTTCAGTCTATTTACATTCTATGTAGTCTCTGAAGTTGAAAAAGTTCAGCGACGTAGTTCTAAAGTTTAAAAAAAAATTTCAGCAATGCCTTCTCTTTATTCAGTCATATTCATACAATCCAAAATTTGCTAGCACTTTTGCTGCCTCACTGCACAGATTGCTAAAGCTTGTGCTTCCTATTCAGTCACTACACAACTGTAAGCAATGACACAATTCACAGAACACAGTACAAGCACAATTTGCAATTTACAGAACACAATGCTTTCACGTGCCGCAGCCTGCATGTTCCCAGTCCAGGCTTGGACGCTTGGTGGCCTCGATACACCCAGCTGGCCAAGCACTTCCGAAATGAAGTGCCTGAAACTTGCTGACGGTGGTTTTGTGACTGCGAATGCACACAGCAACTTGAAACTCGATGTCGGGGCTCATCCGGTGCAAGCAGCTGGAGATCGATGTTGAGGGACCTCCCGTGAAGACTCACGGCGACAAAGAGTTGCGGACCTCGACCGCGGTGGCCGCGTCCTGCAGTAGGGCTCGAGCACCACACAGCTGTGACGAGTGAGCAGGGCGGCGAATGCCTCCCCAGGCGCCTAGTTGGGCGGCACGATATCCACCGGAACGAGGACACCCAGGATGCGCGGGAGGAAGAAGAGAAGGGAGGCCGGCGCGTTCGCGAGAGAGACGGCGGGGAGGGGAAGGATCGAGTGGCGACGGCGGCGGACAGGACGACCGACGCTGCTGCTGCCTTCTACCCTTAATTAACTGGGCCGTGTTGTTGGGCCAAAAGGACGTGCGGAGGAGGCGGAGTGACTGGGCTAAGCTGGTCCGTTGGATGGCATTCTGGATGGCAGGGAAAGGCAGGGATGCAGTCGTAAGAGTCGACTTCAGAGGATCTTGCTCCTCCCACTCCCACGTTCGCTCGCCTGTTCTAGGGTTTCCGCGCCCGTCTCCTGCTCGCGCCGCCGCCGCCGCCGCCGCCCGCCCTCCCCACCCCACGTCCGCCCCTCCCCACCCCTCCTCCCGCTCGCCCGCAGGCCGCGCTGCGTCCGTCTACCGTCAACACCGGCGAATCTATCGGTAAGGACGGTGTGGATTTCTTGATTTCTTTTTTTTGCTTTTGTTTATCAGATCCGTTTGTCCCCTCATCTGTAACGACGATGTGGAATTTTCCCCCATCAGATCCCTTTTTCCGCTTCATCTTATGGACGATGTGAAGTTCTTGATTTTTTTTTATTCTCTGATTCATACAAATATAGATCGAGTTGAGTTGCAGCTTTCTCGTCCTCATTGAGGTCAGCAAGAGCTCGCCTAATAATGGATTTCGGAGAACTCCTTCGCTCTGCTCCCTTTGCCTTTTCTCTTTCGTTCCTGGCTTGGCTTGTCGCCCATGGGTTCGGGACGGTGGGATCCATGCCCGGTCCTGCTGCAATTGAGATCTCGCCGCTCGGACCTAGGTGGGTGGGTGGCCCTAACTTGTATTCTGTGTCCAGCAGTCACGTTTGCTCCGCCATGCTAGTGCCACTGCGTAGTCCCGCTCTGCTGAACCCTTGTCTTACGAGTTGTTGAGGAACTCTGCTGATTTTAAGATTTTAACTCCTGATGCAGCAATCGTCCTCCTCACTGGTTGTTTTTGTTGCAGGAACCACAAGACATTCGGCCCCAAGAAGAGCGCTCCATCAGGCAGCAAGGTCAGAATTTTGCCATCCCAGTCCCCTCTTTTGTTTCTCCTGTTGGTTGCCATCAGATTTGTGTGCACTGGCCGACTGCAAGAGGGGGGAACGTTTGCTCGTGATGTGCTAGGAGTTCACGACTCCGAAACTATTTCCATGATACCCACAAACATTCTCATCATTTGCTACTGATGCAATTATGAATACGAACCCCATAAATTGTTTTGATACTAATACGAACCCTGAATTAACCATGTATTGATCAACTAGCTCTATACTTTGCATGCCTATAATTTTCTGCATGTACTTTTGATTACAAGTGCCTTCAAAACCCCCAACATTCTCATTATGTGCTTTCGATGTTGTTTATGTAGCCTAGTACTAGTATCTTTGAAATTATCTAATCCATAACATTCTGTTTTCTCTAGGGTTTTATATACAACAAATCTAAGTCAACCCTTTTGCTGAGACCACTTGGAATCAACATGGCAAACGAAGAACTTAAAAATTGCTATGGTAATTGTACCTGTTATGTTCATTTCAGCTTACAACTTTTACCTGATCATGACTTTACGAACCTATGTCTGTGTAATCACTTTCATCTTGCACCATACATGTGTGAGATGCAATTGACTAGCATCTTGCACCATACATGAATCAGTTTCATAAACTAGTTGTCCTTTATTAATACATCAGCTACCATGTTTTTAAATCGGCTTATCATCACTGATCGTTCTGGTACCGATAAGGACGATCAGGACGATTAATCGACCTCTTATCGATCCGATCGTCCATATAATCGTCCAACATATAGGAGGACTATATATCATATATCATATATGTATGGTATATACCATATACTATATACTTATATAGTAGATATCATATATCATATATGTATGGTATATATACCATATACTATATACTTATATAGTAGATATCAAGCATCAAGACTATATTTCTAGTTAGTTGGTTACTTGGATTGGAACTGGAAGGGAGGGAGGAGGGAGTTGATGCACGCAGCAGGGAAGAGATGGAGCTCAGCAACTCAGCAGCTGCACACAGCCGACGGCTGGAGAGTGGGAGTGAGGACTGAGGAGAGGTGAGAAGAGTGGGGGTGAGGTATATAAGTGAAACCCTAATGGGCTTGACCCAAATAAATATAGTCCAGTCAACAGAAGCAGCCCATCTGCCTATTTATTCCTGATTGGCCAATAGACCTTATCGGACGATCAGGTTTCTGATCGCTCTGATCGTATCGGAGGCCCTAATCGAGTGCTAGGTACCGATAAGGACGATTAATCGGATGATCAGAAAACATGGATCAGCTACCCTTGTGCACTTAGTGTGCAAATTGTAACACCCCTATGTTTTGGATTTCATTAGGGAAGGATTATGCCTGTTGTATTTAGTTGCCTTGTAATGAACTGTAAGATGTGATCCGATGGTAGTACCTTGGACTGTGCAAAATGGAAATGGACCTAGTTATGTTCTTCAATTGTGTATTGCTTGAGCTAGGTGAATGTATGAAATGGCTGTGTGAAAATGATTTCTGCTGCATTTGAAAGTAGGCTGTGAATTGTGCTATGGGCATGTCCTGCTGTTGGTTTGGTTAGATCCTCGTGATTTCCTTCCATTTACATTTCCTCGGTTGGTTGATGACAGAGCTGGAGCAGGAGAACGAGCTGGTGCTGGACAAGTGCATCGAGGAGATTGAGAGGGTGAGGCATGTCCTCCAGGCCCAGGAGAAGAAGCTCATCAACAAGACTGTCGAGCTATCCATGCTGGGAAATGTGGTACGAGTGAAATAATGTTGAGGCACCTTCCATTTTGTTTCATCTGACTTGATGACATTTTCTCAAGGCATGGTTGTTAATTTAGCACCGTGCATCTGTTAGCTGTGGTTTGGCTCCAACTTGGAAGCTTTAATTTTATAGGTGATATCGAAAAGAACATGCCCAGTGATATTATGTTAATAATGCAATAAGTGAGGTCATACGGATACCATTCTTCCCTGGGTAGCCTGTTGCCAGTTTTTTATCTTGTTTCTTCTTTAATGCTTTCATTTAGTATTCATCTGACTACGTTCTGGAAATGTGGGGATGTATTTGTGTCTGATGGTTGGTGTGTTGAGGTGTTACTTGTCTTAATTAATGTATGCTTTTTGGCGCGATCGATCATGTTGAAACTGTCTAGTTCAGTGTAAAAGCAGTTGGTTATACCCCCTGATAGGATAAGCTGGTTGATTAGGTTTGTTCAGAACCTTTTGTGTGTTTTTGTTCAGTTGGAGGTGGATGTATGGTATGCTCTGTTTTTTTGGCTGCAATTGCTTTACATGCTCATGTACTATTGGTATGCTGTAAATTGTTCACAGGAAGCTCAAAAAATTATGTACGAGAACCTTATCCGCACAAGATTCCTTGTGTCCCAGCTACAAGGTGTATCTCTTTCTATTCAGGTAACTATACACCTATGATTACAAACTTGGTTAATCTTTTATAGCGAACTTCACTGTACTGTAAAAAATTCTGATGTCCTTTTATTCATGAGAGTCCTCTTTAAAATCTTGTATTGAGTGGTGCCCAAATTTTTAGAGACTGAATTCAACACAACATACACGTGCGACACAGACGTGGCTATAAATTTTTTGGATTGATAATAGTATTTTTCTATACCGTATAATTTCAAAATTAAATAAACAAAGTTTTGCTGTTGAATATGAACTTTATAAAAGAATGTTGTCAACATCACTCGTATAACAGGGGATAACCTGAGATGTGATCTCCCTTCTGCATGCAGATCTGTCAGTTCTGGACCACTAACTAAAACCAACAATTCCTGTAGTATTAGTTGCAGAAATAGACTCTAGACAATATATGATAGTAAAATTTATTGAAAAAGCACAGTTCTCACTTGAAACAGAGGCAGAGCAATTTGACGCTGAACAAGTCCATCTGTGCGAATAAGAGGAAGAGGGAGGAACTCCTGGGCCATCACAGCGAGCTCTACAAGAATATGGATAAGTTGGACAAGCAGGGAAAGAGGGTATGTGTGAAATGTTGTTGAAGCACCTTCTCTTTTGATGACATTCTCTTAAGGCATGGTAGTATTTAGCACTGCGCATCTGTTAGCTGTGGTTTGGCTCCAACTTGGAAGCTTTAATTTTACAAGGTGATATTGAAAAGAACATGCCCAGTGATATGTTAATAATGCAATAAGTGAGGTCATATGGATATCATTCTTCCCTTGGTAGCCTGTTGCCAGTGTTTTATCTTATTTCTTCTTTAATGCTTTCATTTAGTATTCATCTGACTATGTTCTGGAAATGTGGGGATGTATTTGTATCTGATGGTTGGTGTGTTGAGGTGTTACTTGTCTTAATTAATGTATGCTTTTTGGCGCGATCGATTATGTTGAAACTATCTAGTTCAGTGTAAAAGCAGTTGGTTATACCCCCTGATAGGATAAGCTGGTTGATTAGGTTTGTTCAGAACCTTTTGTGTGTTTTTGTTCAGTTGGAAGTGGATGTATGGTATGCTCTGTTTTTTTGGCTGCAATTGCTTTACATGCTCATGTACTAATATATTTTGGTATGCTGTAAATTGTTCACAGGAAGCTGCAGAAATTTTGGAAAAGGAAATTTCCCACACAGAACTCCAAATCGTAGAGTGCCGGCTACAAGGTGTATTGCTTCGTATTCAGGTGACTATACACCTATGACAAAGAATATAAAGAAATGAACACAAAAGGTGTGGTTGCTATTGACAGGTAACTGATCAGAATTGGTGAACATTAAAATTAAGCTAAAGGAGATTCAAAAAGTACTTTGCTTTCTTGAGTTTATTTTTATTCACCAAGCATTATCTAACCCATTGAATCTACCATGGCTTAGCTTTCTGTGCTACATAGTTCATGAAGAAATAGTAGTATGGTTAAAAAGTGTAAGTTGTCAGACTCACCAGGCTGTGGTTTGTCTGAGATGTAGTATATGTGCAGGGGTGATATGTTCAATGAAATGCCAATTCTTTTGGTAAAATGGACCAGAGAAGCTATCTCTAGCACTTAAATCATAGTAACACTACTGCAATTGGGAACTTTTTTTTTTTTAACATAACGGAAAACATGTTATATTGCTGACTTGTTAACTCATGCATTTTATATTCAGTAAACAATTACTGTACATACTGAAAAGAGCATGTTTCAGTAAGCATGGTTTTGAAAACAGGACATTAGCATGATTCAGTAATATTGGAAAAACATATAGAGCATCTGCTAGTTGATGATTTTCCATAGCATGGATTAGTTTACTGAAAAGAACTACATGTATTCAGTTGACAACTACATGTTTTAAAAGACCCATTTTGAATTTGTTTAGTTTGACCTGATGATGTATTTGAAATTCCTAGAATTTTGGTCTGGGATATGAGAGGAGTGTTATGCATGTGATGTGATTCATTTTCACTCCTAGCTTGGATAATTGTTAGTACTGGTTTGTTTGTTTTTTACCATGTTTAACCAGGAAATGGAGTACCCTAAGGTTGAGTCAGATGCTGAAGCTATCAGGAAGGCAGAGCATTCCTTGTTCTTCGTTGAGATCATTCCCAAGGAGGACAGAGCCAGTAAAGAGATGCACAACAAATTTATAAAGGATGTGGTGAAAAGGGAAAAGACCAGAGGCATGGCCAGAACGGCAGAAAGGTATTCAACGGGGTTTGTAGTTGCAGCAAAGGGTAACAAACTCAGGCTCTTGACGTGTGCGCATTCCATGGACGATATCTTCACTTCCAGGATCAGCCCCAAGACCAAAGATCTAAACACAATATTCCAGTTTAATGTTATCTGCTTTCATATTGAGTCTAAGGTCGTACAGAGCAGTAAGACGCCTTTAAAATGTGAAAGGAGCAGTATGGAAGCAGTGGCCCTTGCTGTGGACACAGAGTTAGACCTTCTCGTTCTGGAAGTTGATCTCGATCAAGACAATGGCAAGGAAGAAAGATGCAGCGCCGACCATCCTGTGATCAAGGTGTCTCCGACAGATCCTGCTAAGGGCAGCATGGCTACTCTAATTGGTTGGCCGCCACAGAGGTCCTCTGCTTCGGTTCTAGGACACGTCTCACACAGTGCGCGGGCTTATGACGCCGTCACTGGCGGCCTAAACAAGAAAGGATACACCATGAGGTTTCTGGAGGTTGACGGGATGTTGGCGGACAAGGGGTTTTCTGGAGGCATGATAATAAATAATCAATCTGATTGCATTGGTCTCTACCATGGTACGGGAGATATGACGGGTTATGGTGTCAGTTGTCAAGATTTGAAATTGTTTCTTGCTAAACACAAAGTTGTAAGTACTACCTCAAAACATGTCTATAAAGGTTCTTTAATTAAAGCTTATGCTAACTGATTTTCTTTTTCTTTTTTTTCAGTGTACATTCTCAGATGAAGCTGAGGAGGAAGGTGTGGATAAGAATGCAAGCCAAGAAAGCATGAACGTGATCTGAAGTTGCAAGGTATTGTCAGTGATAGAGTTACCGTTTGTTCATCCTCTTTCAGTGGATAGCAGAAATACTCCTGTGTTTCTTATATATATAATTCTTTTTCTTGCAGGAAGTGGAGGATTTTGTGCCATCCGAGCTGGGGATTGTCCATGATATAGTATTTCCATTTCTATGAGACTTGTCTACGGAAAATTTCCTGTAGGCTGTAGTGATTCAAAACCCTTCTTCCTATCTGTTTTTACCTGTCTGTATTACAACTTCCTTATATGACGTGATATGAAGTTGCAACTTGCAAGGGGAACCTGAGACGATGTATGAGAAAAGCTGAGAATTTCAAAAGGCTGATGGCATGAGTTGTAGCAATGCCCAAGTGGATATGATGTTTTGCGCCTCAATATGTTTGTTAGTCCTTATGTCTGGTTGCTCATGAGAGCATGAACTCGAATGTTGATGCTCATAGCTGGAGCAGTATTTACATATCTTCGCATTGCAAATGCATGTCCCTTTGTATTCCTGTGGCTGCAACAATGTGGCTTTGCTTGGATTCAAATTTTATGGATTATGGATATCCAGAAAATCTATGATACGGAGGAAGGTGCATGCATGAGTGGGTTTAGATGGGTTTGGATGTATTTTTGACTTTAGATTGGGTGAAATTGAGTTGGCTGAGTCTCTAGCCGACGATGGCGTGTGCGCACCTGCCGGCAGCAATTGACGACGCCGTGCCCCTCGGCCGCCACCAGACTTGCGTGGCGAGAGCATAAGGCGGCAGCGGAGGCTAAGCTAGCTAGCTGGACACCTGCATGCAAGTTGCATGTAGGACGGTACCGTACGTATTCGTACCTGTGCGACCCAGCGCCTGGCCTCGTCGGTGAGCTCACACGAGTCGTCCTCATCGGTGAGCTCGCACGAGTCATCGTCGAGGAGCTCGTGCAGCTGCGACATCGCCACCGCCGTCGTACGTCTACCTCGCCTGTCGCGGTGTCGCCTGCACCTGCGCCAGTTCACGCGCTGCCAGTAGACTGGAGGCGTCGTACTAAGGCCTTGTTTAGATGGAGGGAAGAGAGAGATTGAAAAGTTACGAAGAAGCCCAATCGTAATTTTAATCCAGCTCAAAAGACTTGTCTCCGTGATTTACAACCAAACCATATATAATTAGTTATTTTTTACTAATATTTAATGCTCCATATATAGGGTAGAAATTGATGTAATGGAGAGAGATTGAAAAGTCCCAGAAGCATTTTGTTTGTATGTGGCAAATATTGTCCAATCGTGGCCCAACCAGCCAAAAAGATTAGATCTCGTGATGTCTGGTAAACTGTGTAATTAGTTATTTTTATACTTATATTTAATACTTTTTACATACGGGTATAAATTGATGTGATAGAGAGAGTGAAAAAACTTAGAAGTTGAAGGGGAAGTGAACAAAGCCTAGCTAGCAGGCCTGGCCGGCGGCATTTAAAACTTTAAATCTGCACAAGCTCCTTAGAGGAAGCTGGTGCCACGTTGCCCTCGCCTGTCGCCTGCACCTGCGCCAGTTCACGCGCTGCCAGTAGACTGGAGGCGTGGTACGAACCAGGGGACACGTCGCTTTAAATTAGTTGGTCCCTCTGATTAGGCCCTTCAATGGTCATGATTTGGCTCCCCTGATTTTGGAGAATCTAATTAATTCTATGAAAGCTAATTTCATTCCTAAATTCCAATACGGAGTAGAATCTTTGTGGAGCCCGCTTCCAGCTTTTCCTCGGTTTTTCGTCGGAATCTGAAGGATCAAATAAATTCACTTCTCCTTCCGGGCGGTTCCAAAAAAGAAAAGAAAAAAATTCGTCGTCCCCGTTCTCGCTCCAGGCTCGACGCCGCCGTCGCCTCCCCCCTCCCTCGAGTTCTCGTCTCTCTCCCTGCGGCGGCGCACCGGCCGGATCCATGCGGTGGCTGGCTTCAGGCGCGGCGGCCGGTCCTCGCCGCGGGTAGCTCTCCTCCCTCCCTTCCCCCAGCGTGGCGCCGGCGGGGGCGACGGCGACGGCGACGGCAACGACAGCCGCCGCCGGGTGTTGCGCCGGCGCGGCGGGTAGTCGCCCCTATCTTCCCTCGGCGCTGTCTCCTCCCGGCGATGCGCGTGCAGTCAACAAAACCCTAGCCGCCATTGAGACTGGGTAGGGCGGCGGCTCCCTTCTCTTCCACCCCTGCCCTCGTCTCCTCCGTCGCCCGCACCGGCGCGGCCAAGCCCTTGCGGTGCCCACAGCTGCTGGACGGCGGCCACTGCCCCCACTGTGTGCTCATCTCTCTCTCCCTCCCTCGATTTGGCATATGCATGGAGGCAAGGTAAATTTCGCCCTAAATCCATTGTTCTTCCCCTTTCTGTTACTGACCTACACGGTTCTTGCTATTTTTTTTTGTGTTGACCTGCTCGGTTCGGTTGGATCCTAAGAGCAGACAGGTATTATGGCATAAATTTGAGCCCATGACCATGTTAGTCATATTTGTTTTATTTCTTAGTGTCATGAGATAAAAATTGAGACTTGTGCGGGTGGTCTTTGGATTATTGTTTCAATTTTGGTCATGTGCAGTGGTGATGACAGTGTCTTCACTTGAGGGAATGGGGCAAGTGAATTGTATCTTCGAATAATTTCTGTAGCTTGCAAATAATTTCAATTGGGGATTATGTTCAGTTTTCGATTACTGCAAGTAAAATCTTCGAAGTAATCTATCTTTGGAATTGAACTATATTAATGCACTCTTCTTTTTCTTCCGGATGGCATGTATAGCATTTTTAACATCCCATAAAAATCATGAGCCACTGTATTATTTACCGAGAGCCTTAAATTGCAATCGCTGATATCTTGAACTCATAATGACCGAACGAAGGAAGACAGGCAATCTAAAGTGTAAACATCTTTTACTGAACAATAAAGACACTGAGCAGATAATGTGTTGGATTTTTTCTTCTTCTTTGTATATCCTGGCCTCATTTCAATTCACAGCAAGCCTTAACCATACCTATAGTAATATTCGTGATTTTGTTTTGCTAGATTCTGTGTGCTTCCTGATTCATTCGACCTCTGCCTTGCTTACTTATGCATGGTTGTCTCAGTGAGCATACAAATTTTAAAGTGCCTTATACAACTGGCAAGTGTTTCGTTGTAGCAAGTGCGAGCAACCTGGCTGGGCCAATGGCACAAGCGTAAACTTTCAAAGGTAAATAGAGCTCTGTCCTAACATTAAAATTTGCAGTATGCACCTTCATGATGATTCCACAGCAAGCTTACCATAAAAATTGTGTTACCTTTAGGTCAAGGCAAGTGCTAAGTGTCCGATTGCAGCAAGTAAAGACGAGGAAGCCGGGCGATGGGGCAGGCGGTACTTCCTGCAGTGGTCTGCAGAGTAGTAAAGCCGGTTGGGCTTCATAGCAAGGTAATTTATTACTTGGTGGGACTGCAATATCAGGGCATTTCGATTTTTTCTTTACACTTTTCTATAGCTACTGAGTATAACTTTGCTATCTGAAATGTGACTTTCCTTTTATCTAATATGAAATCTGCCGCTGGAATCTGGAGTATAACTTTTCAACCTAGAATATTTTTTTTCCACCAGGGCCGAAGCCGAATTTCATTACCGGAGCAACGAAATTACAAGGTTCATGACAAGTCCAGACTCTGCACTACGACATTACAGCTACCATCACCAAACCACCGCAACCTGCGATCTCCAAGGGATCACCAGCATCCGGCCGAAGACACCACCTACTTCAAAAGCTGCTAAACTGCTATTCACTACTCCAACCTTAAACGACATAACAAGGGATGCTAAACACAGAACGTTTCCCACAGCGCGCAGGCTGTCCAAGCAAACATATATTCTAGCCAACATAGGCCACCATCTGACGGGTATTCTGGGGCTGCTGCTCAACATCCTTCTTGTGGAAGCTCAGCGCCGCCGTCTTCACCACTTCTGCACTCCGGATGATCTGGTCCTCCATGTCTTCCTTGAAGAGACCTGCCCAATATATCAATAGGGAGCAAATAGAACAGACAATCTCAATAGGAGATTTAATTCTTTTTTGTTCAAAACACAGTGTATTTCTTGTTTTCCAAATTGCCTAACAAATTGCGGCCAAACCAGTTGCGTACACTTTCGTGCCTCCTGGCAAGCTATTTTTAATCCACAACCAGTATTGCTCAAAGTTGCTTGGTCTACATGTAGCACCAAAAGCAAATGCCATAAGGCTCCAGATATATTTTGCAGTTACGCATTCGAAGAATAAATGATCCATCGACTCTTTTTCATTGCAAAAAACACAGTATTCATTCCCTTTCCATTTTCGTTTGATCAAGTTATCCTTCGTGAGAATGGTTTTTTGCAGCGTTAGCCACATGAAGATTTTGACTTTCAAGGGAATCTTGGCCTTCCAGATGTTTTTATAACTTTTTCCATTTTCATTCCTGCATAAATGTTTATATGTTGATTTGACTGAGAAATGTCCAGATTTTTCCCAGTCCCAATGAGCTCTATCCTTACTCAAATTTGTGTTATACCTATGGACCAAATCCTGAAGTCTCCTAAGTTGGTTCTGGAGATTTTCATGCAACCATCTCCTAAAAGTGAGCCGCCACTTGTTTTTGCTTTCAAGGTCCCAACAGACTCATTCTGTTCTTGGTTGATCAGGTATAACTGAGGAAATTTCTCGGCTAAAGAGACTTGTCCACACCACTTATCATGCCAAAAACTTGTAGACTTGCCATCTCCAATAATCATAGATCTTCCTCTCAAGTATATATGTTTAATGCTGAGTAGATCATTCCACACAGGGAGAGTTTACATTGCATCTCTTCCCGTTGGTGATCCCTCCATTCTTTAGATATTTTTTCTCGAACAATTTCATTCCAAATTCCAGTTCCATTCTCCACCTTCTACCACCATTTACACAAAAGACTTATGTTCAATTTTCTAAGATTCTTAATTCCCAGGGCCTCCTTTTTCTTTTGGCTTAATAATATTTTGCCATTTCACCGGATGGTATTTCTTTTTGAAATTACCACCACCCAAAAAAACTTTCTCTGGCAAAGATCCATTTTTTTGATTGTTGACAGAGGCAACAAATACATGGACATAGCATACATAGGTAGACTGCTTTCGGGCTAGAATTGATAAGAATCAATCTACCCCCAAGGCTCGAGCACTACCCTTCCATCCCCCTAACCTTTTAAACATTTTTCCTCAATAGGGAACCAGTCAGCTACATGCAGCCTGGATCCTGAAACAGGTACTCCAAGGTATTTCATCGGCCACTTCCCAATACTACAGTTGAAAAGCTCAGAGAATTCTATGCTCTTGTCATTGTCTTGTGATATCATCACCACTTCACTTTTGTTAAAGTTTATCTTTAATCCAGACATGGCCTCATACAAGTATAGTAAGAATTTGAGATTAGCCGCTTGTTCCCTGTCATCTTTTATGCATAGGATAGTGTCATCTGCATACTGCAGAATGGCCACTCCCTTATCAACATATTCGGGAACTAGACCCTTTATGAGGTTATTTTTCTGGGCCACATTGATCATTTTAGCTAAAGTATCAGCTGCAATATTGAATAGAAAGGGGGACGGAGGGTCACCCCCCCTAACTCCCCTTCGGATTTAAAATATTTCCCCGTATCATTCACTTTAACACTCACTGTTCCAGAGCTCATCACCAGGCTGATCCATTTGCACCACCTCTCCCCAAAACCTCTTTGTTTTGAGGGTCAAACAAGAATTCCCAATTCAGTTTATCATAAGCCTTCTCAAAGTCAAGTTTCAAAATTAAGCCATCTTTTTTTTTCTCGAGCCCGGTATCATGAAGTATTTCATGAAGGGCCATGATCCCATCCATAATATTTCTATTTTTCAAGAAACCTGATTGATCAAGGGTTAATAATTTTTCCCATCACCTTATCCAGTCTAATCATCAAAGTTTTGGTAAAGATCTTGTAAACCACATTCAAGAGACAAATGGGTCTATATTGCTGGATTTTATTGGCTTCTTTTACTTTTTGGCAGCAGAGTGATAATACCATAATTGAATCTACCAATGTCAAGTTCTAGAGCATGGAAGTCTTTAAAAAGGAGCAAGAGGTCCTCCTTAATTACTTCCCAAGTATGCTTTGGTAGAATTCAATAGGAAAATGATCGTCCTCAGGGCTGTATTTTTTTCCATCGATTCGATGGCTTCCCAGATTTCTTTTTCAGAGAACTCTCTTTCCAGCATTTCTTTATCTTGCTCATCAATCTTTTCACTAGGATCCCAACAATCAGGATCCATGGCAAAGGCAGGGGAACTTGAAGGGCTAAACAAATCTTTATAAAACCGAGTAGCATGTTCCACAATAGCAAAGATCCCCCTTAATACTCGATCATTATGTTCCGGGGAAAAGATTGTATTCTTCCTTCTTTTATCATTAGCTACCCCAGGAAAATAAGCGTATTGTTATCACCTTTAAGCAACCAATTTTCATTTGCTCTTTTGTGCCAATACTTTTCTTCCTCCTCTACAAGCTTGAAAAGCTCGGCTGAATAAAAAGTTTTCCTCTCTAATTGGTTAACAGATAACCCTTCCTCTTCCTCCTCAGAACTCTAACACCTGCAGTTGCTCTTTTAGAATATTCCTATATTTCCTTTGATGCCCCTTCAGGCTTTGTCCCCACCCCTTAAGAAACTTCTTCACTCTGTCCATTTTGATACACCACACATCTATGGCTGATTTAGCAATAACTTTTTTCTCCCAGATTTCTTTAATATTACTTTTGAACTCAGCATGTTTCAACCAAGAATTCTCAAAGCAAAAAAGGCTTAGAGACTGGTTTCCTGTCTATCTCAGATCTTAAAATCAAAGGATTATGATCGACATATATCCGGTTCTTTCCTTAGGTTGCACGGTGGGGAAAACATTTTCCCATTCTTTAGACATAAGCACTCTCTGTCGTTTTTTCAAAGTAGGATTAGCTCTATTATTGGACCATGTATATTTTCCCCCTCCTAAGAATAACTCCCTTAACTCATAAGAATTAATGATCTTGTTGAAAATGTTTGAAAACTTATTTTTAGAGAAGTTTTTGTTTTTATCAGAGCTGAATCTAATAATATTGGAATCCCCCCCCCCCAAGAGCAGAGGGTATTTTGCCTTAAAACAAATATTGGAAAGTTCAGTAAGGAACCTTTCCTTATCTTCATCCTGAGCTGGACCATAAACATTGGCCAGGGACCAGTTCTGATTCAGCTTTTTATCATGGATGTTAGCTACAATCATGAACTCCCCATTTATAAAGTCCTCAATATCAAATCTATCTCTCCTGATACCACTTAACATACCCCCAGATTTTCCATTAGAAGGAATCCAATGCCACTTAAAATCATTGTTGCTATCAAGTTTTCTAAAGAACTTATCAGAGTAGGTTTTTTTCATAGTCTCTTGGATTCCAAGGAAATCAGCCTTGTTATCCATAATGAGCTCTTTAATGAAAGAGCACAATCCCTTCTTGGCCACCCCCCTACAATTCCAAATAACACCTATCATTTAAAAACTTTTTTGATTGTTTTCCTATCTCTGAGGTTGAATCTAGGGCTAACCTTAGATCCCCCTCCTTCAGAGGTACTAGGTTCATCAAGAGGTTGAACCTGTAGCACTCTGGAATTCTTTTTCCTCTTCTTTGCAGAGCTCCTTCTCTTTTTCTTTGTAGAACTCTCCTTCCTGGTACTAAGGACCAGGCAAGGTTCCTCATCTGACTCCTCAGAGTTCCAACTAATTGCTAGGTGATCATCACAGAGGGATGATTCCCCCTCCATACTTTCACATTTCTCACCTTCATTAACATTTGATTTTTCATTCATTTGCAATCTAGCAACTGCCAAGTCTTTCAATACATCAATTTTTTCAACTGTGATTGATTCAGAATGAATCCCCATATTTACAGCAATATTAAAGAGACTAGAGTTATTAAGAATAGCAAATGGATTGTGATCAGCCAATGTATTACCTTGAGCTTGCTGTTCAACCTCACCCTTGGCTTTAATTTGGTCATCAATCTTTAGTTGATTTGCTTCCATTTCCTGAATTCTTTTGCTTTGCCTCACTTCTTGCCACCCCTGACCATCACTCTTTGTCTTTGATATGTTATCCATAGAACTGCTATTCTGCACATAGACAAGGATTCCAAAGCCAGATTTTTTCCCCTGTCATCACTTCCTTCCCCTCTTTGTTTTCCCCTAGAATAGGCTTAGATTGCTGTCCCTCCATTAGCATACCATCTGTCTCCATATGTATTTCACTTTCCTTGCACTCTAGACTTGTATCCATCACATAGTTTGTCTTCACTTTGCATGAGTATCGGCGGGCTGAACTCCCCAGGTATAATTTCCTGACTTGATTCATCTTGTTTCTCCATAGTTTCTAATTGAGTTCCTTCTTCCTGACTTGATAGTTCAGCTCTTGGTGCCTCTTGACTTCCTTTCTGAGGGCTCATAGAGATGGCCCTTCTATCACCATAATCCCCATGTTCATCAATTGTATCGAGGCGGGATCTTGTCTTACTGTTGCGATAGTCAAACCGAAATACTTATCAGATTTAGCAGCACATATTGCATTTTTTGCTTCAATTGCAGCCAGAGGATCAAACTTGGATTTCTCAAGATTAGATCCATATTCATTGATGACTGTCGAATTATTTTCAGCCAAAATGAACTGACTCAGCTTCCTGACTTGTACATTATCAAAGTTTCCAAATCTCAGTTGCTCTCCACCTGGTAAGATTAGATCTCCCATCTTCAGTCCTTCATCCTCACTTTCCTCTTCATTTGAGACTTTGTTGTCTTGACCCAGTTGTGTCATATCACACTGCTGCTTTCCTTTCCCAGAACTGCTAGGGTTACTTGTTTCTCCCTGCTGGATTTTCTGATTTCTTTGCTCCCCACTTTTTGGCTCATTCAACTTTGGTTTTTTTGGAGAAGGGTAGTCATCCTTGCCCTTATCCCCTGTCATTTTCGATCCATTTGTTACCAGCATGATTAGTGAATCCCTCCTGTTCTACCTCCCTTTGAAAGAAGTAGTCATACCAGTGTAGGTCCAATACCCCATCCACCTTAGCAGGCACTTTGGAGACATCTCTACATCCAATTTTAACTCTTACAAAGTCATTTTTGTGTATATTTTCCTTATCCACTTCTAGAGGCAACCCCACCTTGGAAGCAATCTTGCAAACATTTGAGAAGGATCTTTTATCATAAGGAATACCCCTAATTCTGAACCAAGCTGTTTCCAGGGCACCTTTTGAACCAATAGCAGGATTCTATTTTTCCACTTTAAATGCCACTGAGGGCAAGATCTCATTCTTAGTTCAGTGAAGAAGGCGGATCTTCAATAGAGTGAGCATTAGGAAATTTCATTTGATAATGATTCTCTCCAATCTTCTTGGCATACCACCTCCATAGAGAACTTGGTCCAAATTTTTCTTTGAACTCAATCTCTATCTGTCTTGCTGAAATTTCTCCGCACACAACAAAGGATCGAGCAAGATTTGACATATCTCTCACTCCACCTTCATTCAACTCACTCTCAACCACATGGAAGCCCTGACCATAAGCAGATAGCCCATAAAAGGGATAAATGAATTCCCAAGGCATCTTGGTATTGCACACTCTGTCCACATGCCCCTCTCTCTGACACCTTTTGCAAATCACAGGATTTTGGCAATTCTGAGGCAAGTGACCCACTCTACCACATCTGTTACACACCTAGGCAGGTCCACCACCAAGTTGATCTGCTGGTGCATCATTCCCTTCATTGCCAGCTCCCTGCCCCACTGGTTCTTGAGCAGCATTAGCATTTTGATTCTCATTCATAAGATTCACATTTTCCTCAGGTTCATAGTTTTGTTCCTGCAGTGCCCTTTGATTGGCCTGCTGCTCTCTTTGCTCCTCAAGCTGCCAATCCCTAGGATCTCTCTGTCCATGCCCAAACCTTCCACCTCCTCTATCTCTTCCACCCCCTCTGTCTCTACCACCACCTCTATCTCTCCCACCTCCTCTATCTCTGCCTCCACCGCGGTCCCTACCACCACCTCTAGGGACCCAGTTTCTATTCCCCTGATCATTCCAACCTCTTCCCCCACGTTGAGCACCATACCCAGTATTGAACCTCCCTGGATTATGGAACCTCTGATCCATCTTTTTCTGAGGCTGCAAAGGAGCCTTGGTAACCTGCACAAAGGATCTCATATCACCACCCAAAGTCGACCAGCGACGACCTCCATCAGCAGCACCACGAAGGGGAGCCTGCTTAGGAGTCGCCGCAAAAACAACAGGAATCGACTCACAAACCCCAACCTCAATGCTACGACTCCAAATATGAACCAATCGCGCACTCAAATCAGCCTCTGGATGATCACTAACCTCGTGTGGAAGAGATGTCTTCACCGCCGTTCCCAATTCCGGCGCGGATCGAAAGGTTCCGCGCGGACTCCCAGTCTCCACCGTCGCTCCAACCCCCGCCGCGGATCGAGAGGTTCCGCTAGGGTTCACGCTAGGAGAGATGGGAGAAGGGGAAAAGGAGGAGGACGACGCAGCGCGACCTCCCTGGACCCCCATGCGACCGCTAGGACTGTCCTTATCCCCTTCCTCAACCCCTGGCCCAAACTCCAGAGACTGCCTCACCTTTGGTCCGCACCCCGCACTCCCGCATGTCGGGTTCGAGCGTGCGTCCGCGCCCACTCTTGTAGCTACGCGGTTCACTACATGGTGGAGCTCGCTCACCTTGTCCTTGTGGGACGTGCACTCTACCTTCCCCTGCCGCTCACTCGTGCCTCCGCCCAGAACGCTGCTCGGGTCTCCCGTGTCGCCCGTGACGAGAGGAGAGAGACGACCCATCGTCTTCCTTTTCAACCTAGAATATAACTTTACTATGTGGATATTTATATAGTGTTTTCCCTTGCAATAAACTGAATTCATGTTTCTCATGCAGTGAAATATATTATAGATAATGGATGACAAATAGGACCATGTACTATTTCTAGAGGTTATAGTTACCTAAATCATTTCAAAACTACAATTAAAGTTTAGTAATCCAATTGGTTATGATCATAGTTTAAGGCAAATACATTTTTTATGGTTAGGCAACCAAAATTTGCCTAAACATTTGATCTCATTGTATTTTATTTTTGATTGAGCAATAATTTCAGTTTTGAATGCAGGTGCACTCCCAACTCCTGAAGGACCGAGAGTGGCGACCAGAGGGGGGGTGAATGGGAGCCTAAAATTTCTTTCGAAACTTTTGACCAAGTGTCCTAAATTCAACCCCAAAAATGAACTCACACGCGACCGCTAAATCCACGAGCCAACGGGTGGCTGGGTACCTTAGGAGATGTCCTAGAGGCACAAATGACTATCGAGAAAGACCAAAGACAAGCCCTTGAGGAAATGAGAAGAAACAAATAAAAACCGCGGGACCCGGAAGTTGAACCGAACTTCCGGTGAGGGACCGGAAGTTGGACGAACTTCCTGGCCGGGGACCGGAAGTTTCACCGGAACTTCTTGTCGCTCCACCGTAACTTCCTGTCGGCGACGACTGAACTTCCGGTCGGGGACCGAACTTCCTGGCCGGGGACCGTAACTTCCGATCAAAGCGCCCCCAAGCAAAAACAACGCAAAACCAAAACAAAACTTGGACCGAACTTCCGGTGGATGACTAGAACTTCCGGTTGGCGCGACCCGAAACAAGAACAACGCCCCCGAAAATCGCCTCCCTCACTTCGATCTTTCGATTTGTGGCCCAAATCTTCACCAACTGTCACGAAAACTTGGCGAGCATGATCACAAGACAGTAGGGGAGCTACCTCTAAGAGGTCATCGCCCAATTTGGAGCCAATCAACGAGAAATCGAAGGGGAACGAAGAACACCACTAAAAACGCCCTTGCACCTTGATTCGACCCGATCTATGTGCTCGTGAGGAATCGGATGAAATCTTCGGTGGAAAGGATCTTCTCACAGCAAGGATCAAGTAGGAACAAGTGGCATGCGCTAAGATGGATCACAACTCAAGAAATCAACTCGGGAACAAGAGGGGTAGAAAAAGAGAAACGAAGAACGCGATGAACAACAATCAAAACGCGAATCAACACATCAATCTAACCCCACGAGGAGACAAAGAGGATTCAGGACATCCTTTCCCATGAGTAATCTGAGTTCTTACACACTAATGGATGGAATTAGTTGACCTCTCACACTCAAGCACACTAGAGGGAGGAAAACCTAGAAAATGAGGAAAATGAGCAAATGAGAAGGTGAAGGGGTAAGAGAGCTCCCCTCACCATACTTATCGACCGGGGCTTATTTCAAATTCCAGTTTTGCCCTTACATGACACCGAACGTACTACCTAGCCCAAGAACATTGTAGTACAACTCCACCGAGC
Source organism: Chrysopogon serrulatus (assembly GCA_015844335.1). Classification (NCBI taxonomy): domain Eukaryota; kingdom Viridiplantae; phylum Streptophyta; class Magnoliopsida; order Poales; family Poaceae; genus Chrysopogon; species Chrysopogon serrulatus. The sequence continues at coordinate 297,201 of JADLZL010002410.1, read as the reverse complement.
CGGATAGATATTTTGATCCGACGGCCACCGCGCCTTCTCACCGGTAGCTTCGCCTCGACGCGAACTCCCCGATGCCGCCACGTGCCGTCCGTCCGCCTCGGGACCTCTGCCAGGGTTTTGAGGATCAACCCAGAAACCCGCCGGGTGGTTTTGAGACCCAAACCACCGAAACCCGCCTCCGTTGGTTTTGAGGCCCAAACCAACAAACCGGCCCATGTCCTTGCACTTGTCGAAGCCAAGTGCCAGCAACGCGATCCCGCCCGGCGATTCCGGGTCCCTCAGTCCAAGTCTCGACACGTCCGTCCTTTCACCGCTCCCGGTCCATTCGGCGCGGCCCGCCATCACTTGAGCTTCACCTCTCCGTCGGCCACCGCCTCCATGCTCGACACCTACACAACACAAGCCAAGGCACATGTGGAACTCGTGGCTTTCACCACCGTCAGTAGCACCCCATCCGAGATGCTAATAGTTGAATCAATCACTCATCATCACAACTGAACCACAAGTATAAACCTTGTGTTCGCAACTCCATAACATAAACTAGGACTTAGCAGACTCACGACAAATCAAGATTCATCTGCTAGGTTCCTTGTTGGGAAAGGTAGTTTTTGTTTTCTGGTGTTTGGCCAAGCAATCTTAGGCTGCCAAATAGGAACGTAGGAGGGGTAAAAACTAGCCAGTCATCTTTTTACGCATGGTTCTATGCTTTCTTAGTGTTCTACTCTCCTATAATTCCCAAATGCTGTATTTCTGTTATTTCATAATGGAAATGAGATATCTCAGTTGGAAAAAAAATCTTCTAAGTTCCTTTGCTTTGTAATCTGCAGATAGTCCAGTTACACACATTGCAGAGAATACCCACTCTGTTTCGAGTGACGTGGTTAATAGAGTTGTGGAACGTAACACTTTTGCTTCTGTTTCCTATTTTTATGCTTTCCTCTTCAATCAAACTCTGCATTTTTTGTTTTCTCTTGTGCAAGGTACACATATAGGAAACTGCAGTAATCACACCACATGTTTTTTTCTTGGTAAGCTTGGTTTCCTATTCCATTTAAGTTCCATATATATATCGGTTCTAAACCTTATCTGTGCCACTTACACCTGAGAGATTCACTGTCAATAGACCTGCTTAATGATATTTACTCTCTGTTCACTGCACCTGCCATTGTGAAGTGCATGTGCCAATTGGCTAGCTTGGAAGTGAAATATACATTTGCTTTCTGTTCATTGTGCCTACAATTGTGCAATTCATAGTTGTGTCTACTTTGGAAGGTCTATTTTGTTGCATTCCAAGAGCTTAGCACGAGTACCTGTTGGTTAAGATAGTGAAAACCAAAGAAAAACAGAGACAGTAGATCAAGCCACTTACTCTAGAGTAATAAATATGTTTTTAGCCAACCTCCGCAAAATGTGACTGCATCCTCTATGCCATCTGTTTTCAGACTGAAAAATCCTAGGTTAATTTGAATAAAACCCTGTTATAAAGAACTTTGAATACTACTGCCTTCGCTAGGCTCTTTCCCATCCTATTATAATCAGTACTCATTAGTACTCTTGTTAGATCAGTCCCTACAACTATTAAATATATGCCTCTCTATAGTGGATTTATAGAGTGCTATATGTATTTCTATATATACTGACATGCTTGTGTTTCCTACTATATTTGTTGCTCCAAAGTTTGTTGGTTTACCTGTATCAGCCCAATTAGGTTGCATCTGAAGAAGTGATGCTTTGTGGTAGCTGTCACTTTTCCTATAATCTCAAGGCAGTAAAAAAAAATGCATATTCAGTGTTCTATCTTGCTACCTGATCTATGCAAAGTTATATTTTTCGACAGCCACATTTGAGGCTTATGCCAGTGTTTTAGTGTTTGAAGTTATAGGCTTTCAAAGAAATTCAGGACCAGGCTCCTTGTTATATCTTGCAATAGTTCTTTGTCTACTCTACTATGTGTTCCAGTGCATGGTGGAAGTCAAATAATAAATTACAAAGGTTCTATCTTGTTCAACAGCAACCTTCGTATTCTTTTTCCAATAGTCCTTTCTCTTCCACATGTACCGAGTGCACGGTGCAAACTATACAGAAAGAGTAAATTTTAAAAAAATTCTGTCCTCTTTATTTGCCTTTTGGTGTATTCAATTCTGGGCCCTTGTATGCTCAGGGTAACTGGATAAATGATGGTTTTGGAATGAATCATCTTGTCCTTTATTCTAAGAAAAATGCCTTGATTTTCTTCCACAAGGAAACTATTCACCAGAGTAAATAATATTTTATCTTTTATGCACAGCTGCATATGACTACTATAATGCTGACAGAATGCATTTTCAAATATATTGCAATGTTTCCTTGACCTGAACACATGTCTGTTTTGCCATACAGATCATGTCCTTACTATTTGGATAGATTTGTGAATGTCGGCTCGTTGAAACTGATTGCAAATTACCAGAGCTTCAAGGGAGCTTGAACTGCATCTTAGATTTCAAAAAGTTCAGATTTCCACCCCTAGATCATCGTGGTCCTTAGCTTGCACTGTTGTGCCCTCAACAAAAATGGTCCACCTTTTAAGCACTTCTACATAAATGCAAGGTCTGGTTCAGTCTGTCTAGACATCCAGACATGAGGCCAAATGTCGGTAAGATCAATCTTTGCATTTTATTATTAGTATGTACAAGCAAATAGATTCTCAGCATGCCTTTCTGAACAGTTAGAAATCCTTTTTTTAAGGTACCATCTCAAAACAACCTTTGAACCTATATGATACTTCGTGGATCTTGTTGTTTGAGGTCTTTCTTCCACAACTTTTATTATATCTTTCCACAAGATCTACCGCAACAAGCACATTGGCTATAAAAATGCCTCAAATGATACAGCACAATGGCCGTCCTACTATGACTTATCAGTGTAATGTGTCTTCATATTTAACAGAACCCTTTCGGTTATTAGTAGCTTGAATATGATGTTTATTTCTTAGTAGTGTTAAAAAAATTTCTGGTTTATAGCCTAACTATGATGCTTATCGCCACTGCAAATTATCCATCGATTAATCAGTCATAACAAAAAAAACATTGAATTTAAGCTCTTGCAATTTTAACTTTGTTTCCTTATCAACAGAGCAACATATCCCAGATTTAACTATCTAGCCTATAGGAATGGATGGTTTCTACTTCTATAGGAACTGGCCAATACAATGCATGAAAATACACCAGTCGTCTATGTACATTGATGGTTCGTGCTTCTATAATGCCTCCATGATTAACTATATGATTGTATAAGGATAAATAGTGGTGGCAATCACAAGAATTCTTATCACTGATTCTTTAGAAGACAAAAACCAATACTTAGGATGTAGTATGCTCCTACAATATTATTTTTCACTCAAGCGAAGCATTTTCAATGCATCTGTTGCCTACTCATACCTTGAGGAGATCAGATATATTAGTTGGTGTGTCTGTGTGCTTGTGTTTATTCTTCCCTCAAGAAAATTCAGGATGTGTACTGAGTTCTTATTAAGATAGGCAAACTAAATTCAGGATCTGTACTGAGTTCCTATTAAGATTGCAAAACTCTGGAAGCAAATGGCCTTGCTGCTTTCTGATATTAGTTTTGTAATTTTTGCCATCTTTACATGATGAAAAATAGAGTCACTTCTAGGTGTGCTTTTCCCTTTCTTTCTTTCATTACCTCCAAGGCTCCAATTGAATTTTGTTCTGACCACAGTTCCTATATATGACTCACGATTTTGTAAATTTGTTATACGAACCTGTGTAGAAATATTACTAAACTTAAATAATCCCTATCCAGCCTGTGCTCTTAATCCTCTTCCAATCTATTTATTTTTTTAGCACCTATGTTATAAATCTTTGACAAGAACTACCCTATGTATACTTAGATGGCATTGCTAGGCGCGCAAGAGCGCGCTTTGCACTAGTAAAACTTTAAATCTGCACAAGCTCCTTAGAGGAAGCTGGTGCCACGTCGCTTGAAAATGGCCCGGATGCCGCCGGAAGTGGATTCTCCTTCTCTTTCTTACCTTTTAGTCCGTATCAGACAAGCACGTACTCCCTCCGTCCATAAAAGAAGGGTGCAATTGTAGGACTTTTAAACACTATGTTTAATCATTTGTCTTATTTAAAATTTTTATATGAATGTCATGTATTTTATTATGACTTATTTTACCACGTGAGATACTTTAATAGTGATTCATTTCTATCTATACTATAAAAAAGAGCAAAGGAATTGAAAATAGACTCTCACCCCGACGTTTTATACCCACCTCAATTCTTGTCCGCTAGATTTACATTAATGTTAGATCTGACGCATCTAAATTACCCGCCATATTTTGAAAAATGGGCCCAACCAATAAACATGTAAACGTTTACGCGTGTTCCTCTCTTATCTGCATTTTGCATTAGAATTTTTTCTCACCTCCTCCAATCCTACCCGCCTGCCGTACCCGCGCATGCCCTCCTGTCGTCCCCGTTGCCTAAAGAAAGAAAAAGGTCGTGGTCGACTCCCCTACGCCTCCACAAAAGTTGTCCACACCGCCTCGACCTCGTCGTCCCCGTCTTCCCGCACTGCTAGCGCCCACCGCTCACCTCGTCGTTCCGCTTCCGGCGCTCATCGAGCACGCCGCGGCCGGAGCCGCTGCTCCTGTGGCTGCACGCGCGGGGCGTCCAGCGTGACACGGTGGCAGAGTGCGAGTAGAGAACCATCGCCTGGCCTGCCGTGGAGTCAGTCCCTGTCCCGCCCCATCTGGCCTCACGCATACCACCGCTGGCGGCCCTGCCCAGGAAGAGGGCCTTCTCCGTCGCGCTCACCAGGGATGAGATCCTTCTACTCCACCATCTGCGCGCATGCCGCGGCCAGCCGGGTTGTCTGCCGTCGAGACCTTCCACGCTAAGGTTTGCAGAGCCGACTGCTTCCTCTTCGCCTCTGCTTGCATCTTCGGGCATCTATCATGACTCTCGGTGTTTTGGCGTTGGCCAGTTCCTTCGGGAGACTTCTTGCGCTGGATCCTCCAACTCTCCGCGGCCGCTTCTCCCTGCTTCCCGTGCAAGCAGATAAGAAAAGGAGCGGAAGGTATGGCATTGAGCCCTATCGCTTCTACATCTTGAGGTACCTCACCGTAGATTTGATTCCCGCTGTGTCATTTGTTCCCCTTCTTCTTACTACACTTCCATACATGTCATCTGCCAGATTGTCTTCAGATCGTTTGCTTTTTGTTGGTGGACTTTCTGGTGATTTTGCTTTGCTATAAACCACTTATGATACAGGTCTCCCAGCGATAGCCCTGTAAGAGCCAAAAGAGTCGACAGGCGCAGCTAAATCTGATTGCATTAACTTAATGGTATTAGATCCACATGGGAACATATTATGTCTTACATTCATGATAAGCTCGGAAAAATAAGTTGTTGGGTTCACTAACGGTTTTGTATCTATTTTTGTGCAGACCAATGAGAGAGATGTTTCAGAAGGGTGAATGGTCGTGCACACTGGAGGTAAATAGCAACCATGTGCCAATATTTAATCGAGTTTAGGTGTTGTTCAGTGAATGATGTGCATTAATGGATTAAGTTCAGACATGTATGCACGACAGTCCTTTTGTCACTGTATTTGCAGGGTCCGATCAGGAGGTATACCGGTTATATGAGCTGATGCAAGGTCTAAATCATGTGTGTGTGTGTGTTTTGTTTTTTTGCAGTTGGTCTAGGAAAGCAAGGACACAGTTGGATTTTTTTCCCAGAAGGAGCAGACACATTTATTTGGTGATAAGCTTATTTTCAGCCATTGTAATTTCCTCTTAGCTATTAGTTGGACAATATTTTTTTCAATGATTTTGAAAAACTTCGTAGCTGCTGTCTCTGAATACTGCTAGGGTAACAAATCAATTTGGTATATTTTAGCTTACGTTTTCTTGTAGAAGAAGCATAGAATTAGAAAATTCACCTGAATACATTAGGAATGGCCTGATATATCACTAAATCTTATTGATAATTGAAAATATGATTTAGGCGCTAGATCTTTTTCCATCTGAGGTGTAGCTTAAAAGAAACTGACTGAACATTGAAGAGAACGCTATTGAAGAGAACTTTGTCTGCCCTTACTCTGAGAAACCAGAGGATGGAGACAATCCCCAATGACAGGATCACAAAGTTCCTCCTGAGTTAGTTTCAGACCTACAGTAGTGGACATGAACCTAGATTCACACATGTTGTTTGGATTGTCTTGATTATGTTACTCTATATTTTTTTTTTAACCAAAGCTACTCTGAATTTTTGGTATTAGAATATAGAATCAGATGACCAGATAACCCTGCTGTGTTTAGTGCTTACGGCCGGGCTAATTACTGGTAGTGCCATTCTTGTTTTAGCCAAATTATCCTTCCCTAACTTGCATGGAGTTGGTCGTGTCCTCAAGGGTGGATCTGGGTGACACGACATTTTGTGCTGCATCGACAGCTCCGCCACTGTGGTCGATCAGGTCACGATGTGGAGAATGACACATCACCATTAGCGGATCAGGGTGCTGGATCTGTCATTGTGGCTCCAGCCAACCATGAGTATCATCAGGAACTTGGTGTTGTTACAGATATATGTAATGTGGATAAATCATTTAGGCAATTGTTTATGATTGGTTCAAGCATTTGGGGAGATGTACTTCATAAACTGATACTTCGGATTGCTTATTTAGGCAATTGTTTCTGGTTGGTTCAAGCAGTGGGGAGATATAATTCATAAACTGATGCTTCTGATTCCTGGCCTGATGGGTTAAAGATGTATTGTTACTATTATAGCTGCAGGATGAGGATGACTCCGAGGAGGTTCAGTTCAATCTGATGCTCTTCTCTAATGAGGTTTGTTCTGTTTCAGTATGCAGAAGTGGATGGATAGTCCAAGTTATCTTGCACATAGACAAGAGGCTCCTCTTTAGCAGGTAACACTGTTAACTGTCTAACAGTAAAGATGAGTTTCTTTTGGCTCTAATGCTTCATAATTTCCTTCAACATATAGGTGAATTATAAATATAGTTATTATAATTATGTATTTACTAATATGCTACTGACAAATATACACCATTACAAATACGTACGTATCTTTAGTGTGAACTATCATATGTTGTCTTCTTTCAGTTTCTGCCTATTCTAACCGAGTTGAACTTTGCAATTTGTATGTCTCTTTGAAAAGAACGATGTGAGAAATATCATCAGCCAGTACTCATTTATTTTTATGAACAACCATTGCCTATATGTTAATCTTAACCGGATTTTGTATACTATTAACTGAATTTTATTCTAAATCTGACACCTGGTGCAGTGGGCAAGTGCAGCGTCTCGTCAGCTGATTATCCACATACATTTTTTTTATGTTTTATTTGATATCTATATAATGGATAGTTGTATGAGTGAGCATCCAAAGGAGCCAACATCAGCCATAAGCATGTATACATCTTGAACTAAATGGCGCATGCGCATCAAGGACTCAAGTTACTTTAGTTCTTTACATGTTGTATGTATCAATTATTTTTCTATACAATACATATGAAATGGTATGTCAAAATTTTTATTAATATTTTCCTAATATGTATAAAGTTGTTCATTAAACACGTGCGGCATGCACGTGCATATAGGCTAGTATTTTATAATATGTAGAGAATTTTTGAATAAGACAGATGGCCAAAATGATTGCACTTTTTTTCGGACGGAGAGAGTATATATATAGAATTCCAGCTTCCACTTCTCCTTTCGAGATAATTCTAAAAAAAAAAAAGAAAAATCCCCGTGCTTCCTCCCTGTAAGTGCATTCGCCCCCTATGTGGGTTTTGGATAATTAATGACAATCAAATTAGGGACTAACATGTTTATCTAAGTGTATACACAGGTGTTAGTCCGTTGAAAGATTTGAACGATAATATTTGGTGATTTTAGCACCCCTCAATTCCACAAGAGAAAGGCGTTTCGGCTCAAGTGCTCCATTAGAGTTAATCTTTGATCGTAAGTTATAGGAAACTCCGACTATCAAGAGGGACACATATTAGACTAGCTAGATGGGGATATAGTGCTCAATTTGATCTTAGTTATGCGCTTGAGAGACACCCTTGCACTCACACGCACTTAGAAAGGTGTTTCTTGCTTCTCAGGGAGGACCGGTAGTACCGGTGGACCTTCACCGGTAGTACCGGTAGGCTTTTCTCCTGCGCAGCAGTTTGGCGCAAATTTGAACTACCGGTAGTACCGGTGGAACACCGGTAGTACCGGTAGGTCAAATTTGCGCACGTCCTCAGTGGCTCCGTTTGGCGCAAATTTGAACTACCGGTAGTACCGGTCTTTAACCGGTAGTACCGGTAACCACCGGGGTAGTACCGGTAGGTCATTTTTGCGCCCGAACTTTTGTGCCTGTAGGCAAGCTCCAACGGTCAGAAACCCTTGGGACCGGTAGTACCGGTGTTTACCACCGGTAGTACCGGTACCGCCTCCGCGGGTATATGTATAAATAGCCCTCTCCTTCACTTCTAACCGTTACTCACGCCATTCCTTCGTCTTGCCATCTGAGAAAGCAGCTCCCAAGCATTGACTCACCCTCTCTCTCTTTCTCTTTGCTCCAAGATTCATTCCCTTGCAAGATTTGAGTAGAGAGAAGAGATTTGAGAGCGGAAAGCTTCGATTTGCAACTTGAGCACTTGGTTTCCCCTTCTAGCCGGCTTGATTTGTGTTTATTACTCTTGGGTTCTTGGAACCCTAGCCGGTTAGGCGTTCTTCGTGGTTGCCCGTGTTGCTCGACTTGTGAGGGCACCTCGAAGTGTTTGTATCACCCTATTCTTCTTAGTGGAAATCTCGAGTTTACCTGTGTGGTTGCTCGAGGGAGGCAAGGAGGTGCAAAAGACTCCGACCTTAGTGGTCACCTCAACAACGAGGACGTAGGAACTCCTTTGTGGGGTTGCCGAACCTCGGGATAAATCGTGTGTCCCGCGTGCTTGTTGTTGTTGCTTGTGATTACTCGAGATATATTGCTTGTCTTGTGTTCCTCCTCTCTCTCTATCCCTCTCTCACAGGTGGTAGGTGTTCGATCTACGATTTGGTGAAGAGGCAAGCCAAGGGAAGTTCAACATCATCATCAAATCCATCTAGGAGTGTGGGGTAAAACACGTATCCGGATTCAAAGCTCACTATTCTCTGATTTTGTAGCTTCAGTAGGCTACCGGTAGTACCAAATAGGTTTGCATCGGTAGTACCGGTTGACCCCAAACCCGGTAGTACCGGGTCCAAACCTATCGGTGGTACCGGTTAGGTATTTAACTTCCGCTTTGAGCTTTTGAGTTTCAGGTTTTTAGATACGCCTATTCACCCACCCTCTAGGCCAATTAGATCCTTTCAATTGGTATCAGAGCGTTGGTCCCTCGGATTGACGCTTCACCGCGTGAGGAGTAATATTGGTCAAGATGGATCCGGACACAATGAAGACTCTAGTTGAGCAAATCACCGCTCAACTCGCCGAGAAGCTCCAAGTGCAACAAATGGAGCAAATGGACAAGATGCAAGAGCAAATCGACAAGATGAAGGAAGTACTAGACAAGACAAATGCCGAGTCAACAAATGAGGGTGGTAACAAGACACCAAAAGCTTATGCAAGAACCGGCTACGACTATGGGTCATCAAGCAAGGGAACCAATCCAAACATGCCAATAGTCAACCCCGGCAAGCCACCTTAATTTGATGGTGTGAGATATGTTGATTGGGCACATAGGATGAAGTTGCATCTTATTGCCGCAAGGTGTTGGGAAGTAGTTGAAGTTGGTGTGGATGTCCCCAAAGATCCCAAAGTGAGTGGACACCAAGATGCCGCGGATTTTCAACTTAATGCAACGGCAAAGAACCTTGATTTTACAATGCCTATCTCCGGAAGAGAACAACAAGGTCAATGGAATGGTTAGTGCAAAGCAAATTTGGGAGACATTGAGAGTGTCATTTGAAGGAGACAAGAGTGTTAGAGTGGGAAACATTGAGCTTCTACAAGGAAAGATTGAAAACTTCTTCACATTGAAAGGAGAGACCACTCAAGAGATGTACAATAGATTCATGACCTTGGTAAATAGAATTAGAGCACTTGGAGACACACGGTGGGATGACCATGCAGCGGCAAGGAAGATTTGTAGAGTGTATAGGCAAAAGAACAACATGCTTGCTTCTTTCATTATGGAGAAGGACAACTATAGCACAATGACACCACAAGAAATGCTTGCCAAGCTATTGCATCATGAAGTGCTAGATGATGAAGCCAAAGAAGCAGTGAGACATAGAAAGAGTATTGCTCTCAAGGCATCACAAGATGAAGATACAAGTCATGGCAACAAGAGACGTTGTGAGCGTGAAGATAGCAGCGATGATGATGATCTCGATGATGAGCAAGCACTACTAGTGAGGAACTTCAAGAAGTTTCTTAGAATGAAGAAAGACAAGATGAGAAGAAGTGGTGGAAGCAAGCCTTTCAAGAAGAGATTTTGCTATGAGTGTGGTGATATTGATCACTTTGTTGCGGATTGTCCAAACAAAGGCAAGAAGTCTAGATTCAACAAGCAAGGTGACAAAAAGTACAAGTACAAGAAGAAAGGTGAAGGTGAAGCACACTTGGGTCAAGGGTGGCAATCGGATGATGATAGTGAAGATGACAATGGAAATGAGAAGAAGAGTGTGGCTGCAATTGCTATACAAGAGGCATCTTCTTCCTCAACGCTCATCACCGACAATGCTTCATCGACGTCTCTCTTCACCAACATCTCTTCATCGCCTTCGCTCTTCGCCAACCTCACCGACAATGACTATCACACTCCCACTTGCCTCATGGCAAAAGAAGATAAGGTGCATCCTAACTCTCCTACTCATACATCTAGTGAATGTGATAGTGATGATGAGAATGATGAGAACTATGCTAGCAAAATCATTAAGAAATATGGTAAAAAGGTAGCAACTAAAATCTTAAAGCTAATGTACACCATAGAAGAGCGTGAGTCATGCATTGAGTCGCAAGGGGAATTGCTCCTAGAGGAAAGGGAGAAGACCCAAGGACTTGAGGCATCTCTCACCATGGAAAAGGGAAAGGTTGAGAAGTTGAGCGTGGAGTTGTCCATGGTCAAGGATTCATATGAATGCTTGACCAAGGAACACTCTTCACTCAATGACTCTTTAGCTCCTCTAAAGCATGATCTTAGTTTGGCTCAAGAAAGCTTTGCAAGCTTAAAAGAGAAATATGGTACTCTTGAGCTAAACTATGAAACTCTTTGGAGAAGCACCTCTACCGCCTCCAAAGAAACTAAAGCTTCATCTAGCAAGGGCTGTGAAAGATGCTTTAATGTTGATATAAATGCTTGTACGACTAACCTTGTTGAGCTAGAAAAGAAAGACAAGGAGATTCAAAGGTTGAACACCATTGTCAAAGTTGGTTGCAAGTGCAAGGAAAAGCAACAAGCAAATGTGTACAAGGCATCAAGACACCCCATGATCAAGGACGGCATTGGCTACAATAGGTATGATGGAAAGGCCAATGGAAGGAACACGGTCAATGGGGTGGCTTGTGTGAAGTTCAACAAGAGTGTGCCACTTGTTGATCTCATCAACAAAGTGAACAATGCTAGCACATCCACAAACACTCAAGCAAACAACAAGAAGGGCAACAAGAACAAGCAAGTGGAGGTGCCCAAGCAACAAGAGCCCATCTCACGGAACCACATTTGTGATTACATGTGTTGTTGGGATAAGGATGGCAAGATAGTGGTGAAGTATGTGGGTGCACTCAAGAAAAGACAAATCTTGAGGAGTGTTTTGGTGCCCAAGCCTTTTGTAACTAATCCTCTAGGTTCCATCTCGGGACCTAAAACAAAGGCTTAAATTTGTTTTGCAGAATATTCCTCCTGTGGATCAAGTTGGGTGCTTGATAGTGGATGCACAAATCATATGACCGAGAGAGAAGAATATGTTCACCTCCTTTCAACCAAATCAAACTTCATGTGAAAGGATTGTCTTTGGTGACAATAGCAAAGGAGATATTCTTGGTTTGGGTAAAATTGCTATTTCAAATGATAACTCTATTTCTAATGTTCTACTTATGGATTCGTTGGGATACAATTTGTTGTCCGTCTCACAACTTTGTGAGATTGGATACAATTGTCTCTTTACGGATAAGGGTGTGGAAGTCTCTAGAAGGACGGATTCCTCTATTGCTTTTACGGGTCAACTAAAGGGCAAGCTTTATCTAGTTGATTTCGCAACTAGTAAAGTAGGGTCCGAGACTTGTTTAGTGGCAAAATCTAGCATGGGCTGGCTATGGCATCGCCGACTAGCCCATGTTGGCATGAGGAACTTGGCTGACCTTCAAAGAGGTGGACACATCCTTGGACTAACAAATGTTTCTTTTGAGAAAGATAGGATTTGCAGCGCATGTCAAGCCGGGAAGCAAGTTGGAGCTAAACATCCCATCAAGAATATAGTGACAACTACAAGACCGCTTGAGCTACTTCACATGGATTTATTCGGACCCAATGCTTATATAAGCATTGGAGGTAACAAATATGGTTTTGTAATTGTTGATGATTATTCTCGCTTCACTTGGGTGTTCTTTTTGAGAGATAAAGGTGAAACCCAAGGGATCTTCAAGAAGTTTGCAAGAAGGGCTCAAAATGAGTTCGATGTGAAGATCAAGAAAGTGAGAAGCGACAATGGAACGGAGTTTAGAAACACCAACATTGAAGAATATCTTGACGAAGAAGGCATCAAGCATGAGTTTTCGGTTCCGTACACTCCACAACAAAATGGTGTTGTGGAGAGAAAGAACCGAACCCTCATTGAAGCCGCAAGAGCAATGTTGGATGAGTACAAGACTCCGGAGAAAGATTTTTGGGCGGAGGCGGTCAACACGGCATGTCATGCTATCAACCGCTTGTACCTCCACAAGATAAGGAAGAAGACCGCCTACGAGCTCCTTACCGGTAAAAAGCCTAAGGTGGATTACTTTAGAGTTTTTGGATGCAAGTGTTTCATACTTAATAAGAAATCTAAAAGCTCTAAGTTTGCACCTAAGGTAGATGAAGGATTCTTACTTGGTTATGGTACTAACGAACATGGATACCGTGTTTTCAATAAGACCTCCTGGTCAAATTGAAATAGCGGTAGACGTGACTTTTGATGAAAGCGACGGCTCCCCCAAAAGGAGCAAGTCAATGCTGAAATTGTAGGTAAAGAAGAACCTTCTCATCAAGTGATAAAGAAGCTTGCAACCGGTGAGGTGAAGCCCATTGAAGAAGAAGATGATGATGCACCTATGCAAATCAATCATGATCTAAGAATACATCATGGGTCAAGCAATGCCCATGATAATTCTCCCACTTCAAGAAGAGATCATGGCTCAAGAGTACAAGCAAATCAAGATCCAACTCAAGTAGAAGAGAACAACCAAGGAAGCAATATAGATGATCAAATCACGATTCTCCAATCAATCAAGACAATGATAGTGATGATGATGGCCCAATCCAAAGAAGAAGTCAAGTGCCTCACCCAAGAGTGCATCATACCATTCAACGGGATCACCCCGTTGACAACATTCTTGGAAGCATCCAAAGAGGAGTAACAACAAGATCAAGGCTAGCGACCTTTTGTGAGCACTATTCCTTTGTGTCTCCAAAAGAGCCTAAGCGAGTTGAAGAAGCACTTGAAGATGAAGATTGGATAATGGCCATGCAAGAAGAGCTAAACAACTTCACTCGGAATGAAGTCTGGTCCTTAGTGGAAAGGCCCAAGCAAAATGTGATTGGAACCAAATGGGTCTTCCGCAACAAACAAGATGAGCATAGTGTGGTCACAAGAAACAAGGCACGGTTGGTGGCTCAAGGATTCACTCAAGTTGAAGGCTTGGATTTTGGGGAGACCTATGCACCAGTGGCAAGGCTAGAATCAATTCGGATTTTGCTAGCCTATGCGGTTCATCATGACTTTAAGTTGTATCAAATGGATGTGAAAAGTGCATTCCTCAACGGCCCCCTATCCGAAGTGGTTTATGTTGAGCAACCACCGGGTTTTGAAGATCCCAAGTATCCCGACCATGTCTACAAGCTCGACAAGGCGCTCTATGGGTTGAAACAAGCCCCTAGAGCTTGGTATGATTGTCTCAAGGACTTCCTACTCAAACAAGGGTTTGAGATTGGGAAGGCCGATCCCACTTTATTCACTCGCAAAGTCAATAATGATATTTTTATATGCCAAATATATGTCGATGACATTATATTTGGTAGTACTAATGAGGCTTTTTGTGAGGAGTTTAGTAGGATCATGACTCAAAGGTTCGAGATGTCCATGATGGGGGAGTTGACGTACTTTCTTGGATTTCAAATCAAGCAACTCAAGGATGGCACGTTTATAAGTCAAACCAAGTACACCAACGACATGTTGAAGAAGTTTGACATGGACAAGGCCAAACCCATCAAGACACCAATGCCTACAACCGACATCTCGACCTTGGTGGAGATAGCAAGGTCGCCGATCAAAAGGTATATCGTTCCATGATTGGATCCTTGCTTTACCTTTGTGCATCTAGGCCCGATATTATGCTTAGCGTGTGCATGTGTGCAAGATTTCAAGCTAATCCTAAAGAAGTCACCTAGTGGCCGTTAAGAGAATTTTTTCGGTATTTAGTATACACTCCTAATCTTGGCTTGTGGTATCCTAAGGGCTCCACTTTCGATTTACTTGGATATTCTGATTCAGATTATGCCGGTTGCAAGGTAGATCGAAAGAGCACTACCGGGACTTGCCAATTTATTGGTAGGCCTTTGGTGTCTTGGAGCTCTAAAAAGCAAAATAGTGTTGCCTTGTCAACCCGCCGCCGGCCGAGTATGTGGCGGCCGGTGCTTGTTGTGCCCAACTACTCGGATGAAGCGCACCCTTAAAGACTTTGGATGTGAGCTAACCAAGATACCCCTTTGTGTGACAATGAGAGTGCCATTAAATTGGCATACAACCCTATAAACCACTCTCGTACAAAGCACATAGACATCCGGCATCACTTTCTGAGAGACCACGAAGCCAAAGGAGATATCGCCTTGCATCATGTGAGCACCGAAAATCAACTAGCCGATATCTTCACAAAGCCTCTCGATGAGTCAAGATTTTGTGCTTTGAGGAGTGAACTAAATATCATTGATTCTCGTAACGTGGCTTGAAGTCTTTCACATACTTTGATTGATTTAGACTTAGTTAAAATCTTTGTCAAATTGTTGTGTGAGATTTCAAAATCTATTTCTACATCTCAAGCATGTCCATAGTTTTGTGATGATTTGATGAAATCTGGTCATGTTTGAGATGGTTCTATTTCACCATATATGTTCACCATGGTATTAAGAAAAAAAAAAAGGGGGGCTGAAAATTGAGCCACCGGTAGTACCGATCCTGTTTAACCGGTAGTACCGGTAAAACACCGGTACCACCGGTAGTTCATTTTGTCGCCCAGCCCCTTCTGAGCAACCCCCGCCACCGGTAGTACCGGTCTTGTCTGACCGGTAGTACCGGTAGTAGTTATTTACTGCAGTTTTTATACCGTGAGTGGGGCTTTTCTCTCTCTCCTCTCTATCTTTTTCCCCGTTCCTCTCGGTTCCCTGGCGGCGGCGACGGCGGTTCCTCCCACCCCCCACCCCGATCTCCCTCCTCCTCCATCCAAATCCAAATCCCTTTGTGGAGGTGCTTCCCCCGGCCAAGGAGAGCGCGTTGGAGTTGTTTGTGGTCGCCGGGAGGACTTGCTTCGCTTGGAACCGGCCTCTTCTCTTCGAGCACCGAGGTACTAGGGATTTCTTCCTCGATCTCCCAATGTACTTCGTTCTAGGCCGTCTCCTTGCACTTGCTACCTTTGCTCAGTGTCTCCATGCCATTAGAATGCTTTTTGTGCGATTTCCATGGTTGGTTTGGTCGATTTGTGGTGAGGGGCGTGTGCACAGTGCACCGGTGGTACCGGTCCCGACTGGTGGTACCGGCCACTGTGGGCTTTCCCCTCCCCCTACTTCTCCAAATTTGATCCATTGCCGCATTCTATGGTATGTCTAAAACCTTGCCCTTTCTTTTTGGTCTTGTAGCATGGTGCGTTCTCCTGGGAAGCGCAAGAATCCTCCCCGGACTGCTCGTCCCGGTGGGGATGCGACTGCTCCTCTAGGTGGGGATGGCAGTGGCAGTGACCGGACTGTCCGTGGTCGTGCTGCCCCTCGTGGTAGTGGCCGCGGTCACTCCTCCTCCGCCGGGTGATGATGAGAGGCGTGGCGTCCCTCCTCCCATCAACTCTCTTGCCCAGCGTTGTCCTCCCCGTCCTCACACCCGGCTTTTGTTTCAGGGAGAGCGGTCGGAGAATGAAAATGATATGCGGGTGCTTGGTCGTGCCATTGATCCTCGCTATGCACGACAGTCGCCTGTGCAGATTGGCTTTGCCACGGCGAATTGGCTTCTCACCAATCACTCTCAGTCTAGGCCTTGCATGAAGAATCCAGCAAACAATGGTGCTTATGTCACTCCTTTGTTTGTTGATTACACAAAGAGGGTCAGTGACTTGAAGCTTCAGCGTTCAGAGAATCCTTATGAGTTTGTCAGAGATCCCGCCGTTGAGGCTCGCTTTTGGTCTCGCTTTCACTCGGATTATTACTTCTCTGTGCTGTACAAGTGTGGTAAACGTGGCTCTATGGCTCCAATCTTTCCTCACAAGTCTGTGGTGCTTGCTTCTCTTCAGGACCTTAAGTCCCCAGATGTTGATGCTCTTATTGCAAAGCTTGAGGACTGGCGCCTTTTACCACTCATGACCTTTGAGAAGCCATGGAATGAGGAAGTTATCTGTCAGTTTTGGGCTACTTTATGGGTTGACTCTGAGCACTTGGTTTTGCATTGGATGACTCAAGGAGTGCACTATCGCTGTGATTATCGAACCTTCTCTCGCCTCCTTGGTTTCAACAGTGCTGACCGTGATGCTCCTAGTTTGTTTGATATCTATCCAGAGGCAGTTACTCAGGAGGATTTGGAAACAGCTAACATTTATCAAGATGGTCATCGTGCGGACTTCTCCACAACCTACCTAAAGCCCTCTTTCTATGTCCTCAATAACTTGATTCGAAACACCATCGACCCTAAGATTGGAGATACCATTCATATTCAGCATGATGCCCCCAAGATTCTTGTTCGGTTTGGTTCCGGTGGTGGGCGCTTTTCTATCTCTAGCTTCTTATGGTCCAAGATTGAGACGGCTTCGGTTGACCCGCACAAGTCCCTGCCATATGCTCCATACATCATGTATATCATTGAGCAGATAGTTGGACATTGTTTTTATGGTGATTGCCCTCATCCTCAGTATCGTGTGAGGCACTTGGGTCCTCGTGGTGGTGCCTCTGCTCCCTCTTGTGCTGCTGCCCCTGCTCCTTGTGGTGGTGATCCTCCTTCTCCTTCTCGCTCTACTTCGGAGCGTCGTGGGCATCATGGTGGTGCTACCAAGTATGCCCTCAAGAAGTTCTTCGAGTTCTTTTGCTACAAGGCTGAGAGGGACGATCATCGCCTGCGTCGTTTGGAGGAGCAATACAACATCGAGCCTCCGTCTCCTCTTCGTGAGTTTCGCGATCCTTTTGAGGAGTATGATGAGTTGTGTGCTGCTGCGTCTGCTGCTGCTGCGAAGGATGATGATGATGGTGGAGAGAATGTTGCTGCTAGGGACGATGCTGGTCCGTCCTCCGATCCACATGGCAAGCGGGCGACGACGACCATTGTTGACTACAGCAGCGACGACGAGGATGACTACTAGGCGTTGCCTATGCTGTTCCTGCACGTTGCCTACCCTTTTTGGCACTTGATGCCAAAGGGGGAGTGTTAGGCTTATCTTTATTGTAATAGGTAGCTGCCTTGGTTTGTAATAACTCTCTATCTATCGTGGTAAACTATGTGTGGTGAACAAGAACTACTTGTGTGTGATGGTTGATTGTAGGCTAAACACTTATGCTTATTTGTTATATCATGTTGTGATGGCCTTTAGTTGATATCGTGTTGATGATTGTTGTTTTAGAATGGTTATGCTGCTTTTAAGTCCTTTTCTTTCTATCATAACCATTCATATTCTTTTGCTTATCTTTATGTGATATATCTTGTCATATGCATCACGATATTATGCTTGTCTCACACACATTTAGGCACCCCACGAATTGCAAAGTTTAGGGGGAGCTCACCTTCATGTGTATGCAATCTTGATTATGATCAAAATTGAAATTGAAATTCAATGCATACATTAGGGACTAACATGTTTATCTAAGTGTATACACAGGTGTTAGTCCGTTGAAAGATTTGAACGATAATATTTGGTGATTTTAGCACCCCTCAATTCCACAAGAGAAAGGCGTTTCGGCTCAAGTGCTCCATTAGAGTTAATCTTTGATCTTAAGTTATAGGAAACTCCGACTATCAAGAGGGACACATATTAGACTAGCTAGATGGGGATATAGTGCTCAATTTGATCTTAGTTATGCGCTTGAGAGACACCCTTGCACTCACACGCACTTAGAAAGGTGTTTCTTGCTTCTCAGGGAGGACCGGTAGTACCGGTGGACCTTCACCGGTAGTACCGGTAGGCTTTTCTCTGCGCAGCGATTTAAAACAAATTTGAACTACCGGTAGTACCGGTCTTCGACCGGTAGTACCGGTGGTGACCGGTAGTACCGGTGGAACACCGGTAGTACCGGTAGGTCAAATTTGCGCACGTCCTCAGTGGCTCCGTTTGGCGCAAATTTGAACTACCGGTAGTACCGGTCTTTAACCGGTAGTATCGGTAACCACCGGTAGTACCGGTGGAACACCGGTAGTACCGGTAGGTCATTTTTGCGCCCGAACTTTTGTGCCTGTAGGCAAGCTCCAACGGTCAGAAACCCTTGGGACCGGTAGTACCGGTGTTTACCACCGGTAGTACCGGTACCGCCTCCGCGGGTATATGTATAAATAGCCCTCTCCTTCACTTCTAACCGTTACTCACGCCATTCCTTCGTCTTGCCATCTGAGAAAGCAGCTCCCAAGCATTGACTCACCCTCTCTCTCTTTCTCTTTGCTCCAAGATTCATTCCCTTGCAAGATTTGAGTAGAGAGAAGAGATTTGAGAGCGGAAAGCTTCGATTTGCAACTTGAGCACTTGGTTTCCCCTTCTAGCCGGCTTGATTTGTGTTTATTATTCTTGGGTTCTTGGAACCCTAGCCGGTTAGGCGTTCTTCGTGGTTGCCCGTGTTGCTCGACTTGTGAGGGCACCTCGAAGTGTTTGTATCACCCTATTCTTCTTAGTGGAAATCTCGAGTTTACCTGTGTGGTTGCTCGAGGGAGGCAAGGAGGTGCAAAAGACTCCGACCTTAGTGGTCACCTCAACAACGAGGACGTAGGAACTCCTTTGTGGGGTTGCCGAACCTCGGGATAAATCGTGTGTCCCGCGTGCTTGTTGTTGTTGCTTGTGATTACTCGAGATATATTGCTTGTCTTGTGTTCCTCCTCTCTCTCTATCCCTCTCTCACAGGTGGTAGGTGTTCGATCTACGATTTGGTGAAGAGGCAAGCCAAGGGAAGTTCAACATCATCATCAAATCCATCTAGGAGTGTGGGGTAAAACACAGATCTGGATTCAAAGCTCACTATTCTCTGATTTCGTAGCTTCAGTAGGCTACCGGTAGTACCAGTAGGTTTGCAACGGTAGTACCGGTTGACCCCAACCGGTAGTACCGGTCCAAACCTATCGGTGGTACCGGTTAGGTATTTAACTTCCGCTTTGAGCTTTTGAGTTTCAGGTTTTTAGATACGCCTATTCACCCCCCCTCTAGGCCAATTAGATCCTTTCACTCCCGACCTTGACGCCGCCGCCGCCTCCTGGTCCTCTCCCTTTCTCCCCTGTGGCGGCGACCCACCGGCCAGGCCGCCCTATATGGCGTGGCGGCCTTGGGCCGGCGGGCGCATTGGCATTACGCCGCGCGGCCCGGGCGGCTTATCCCCCCCCCCGCTCCACGCACCTCTCTCTGTGCTCCCCTGGTGGTGCCCCCACACTGGCCGTCCTCCGGCGAGGTAGCACACCGGCGCGGCCGGCCCGTAGCGCCAAAGCCGCTCGACTCCTCCTTCTGTTGCCTCTTCTAGGGTTAAGATTTTTACTGGGTTTCGATTTTCGTTTTGGGGAAAAAAACTGTGTACTTTACACATGATCTGAAATTTCCGACTGTAGAATTGGAATTGGGCCATGATTTCTTTGGGATAGCTTACCTATTCCGTGGTCATCACCTGTGCAAAGTTTGGAAGTGTATGGTTTTGATTTGATCGAGTTTTCTTTGATTTTTCGCTAGACCCTTTTTCTATTCTTAGCGCTTCTGCGCTCTGTTCTTGATTAGGCAGTGCAGGTGGGATCATGGGCGGTCCCAAGGCCCGGCGAGCGTGGGCAGCTACCCGGGCTCCATCACTGCTGCTCAGAAGTAAACGCCTGTCAAGCAAATTGTTGAGCCTGCCTAAGCGAGCGGAGCACCTTCTACTGACGAAGGTAGGACACTACTAGCTGGCACGTATCACTTTCTAGAAAAACCAGTACCATTGCCGTGTTTGTGGCTCATGGATGTGTTATATTACGTGTGTAACTTTATATTTCCTTAGCCTAGGGAATACTATCCAGAGAACTAGAGATGTTTGGATTATCCAGTAATTATACAGTACAAATTAAACAAACTCACAATCTCTTAATGGGATTTGCTTAGGTAAGGTTATGAAAAAGAGGCTATCATTCGTTCATATGATCGTATCCATGGTTTGTAGTTGTATCCTTTGTTCTATATTAAGATTGAGAAGAAAACCTCCTTTGACTTCGCCTAGGCTCGGTTCATTTCCTAGGTCCGCCACTGGGTGGGATCGATGGTCTTAATTTGTTGGTTATCCCATTTGGTTCACCTTGATGTGAACTTGAGTGTCATGATTCAGTTAGTTCAAATGAACTAATAAACTTATGAGCCAGGTTAAGAAATATTTGAGCAATTCCTGAATTAGTGGCTACCAGTATTCACTGTTGGTACCATTGTTGTTAACGAAATCAAATTACTTGAACATTGCTCAGAGTTTCCTCAATACCCGCCTTATATAGTTAAAAATGTTTATCAGAATTTCATTCCATACATTAATCTGCTACATGGTTACCTCACACTTTGTTATATTCATTTATACTACTATTTCTTATGGAAAACTAATTTTAGATTGTGGCGTAGCTATTCTCTGTTTTGCTGCAGGTTCATGAGAGATGCCTCTTGAATTCCAGTAACTAAGGTATGCACCGGTTTGAGCTTTAGCTGTCATAACATACCTGTGCTAATTAATATATGTACCTTCCTCCTATTTCTCTTGTGCTACACAGCATGGAGGCTATTACACACCTTTATCATCCTTTTAAACAGCTGGTGCTCAGTTCCTACTACGTATATGGCATATGAAGCCACATAGTGGAGCTCATACCTGCCAAAATTTCCTGTGACCTATAGTGTGGCTGTCCATGCCTGTAGGGCTTGGGAACTGCCTCTCGCAGTATGTACGGGACAGATTCCGCTCCCTAGCATCTGTGGAGGTAATTAAATTGTATTGCAAAATTTGCAGCGTCTATGAAACATTGGATGCATTTGCTCTATATCAAGTGTCATCAGTAGAATTTGTGCAACACTGCTATTACCGTGTTAGTTCATAGGTCATACTTAAGTGTGGAATACTGACCATGACTTGGAGGATAAGATTTTCTGTAGTCATGCATGATCTGATATAGTTTGAAAATTGTCTCCAGATTGTCCTGTAAAAGAGTAAAATTTTCCCTCATCTGTTCTATGCAGAGCGCGATGGACTTCTGCTTGCAGGGTGGTGGACACCAAGTTGGGAGTAGCAGGGATACCAGTGCAGGTTATGGCCTGCTACCCTAAAAGAGTACCACCAAGTACATGGGGCACTACTAATGCTTGAATGACACTAGACGGTGAAGATTACAGAGTGCACCACCAATGACTAGTGACATAAATCTACCTCTGAATGTGGGTTTTTTTTTTTCTCAAGATTGTTACATCCCTTTTGGGTAGCTACTCTTCTTATTAAACTGAGATTTTTAGGTTTTGGTTATCCACGCATCCACCTTGCTTCATTGATTTTGCAGTAACCCAGCTCGCTTCTTTGATCTTTCAGAGCAGCAGGATGCATTACAGCCAGATCCAGGAGATCCTCCTTGAGATATTTTTGCAGATAGCCAGGTGCCCAGCCTTTCCCCCCTCAGCATTGTTAATATTTGGGCAACTTTTCTTCTTTTCAGACTTAAGAGTCCTTTGTATTGTTTTTTGGTTTTGGCTAGTCTTGTATCCAACAATCCATTAGCATGCCACTAGGTCACTTTCTATTAACCTAATGAGCATTACCTTATTCCATCTGATGCCACCAAGTTCACTGTTCTCCCCTTCTGTTACAAACATAGATGCTTTTCGGCATGCCTTACTGCATCAAGACTAATTATTTCAATCACATGACATATACATTATGATTTATTCTTTTTCTTACAATGTTTGATATACAAAATGATTATACATATACGCAATCAAAATAGGTTTGCCTCCCTATAGGAAGTTATATTAAATTGAATTGGCGCAAAGCTGTGTATAGATTCAATTGATCTGCACATGCACAGTTTCATTTCAATTAAACCCCTACAATTGTCAGTACCTATTGGACCATTATCTTTGGTTTATGCATTATGATGCATCTACTGCATACAAGTATATATATCCATTCATGTGCATATACAATTGTATTCGCTAACAAGGCCCTTAAATTAATCATGCTTTCGTAATATATGCATTCTTATGTAGTTACTGCATTTACAGACAGCGCCTAAATTAATTCAGCGATTCAAAGTATGTCTACAGATGCCTCGGTATGGCATGCTTGGAACCAATTGTTCAGTATGGGTTATGTCCATGAAGGTGACCCATTTATGTAATTATGTCATAATTTTTCCGAGTAATTGGCTCTATGATTTGTTGCTGTGGATGTGAGTCCTTCCAGTGTTATACCACAAATTTTTTTTGGGGACTACTACAACATGATGATCAGCCTCATATAATTTTCATGAATATCTAAACTGAGAAGGCGATAACATTTTCTTTGATTTTTGATTTGGATTACCTGTGAGATTGGATGCACTGAGTGCTTGTGTTTCTAGAGTTTTGTTCAGATCAGTGTACGTGTGATCTCCATACTAATTGTAAGTATATGTTATAAAAAAAAAGAGGCCTCTCAGACTGATTGTAGCTGCCATATGTAGCTTTTTGTTTCTCCACATTTGAATTATTGGTTTTTTGGCTCTCAAAGTGCCTGATTTGTTTGTTTTGTCAGGCAATCTTCTCACCTCTACATGTTCACTTGGCCAATTATTATTACCTGATTTGTTACTGCCTATTGACATGGCATATCTAAAAAAGATGAATTCTGGGCCAAGCTCCGGCACCCGATTAGGCCACGTTGCCTGCCATATTGTTAGTGCTGATGATAATAGTTACAAATGTTTCTTATGCCTCAATCTGAAATTTGGAATGGACTCCATTTAAAATTTGGAGTGTCTCTATAGTCTAGCTTCATGGGATCATTTTCAAAATTTGATGCCTTAGATATGATATTTTTTTGTTTCAGTTTTTGGGCTATTACCATGGATTATGTCACAATTTAGAGTGGCAAATCAAGGCGCTCTGCAGGTATTCTATTCGTGGAGGTGTTGACAACCATTCCTGTGATTTGCAGTATCTGCTGCAGCAGCAGCAACAACAACAATAACAAAGCCTTTTATCCCAAGCAAGTTAGGGTAGGCTAGAGATGAAACCCAAGAGAGACGGGAAACTGGAAGACACAAAAGGGCACACGACAGAAAGAGGTCACGGTTCAGGCACGTTGATTGCCAATCTCCAAGCGCTCCTGTCCAAAACTAAATCCTTGGAGATATTCCACTCCTTAAGGTCTCTCTTAACCCGACTCGTCCCAAGTCGGTTTAGGTCGACCTCTATCGCTCTTTTACGTTATCGGCCCGCCTGAGAACCCCACTACGCACCGCGCCTCGGGAGGCCTCCGCTTGGACATGTCCAAACCACCTCAATCGGTGTTGAATCAATTTCTCCTCCATTGGTGCCACCCCAACCCTATCCCGAATATCGTCGTTCCGAACTCTATCCCTCCTGGTGTGCCCGCAAAACCAACGCAACATACGCATCTCTGCCACACTCAATTGCTGGACATGTCGCCTTTTTGTGGGCCAACACTCAGCACCGTATAACATCGCCGGGCGAATCGCCGTCCTATAGAATTTACCCTTCAGCTTCTGAGGCACCCTTTTATCACAAAGGACGCCAGAAGCTTGGCGCCATTTCAACCAACCCGCTGCAATTCTGTGCCTGACGTCTTCATCTATGTCGCCATCCTTTTGTAGCATCGATCCTAAATACCGAAAAGTATCCTTCTTGGCCACCACTTGCCCATCTAGGCTAACGTCTCCCTCCTCGTGCCTAGTCGCGCTGAAATCGCACCTCATATACTCGGTCTTGGTCCTACTAAGTCTGAACCCCTTCGACTCTAACGTGTGTCTCCATAGTTCTAACTTCCTATTAACCCCTGCCCTACTGTCATCCACTAGCACCACATCGTCAGCAAAGAGCATACACCAAGGGATATCACCTTGTATGTCCCTTGTGACCTCATCTAACACCAAGACAAATAAATAAGGGCTCAATGCTGACCCCTGATGTAGTCCTATTTTAATTGGAAAGTCACCGGTGTCGCCATCGCAAGTTCGGACAAACGTCACCGCATCCCTGTACATATCCCTAATGAGGGAAATGTACTTAGTTGGTACTTTGTGCTTTTCCAAAGCCCACCACATGACATTCCTTGGTACTTTGTCATATGCCTTCTCGAGGTCAATGAAGACCATGTGCAAGTCCTTCTTCTGTTCCCTATATCTCTCCATCAACTGTCGTAAAAGGAAAATCGCCTCCATGGTCGACCTACCAGGCATGAACCCAAACTGATTTTGGGTCACACTTGTCACTCTTCTCAGGCGATGCTCGATGACCCTCTCCTAGAGCTTCATTGTATGACTCATCAACTTAATCCCGCGGTAGTTCGTACAACTTTGAACATCACCCTTGTTCTTGAAGATAGGTACTAATATACTTCTCCTCCATTCTTCAGGCATCTTGTTAGATCGAAAAATGAGGTTAAAAAGCTTAGTTAACCACACTATCGCTCTAGTGCCCAAGCATCTCCACACCTCAATGGGAATACCATCAGGGCCCATTGCTTTACCTCCCTTCATCCTCTTCAAAGCCTCCCGATCTCGCCTCCTGGATTCTCCTCACAAAGCGTCTGTTGGTATCGTCAAATGAGTCGTCCAACTCAAAGGTAGGACCCTCATTCTCCCCATTAAACAACTTGTCGAAGTACTCTCTCCATCTATCCTTGATCTCCTCATCCTTCACCAGAAGTCGATCTGTCCCATCCTTGATGCATTTGATTTGGTTGATGTCCCTTGTCTTCCTCTCGCGGATCCGAGCCATCCTATAAATGTCCTTCTCCCCTTCCTTTGTGCCTAGCCGCTGATAAAGGTCATCATACGCCTGACCTTTTGCTACACTCACCGCTCGCTTTGCAACCCTCTTCGCTATTTTATAGCTCTCGATGTTGGCTGCACTCTTGTCATGGTGGAGGCGCTTAAAACACTCCTTCTTCTCCTTAATAGCCTTTTGCACCTCGTCATTCCACCACCAGGTGTCTTTCGCTTCCCGTTTGCCTCCCCTACTCATGCCAAACACTTCCGAAGCCACCTTCCGAACACATGTTGCCATCCTTAGCCACATGTCATCTGCATCTTCTCCTTCTTCCCAAGGCCCCTCGCTTATCATCCTCTCCTTAAACGATTGCGCTGCTTCCCCTCTAAGCTTCCACCACTTCGTTCTCGCAATCTTGGCCCGTTTGTCCCGTGGACACATACCCGAAAGCGAAAGTCCGCCACCACAAGCTTGTGCTGAGGAACAACACACTCCCCGGGTAACACCTTACAATCAAAGCAAGCACGTCTATCCTCCCTCCTTGCGAGGATAAAGTCGATCTGGCTCGAGTGCTGTCCACTACGAAAAGTCACTAGATGGGATTCCTTCTTCCTAAAGAAGGTGTTCGCTATCAACAAGTCGTAGGCCGACGCGAAGTTCAGAACATCCTCCCCCTCTTGATTCCTACTACCATACCCGAACCCCCCGTGCACCCGCTCGAAACCTACATTAGTCGCACCCACATGGCCGTTGAGGTCTCCTCCTATGAAGAGTTTCTCGTTGATAGGCACGGTATTAACCATGCTATCTAGGTCTTCCCAAAACTGGTTCTTGGTGTTCTCGCTAAGACCTACCTGAGGGGCATAGGCACTGATCACATTCAGGACCAAATCTCCAACTACCAACCGGACAAGGATGATCCGATCGCCTTGCCTCCTAACATCAACTACTCCATCCTTAAGGCTCCTATCGATCAAGATTCCTACACCATTCCTACCCGATGTTGACCCCGTGCACCAAAGTTTGAAGCCAGTATCCTCCACTTCCTTCGCCTTCTGGCCCTTCCATTTAGTCTCCTGAACGCATAGAATGTTTACATGCCTCCTAATTGCTGCATCGACTAGTTCTCTTAACTTACTCGTTAGGGACCCTACGTTCCAGCTACCTAGACGAATCCTAGTGGGCTCGACTAGCTTCCTTACCCTTCGCACCCGTCGCTGGTCCCTTGCTCATTTTTCACCACACCCGGGCGCTGATGTGGCGCGCCACTAAGGATGCGACGACCCGATCCTTGCTCACTTGACACCGTGCCCAGATCACGACACGGCGCGTCACGGGGGTGACGACCCAGCCCTTGCTCATTTGACACCATGCCCGAGATCCGACATGGCGCGTCGCTAAGAGGGTTACGCCCCAACGAGAGTCTATCAGGTCTCATCTCCACAAGAGTGGCTGGTTTTTACGTCCGGCTCGCCACACCAATACACAACCCTCCTCCTTTACCAGGGCTTGGGACCTGCTATGCTAAGACACCAAGGCACCCCAGCACAGGCGGAGTTATTTGCAGTATCTGCATATTGAAAATTATATTTGCAGGTTATAAGTTCAGCGTTCTATAAAGAGGAGAAAGGAACTCTGTTTCTGTCAACCTGAGCATCTGCTACTGCTTCAAGGTTATACTATATGCTTCAATGTAGTTCTATTAATCTTTCCATGTCGAAAAGCATGAAAGCCTACAGTTTTTTCCCTTACATTGGCTTCGTAACTGATCTTATCCCATGTCTCAGTTTAAATTGTTCACCAACAAAATTAATTTTTATTTTGTTAAAAAAATTACCTGAACTCAGCCACTCCTGCGTAACTGTTTATGCAATTTATACTCTGCCCAAAAGCCGCTATAGATTCAATGTCTTCATGAGACGTGTAAATACTTGAATATGTTTGGTTCTCAAGATGTTCTCCAATCTATCTCCTCTTGCGTGTGATGTGGACCATTCTTTGTTACCAATTTTTGTACCTGCCTTTAGGGTGGTAACAGAATATTTATTCTACAGGGGCAGAATAATGACATATTCTTGTTTTGCAATTTAAAAGGTCGAAGACCATGGAAGAAAGTTCATTGAAAGCAATGGAGATAGTATGACACTGCACCAACCTAGATGGTTTTCTGTGACCATGTTATATAGAATCATATCATATCATATCATATAATAAGAGTTATAGTTTCTCTTCCACCTTAAGAACAGTCCTCCGAATGAACAGTCCTACAGTCGCCCCTCCAGCCGCGTCCGTCCGATTCGAGCGATCATGGCCATCCACGCGTCCTGGGTCCAGAAGCCTCAGGTTCTCCTGAGTCATGTCGACAGAGAAAAAAAAAACTTCCGCTCCACTCGACCTCACTCCCATCGCCCACCTTCCTCTCCCGCTTCTCCCTGCACTCGCCGATGCCGTTCGCCCCCGCCGCCGCACGAGACCTCGATCCCCTGCCGCTGAAGCCGCGGAATCACCTCGCCTCCACTCTTCGCTGGCCCCCCAGCCCCTTTGCCCCCGCTGTTGGGCGAAGAGGGGTCCGTCCTTGGCTTCTCCGTCGTGGCGTGCGCCGATATGCCGTCGGGGAGGGCAACCTACCCGATGGGTGTCCTTGCCAGTGGCGGCGTCGTAGGTACAACCTCTCTCAGCTCCCCAAATTCATTTGTTTTTTAGTCTATGGTTCTTATATCCCCAGATCGATTTTTTTCTCTTGATCTAGGTTCCAGATCGATTTTGTTCTTTATGGACGGCTCCTTCATTAAAACCTGCCCTCGCTTCCCCACCGGTGCCGCCGGTATCATGTTTGATCCAAGGCCGCAGAGGACCTCATTGATTTGGCAGGGTTTTATTTTTTTGTCCCTATCTTCTTTCTGTGTTCAGAAACTTGGTGGTTCTCTGGCTGCTAGGCAATGGAAGTTCGCAGGTGCCCTATTGTGCTGCGGCAACTTCGTCTCGCTCAAATGACCCAATAGTCTTTACGTTCAGGTATAATCAAATTTTTGCAACAAGACTAATGCTGCCTATTGTTTTGATACATGTACTGTCTTAATGGTGAATTCTTTTGGCCCTCATGCATTATACACTCATCAACTAATGCTTCCTATTCTTTGCATACATGTACTATCGCAATGGTGAATTCTTTTGGCCGTAGTCATGGGTCACATTGATTGGTTTTGATTTGACCCTCATGCATCATAGCGTTATCTGAATTGGCAACAACCTCCTGATCCATGGAATCTATCGCCTCAACAGCTCAAATTCAGATTAAGTTCTTGATTACTTGGTAAGGACAATGGCCACAACGCACTGTTCCATTTGCATGTTTAGGTAAGGATTTATACTAAATATCCACACATTTGTATCTTATTCTTCTTAATTATCTTTCTGTTTGATTTTCAGCCATCAGCAAGAGGCAAAACAACACATGTTTCCTATTCCAGGCAAAATGTATCAGCTGTTGTTTACGGAGCTCCTTTCCAGGAAAAAAGGTGACCTTTTGGGATTAAATACATGTTTCATTACTTACTCACAGTAATGCTTATATGCATTTACCTGGACAGCATTTTAGCTATGTTGTTCAGGGTTTACAATACTTCGCAATGAAATTTTATTGTGCAATGTTACATTAATTATTTCATGAAAATAAAGTATTGCGTGATTGCTAATTATTGTTCCATGTCATTCGCCGTTTGGCTTCCATCTAATACAACCTATGTATGCCAATTTTTTGGGTGGCTTTCATGTTAGTCAGGTCTATTTCGTATAAGATCCCATTAGTACCCTTTTGTCAACTATAGCAGGTAGCATTAGGTGTTAAACTGCAAGAACCTTCAATTTTGTATCATCTAATTTATCCATCTTTTCCATGCATGATATAATATTCTCTATTTTTCAGTTTGCCAAAAAAAACTCACCACCTTGACTCTATTTTCCAATTCACCAAAAAAACTCACCACCTTAAAATAAGCACACGAAGCTAATGCTCCGGCATAGACCAGCATAACAGTCTACATAGGTCATTCTTCTCTTTTTTAAGTTCCCATATTTATATCTATGCAGTACTTATTATTAGCATACTTAGAGCATCTCCAACAACTTGGTATTTCAACTTGTTATCCTTATTTTCTTAGCAAAATCACAAAGAACCCTCTCCAACAACTCCTTAAATCAACTCATTATTTATCCCAAGTTGCTATTCTTTTCTCCCGCGCGCGGACGCGACTTGCCATCGTGATTTTCTCCGTCGCCGGCTCCTCTCCCGCGCTGCTGCGACTTCTCCCCGCGCGCGAAACACTGATGATTACCTGTCTGTCGCTGTCGCTTTGTGCAGGTCAGAGAGGTGGCCGGGACAGCAACCTGATCGGACATCGATTCGACACCTCCATGCTCCAATCAGTGGCCGGCAACAGGACCAGCTCCAATCAGCTGACTGACGATGCAATGATGGCCGCCAAAAAACCAGCTGCTACTTGACGCCTGACACTGAAACCTGATTGGAGCACATGCCTGACGATGTAAAAGCACTTGTATCTCATCATCACATGTATATATTCTGAATATCAGTGACACATACACACTGATCGAGAAGGACCGTCGCGCGCAGCCCTGATCGATTTGGAGCTAGGTGGGTCTACTTTTTTGAAGTTTACCAAGTGGAGATACCAATCTCTTGGAGTTGCTTTTTTTTTCACTTGCCAATTAAATTAGCAAGTTGCTAAAACATAAGATATAGCAAGTGAGTTTTATAAAACTCTTGGAGATGCTCTAGTGTTCCTTTTGTGTTGCAATGCTGTGGTCAAGATCTGCTTCCTCCCCCACTAAAGTCGGCAGGTGATGCTCCTAACTTTTCTAGCCTTTTTTAGCAGTGATATTACAATATATTTGGCATGTGAGTAGTTTGTGGTGCTTGTCAGTTTAGGCTCTTATTGATCACTTGACACATGTTATCAGCTAAGTTTGCTTTACAATTGTGAACATGATTGTTGACGGTCATTAACGTTCATTTTAAACCGTCAACTTAATATATAAAAGTGGTCATCAATAGAAAGATAGGGGTTTTAACTGACAATTTTTACGAGTTTTGGTGATTTTATATTTTCTACAGTGGTTATTTCAGAAAAGAGAATTTGGAGGATTTAATTGCAAAATTAAGACGAAACTTAACGGCGACGAAACACTGCGCATCGGACTCGGGAAGGTTTCAGAAAACACCGAAGAAGACGGAGCCCGAGCCACCGCCGGTGGGGCCGACCGGCACCTCCCGGTGGCCTCCACCGTCATCTTGCACGAGCACTTTCCACCGTCTTTGAGGATCAATCTTGGCCCTACGTGAAGTCAGTTCGATCTAACGGCCATCGTTTCCTCCACCGGGCTATAAATATGGGGCCTGCACCCCCTAGGAGCAACTAAGGGTTTTGTCTCAATTCATTTGTCAAGATTAGACTAGAAGCTAAGGTTTTCAGAGATTAGAATTAGAGCTTCAGTTCTTCAAGTTCTTAGTTTAGACTTTAGCTAGCAAGGTTCAAGTAAAGTTGGGCGATACGCTCGGGATTCTAGATCTGTTCGTCTGGAGATCGGTAATTTGCTTTTATCTCATTTATGACTTTGTTCTTAATTATTATATTGCTACTTATTATGTTCTTAGTTTGCTCTAGTGTATCTTTGATATAGTTATGATTGGTGATGATTATAGTCATATATTCGTAAAGCGTCTAATTCAATTCTCGAGTGGGTTAGGTGGCATGTATTATGTAAGCATGGTGCTTAGATATCATATGTACCTACTGATGTGTCGGGTCGTATGGTAGATCGCAGACGTGATAGGTCTGTTGAGTCCTCTGTATTTCATCTCCCGTACATAGGTCTGTTGAGTCCTTTGTATTCCGCTCTTTTTTCCATCTCTAGGATGCCCCACTATTGATTGCTCAATCGGAAACCAGAATTTTAAGAATGCTTTATGTGATCTTGGAGCAAGCGTCAGTGTTATGTCCAAGAAGATTTTGGACAAGCTTGACTACTCTACGATTATACCCACTTGAATGTGCTTGCAACTAGCCAACCAATCGGTTCGCTATCCCGCAGAATTGCGGAAAATATTTCGGTAAAAATTTGAGACTTTTTTATTTCTCAGATTTTATGGTACTTGATATGCAGGAAGTGATGAAGACACCACTCATCCTCGAAAGACCATTTCTAAACACTGCAAATGCACACAATGATGTTGGAGCCGAAGAAATTAAATTCACCATTAATAGAAAAGAAGAGTGGTTCACATTCAAGCCACAACCAGAACAATGTCAAATCTTAGAGTGTCATGAGAAGCAAGAATCAAGGTCATCATCTCCGGGACCGGAGATCAAGCATGAAGAATAATTCGATTGGAGAAGTCCGAATCGGCGGACTTAAAAACCCCGAACCTTCGTCGAGAGGTAACTCAGTAGTTATCGGTAATTTAAATTTCGCATTGCTTTTCATTTACTTGCTCTCATATATATATATATATATATATATATATATATATATATATATATACATTGCATTAAAAAAAGAAATAAAAATAATCATGACATAGTAACTAGCTTAAGCACCGAGTAATTAATACTCACGGAGCGTAAAACCCCCCGTAAGTGATATTTATTCCGGTAACAGAAAAATAAAAAAGACTACCGTTGGAATTCTTATTTTTCATAGATTCATAAAAGTAATTTCATTTTTTAATACTTGTGTCATTATACTGTATAAATATAGGAAACATATGGGACCCACACATCACCTCACATCCCATCACACCCCTCATCATTCACCACCATCCAAATTTCCCACTCATCTCACTCACATGCATGTATGTATTGAGCTTCACTCCATCTGCCACCGAAGAGCATCCAAGGGAGCAGCATTTTGATCACTTTCGACATCAGGAAGTGGAGAGAGCAAGTGGCCAAGGCGTGGGGCCGGCCGGTCCCACAGCCCACGCCGGCCGACACCCCCTGCCTCCTCTTCATCTCTCCCTTCACTCATTCATTTCACTCACACTCCCAAGTCCAGAGAGCTCTCTCCCTCTCTGTTCTTCACTTCGAAGAACACAACCAACCAAATCCCTTTTTTTGCTTAAGAAAATTCAAAGAAAAAGTTAAGAGAGAAGGAGATTAAAGTTTTGCACAAGCTTTCATTCAAGGGATGTGATCTCCTACCCTCTCTAACCCTTCTTCATCAGCTGTTCTTGGTGTTCTTGTTTTGCTCTTGAAAAGATAAGCAAGAAACTTAAGAGCGCCGCGAAAGAGCCTCGGAAGGACACTCTCCTTCCGCACTACCCGGAGCCAGATATAATCAAAAGCACCATCACGAGCCGGCTCCGAAATGGACATCGACACGCCTTCACCCGCTGTCCATGCATCATCTTCTTCCCCTCAAGGTGAGCAAGAAAGGTATACACTCACTGATGACTCTCATATTAATTTACTCACTAGAAAGGAGAAAGGAGTTTTCAATGCTATTAAGGACAAGGAATTTTCTCATACACCGGTGTTTGATGATGAGTTGCTTGAAGAAACCAGTATCCAAATTTGAATTAGTCTTTAGAATCATGGGATGGAAAAATGCTTGCAATATTACTGAAGAGGGTAGCCGATTACTCACCATAGAATTTTTGTGCACCCTAGAACTTGGCAAGGATGATGTAGAATTTAGACTCCTCAACAAATTATTTAGCATTTCTTAAAAGAACCTTAGTACCATGCTAGGCTTTGCAAGTAATTGTTCAGTAGATGTTGATGAAGCTTTTAAAGATTTTGATAGAACACAAGTATGGGAAAATATTTCTAGTAAAAGGACTTGTAATAAACCATCCACTGAAGAAAACCATCACCCTACTTTACGGTTTTTGCATAAATGGCTAGCTGTCTCTTTATTTTCTAAGGAGGAGTTAGGCACTGTGAGAACTGAGGAAATGAAATTGTTGTTTGCCATGATTCAAAAGAGAAGAATTTCACCTGTTAACTTTATGCTGCATTATTGGACTCTTGTGCCTGGCATGAAAAAGTGTCGCATCCTATTTACTTCCTGGATTACACGTATTGCTTCAGGGCTAAGTTTGTTGCAAAATGCATCTCTCACATTTATTCCTGTAGCCCGTAGAATTATTGGATATGATTTCTTTTTTCGCGCTCATTTGCTCAAAAAGAGAGGAAATAAAATGGTTATGATTTATAAAAATTTTACAAATGAGTATGAGTTGCCGGATAGGGATCTTGGTCTCTACACAGTAGTGAGTTTTGTTTTTGATTGCAGACAGGAAGGTCTACTGTTGGGAGGAGTCCCTCAGCACGCTTTGCTGGGACACAGAGACCAGATTACCGGGGAGTAGACACTACACCAGCCGGACCAGTTTACACGCACTTCATGGGTTTTGACCAGCCAGGGTCGTCGCACCAGACCACACATCCATGGACTTACCACTCAGGATGGGAGGATTATTCCTCCTATCAGGAGGGAGAGTCGTCTTCAGGAGGTTGGGGGCAAGGTAATTTTTCTTTTTCGCAGGATATAGGAGCCACTTCAGGAGGATTTGAGAGAGGACGCATATATTTCTCTGCGCGCCCACGTACGGATTTCAGCACTGATGGACCGTACCGTACCACGAGACTCCGGCAGACGACTACTTCCCGCCTCCAGAGCAGCACTGTCAGCCTCCACCGACTGGCGGCGATATTCCTGACCCTATTAATGATGATTTTGATCAGCGTCTGGCTAACTTGGAGTTAGGCCATGAGAGATTTCAGACAACGCTGGACCAGACTGTAGCGTGGCAGCAGCAGATGGACACCCAGATGGATACACTGCATGAGATTAATGCGAAGGAGCAGCAGGACATCGCGTACCTAATTCGCAGTTTGGGATTCGACTATCCATAACCACCACCACCACCACCGGAGTATTGATTGACCCAGCTTGGGGGAGGACCCCCGCGAGGTGAGCACTCTTCACCTTTGTATATATTTATCTTCGGCAATTATTTTCTATGTTCTTAGTTAAAAAAAATAAAAATGAGAAAACCAAATAAAAATATATTTACTGTTTTTTAAATTCCGTATTTAATTCTTGCATGATAAAATAAAAATCTAAAAATAGAGTGTGTAAATAAGTTACTTTAATCATTTAAGTGCATAGAATATATTAGCAAAACTTGGAGCTAGATTCTCTAAATTAAAAAAAAAAGAAAGACAAAAATATTTGAGATGATTTCTTTCAAGTGTTTAGTATTTAAATTAAAATTCTCCTACAGATTATATGAAGTTGATCTAGTATTAAAATTTATTCTGAAGCTTGAAATCTGTGGATGGCATAGGCTTAAATTTAAATCTAGGTAATTGATGGATATGATATAAGAAAGTTGAGCTGCTATTTATCTGATTCTAAGTGGTATTTGAGCTCCAGAGTTTTCAAAAATTAAAATTAAATATATCTATCATGCTAGTATGATTTAAGTAGAATATTTTGTTATGCACCCATGATCGGAATTCACATGCACAAATAAAAGTTTTTGCTCTGTGCAAAGTTTTTCTCTCAGAAGTCAGAAAGAGAGTTTGGGCTATGAAAAAATGATGATGAGATGAAAATAATCCATGCCAAAAGATGCATGGAAGAATAGAAAAAATGGACACATGTGTGTCCGAGAAAATAAAAACAATGGGTACTCCGATGCCCGCCGAATAAAACAATGGGTACTCCAATGCCGCCCGGAAAAAATAGCTCGGATTTCTCGAAGACAAAACAGAGGGAAGCATGCATAAGAGTTTGAAAATAAAAAAATATTTCATCACATTTCGATCAAGGTGTATAGCTTAGTATTCTCCGATAATCTTATTAGCATATTAATATTATTTTCCCTTATTATGTACTACTTAAAAACAATCTCTGGAGTAATGGTTGAACAAAGAATTTGAGACATAGTGCTTGCTTGATTGTTCTATCTTTCAATTACCCAATAAATGAGTGATAGCTCAAAAGCCCCACGGTTGGATAGAATAAGAGTAAGTTTGAGAATTGGATCAGTGGATTCTAATCTAGAGAAGAATTTTTGTTTAATGCATAAGTACTTATTGGAAGTTGTATAAAATTTATGAGACCCTGAGAACTAATTTTTTCATTATTCTAGAGTTAGCTTTGCTAGGGACTAGCAAAGGTTTAGCTTTGGGGAACTTGTTGACGGTCATTAACGTTCATTTTAAACCATCAACTTTATGTATAAAAAGAGGTCACCAATAGAAAGATAGGGATTTTAACTGACAATTTTTACGAGTTTTGGTGATTTCATATTTTCTACGGTGTTATTCTAGAAAAGAGAATTTACAGGATTTAAATGCAAAATTAAGATGAAACTTAATGGCGACGAAACACCGCGCATCGGACTCAGGAAGGTTCCAGAAAATACCAGAACAAGATGGAGCCCGAGCCGCTGCCAGGTGGGGCTGGCTGGCCCCACTTGCCAGCCCGGCCGGCACCCCCTAGTGGCCCCCACCTGTCATCTTCCGCGAGTACTTTCCACCGCCTTTGATCCTCAATCTTTGCCCTACGTGAAGTCGGTTTGATCTAACGGCCATCGTTTCCTCCACCGGGCTATAAATATGTGCCTGCACCCCCCAGGAGCAATTAAGGGTTTTGCCTTAATTCATTTGTCAGGATTAGACTAGAAGTTAGGATTTACAGAGATTAGAATTAGAGCTCTAGTTCTTCAAGTTATTAGTTTAGGCTTTAGCTAGCAAGGTTCAAGTAGAGTTGGGCGATACGCTCAGGATTCCAGATCTGTTCGTCTGGAGATCGGTAATTTGCTTTGTATCTCATTTATGACTTTGTTTTTAATTATTATATTGCTACTTATTATGTTCTTAGTTTGCTCTAGTTGCATTCTTGATATAGTTATGATTGGTGATGATTATAGTCATATGTTCGTAAAACGCCTAATTCAATTCTCGAGTGGGTTAGATGGTATGTATTATGTAAGCATGGTGCTTATATATCATATGTACCTACGGATGCTCCCTGATGTGCTGGGTCGTATGGTAGATCGCAGACATGACAGGTCTGTTGAGTCCTCTGTATTCCATCCCCCGTACATAGGTTTAGTAGAGCGTGGTCGCGAAGAAGGTGACAGTTATATCTCAATTTTCTCTCTAGTTGATGCTCCTTGTGCTGTTTTCTGAGTTGATTATACTATAGATGAAAGTGTGTATATTGATGTGATCTGTAGACTTATTATTTAGGAATAACTTAGGAGTCCTTTACTCTGGCCGAATCTCGAGTTAGCCTGACTATATTAGTTGAGTCTCTATATTCTGTCTCTGGAAATATATCTTTTATCTGTATTATCTTATTACTTATTGTTTATCTTGATTCACCCCTGCTAAAGCACTAGAGTGATTGGTTATCATAGGTTTGCACATTTACAGTCATAGTTATAATTCCTTTTCTACCCCCTAGAGACAAATCCTGCGCAAATAAATAAGTTTTTCTTTTGGCTAAAAACAAATCAACGATACTTGGGAATCTTACTTGGTAAAATGCTACAACAGGAGAATTATCTGTGCGCTTACAGATATATTCTATAGAGTTATTTTTAGAGCGCACAAGTGTAGATTCTTTTTTTAGTATTTCGGCATCATGCTAGAGTGACAACTTAGTGCGAAGTGATGTTAGAAGTGTCAACAATGATTAATAATTGATGAAATCTGAAAATTTGTTCACCGCTGAGATTGGCAACTAGCATGTGTAGGAATTGTTGAGATCCCTTGTGGTATCATGTATATGCTAGGTTGCTATCTCATGCTTTGAATCATTCACTTGCTCCGACAACCCATCTTGTGCTAAAATTTAAAAACTAAGCTAAGTGAAAAGAAAAGATCGAGTTGGGTCTGTACCATCCCACATCAAGGTATCGAGACTGCTTTCATTTGCACTTTTGATTGAACTTGAGCCTTGTAGTGGATGACCGAAACCATTGTCTTAAGCTTCTGATTGTCTTTGGCATAGACTTGGCATGGTTGAAAAGTTAGGCAGATGGTACAGATAACCTCTCGCACACACATGTTTGACTAATTCTTGTGTTAAGCTGCCAACTCTGGTAAATTGCGAATTTAATGAAAAACACAGGTCTTAGGTTCGTCTTTGACATCATGTGTGACCGCTGTTTGGGGTAGTTCACCTTGTATATCCTTGTTAGCACTAGGTTGTTTTCTAGTTTATTGTTGCTATGTGCTATTTTTGGTGGTGAACTCCTCTTTGAAATGCTTAAAACTGCTCAAATGTGCTTATCATCATATTTCGCTTCACTAGATTAGTTTGAGCATTTGCTAGCACTTGTATATGTTGCTATACCCACATGACAGCACCGGCTAGAGCATCTTTTCACTCTGATTGCTATATATCTGAAGCTCCTAAATTCATGCGCATTTCTTTGCATTTAGGGCTTGTTGTGTGCATTATTCAATAAGGGAGAGAAATTTGCCAGACACACACAAGCTTCCATGAAACAAGGGGAGAGATTACACGTGTTTGAAAGAAAATTGATCATTTGCTGCACTTGACAAGGGGGAGAGTCACTTGTCAAGTCCTAAAGGTTGTCTTCTCAGAGGAAGAGACTAGTTCTCAAAAGGGTTAAAGGAGAGAAGATTATGTGCACTCATGTATGCATTTACTCAGAGGGAGTTGTTTTGCACTGTGTCTTGCTAGATGTGTTGAGCCTTTGCCTCTTTCTGGAGGATCTAGCGTTTTCGAGTGCTTATTGCTTGGCTAGCGGTGTTGAGCCCGTTTTCTGCCTCTTCTTGAGGGCTAGCCATGTTTTGCTTGGTTGCGTCGAGCCGTTGCCCATGTCTTTGGGGACCAAGTCTTGCTTGCTTCAAATGATCCCGTTGGCTTCTCTTTGGTTTTTGGTCATTTGGTGAGCTTTCTGCTTTTCTTCTTCTTCTTCTATTTCTTTTTGTCAGACGTGGAGTATTGGTGTTGAACAATACACTCATCAAGGGGGAGATTGAGAACACAAGGTTGACAAGTACCCTTGTGATTCAGTTTTGATGATGAGTGATTGATTCAACTGCTAGCATCTCGGATGAGTGATTACTGACTGTAGTGTGAGCTACATGCGCGACATGTCTCTTGGCTTGTGTTGTGCAGGTGTCGAGCTCGGAGGCGATGGTCGACGGCGAGGTGAAGGTCAAGTAAGGTGTGCCACACCGAATGGACTGGGAGCGGTGAAAGGATGGACACGAGGCTTGGACCGAGGGACCCAGAATCGCCGGGCGGGATCACGGTGGCTGGCACTTGGGACTTCGACGAGCGCAAGAACATAGGCCGGTTTGTTGGTTTGGACCTCAAAACCAACGGAGGCGGGTTTGGTGGTTTGGGCCTCAAAACCATCGGTGATGGTTTCTGGGTTGAGCCTCAAAACCCTGGTGGAGGTCCCGAGGCGGATGGACGGCACGTGGCGGCATCGGAGAGTTCGCGTCGAGGCGAAGCTATCGGTGAGAAGGTGTAACACCCTAGATGTTAAACATTCTTTAGCATTGCATCTCAATAAGCATGAGCATCATTTATGCATTTCTCATAAGCATGTGTGGAGGCATGGTTGTTTTTAAATTATTCATAAATTCAAGCTTGCAATATGTGAGTGAATGAAATTGTCTCTGTGCATGATATACATGTTGTTAAATGATCCTAAACATGACCTAGAGTGCTCTAGAATTCAATTTGAGGTAGGGTTTATATTGATCTTTTTGTCAAAATGTGCTTCTATGTGATGAAAATGTCATTTATGCTTTATCATGATGTTAAATGGCCCAAAGTACAAGTACATGTTTTATTCACTTTTTGGAGTTGGGCTCTAAATAAAAGTTATAGTTTAAATTATATGCTACAAACTTTATTTAAGGGTCCAGGGCCAAATCCAACTCTAAATTTCTCAAAAAGTGGTCTTAAATTTGAATTCAGCATGAACTGGAAATTTAGAACCTTGTTTTACTGAAACTGAGACATGTTAGACCTAGAGCATGAACTGTCACAACATAAAAAGCCTTTTTCCAGAAATGCAACTGTGACAGCAATTGCATCATTTGTTAATACAAAGTTTGTACTTTGATATCATGAAATTGGTTGAGCCTGTTGATTGTTGGTTAATCCTTAATTAATTGTCAAAAGTAGCTAAACAGCATGTTTAGAACCTTGTTTTACTGAAACTGAGTTTCAGTTCCTTTTTACTGATGTTTGGGAGCTAATAGTCTGCAAACCAAACCGAGTTAGCTATTGATCCTTTTAGCAAAGTTGAAGTGCACCTATGGAGGTTTGCCAAGAGCTGTAATACCCGAGGTGTTAAGCATCAGCAGTAATTTGACATGTCATCATGTTATGAAAGGCATCCAGCATTTCCTGGTTAACCATGCATAGTAATCAACCAATTAGCTAATAAAGTTGCATTAGCTCAACTCAATGTAATCATGTAGCATATACATTGCATATGTAGTGATGATGTAATTAAAATGATCCACTTAATCACCTTGTGATACCCTAGGTTTAAAATGTTGTTAATCATATGAAACCATAACCTAGTGAGTGGTGTGATGCTAAGTGTGTGCTTAATCATGAAAACCCTAGGCTAGTGCTGATTTTCAAATCAAATTGGCAAATGGAGCTCCAAAAGTTGAATTCAAACTTGTGGCTTCACTTATCCGTTTTGGCTAAGTCATGGGCTTACATTTATAACTTCAATTTTGGGAAGTAAAATAAATGAATGATTTTTTATATAAATAAAACATATTCAGATTTGGCTCTAATGCAAAATTCAAAGATCAAATTTTGTATTAAAGCATTGCTTTGTGATTTGTGATCTCTAATTGCTAACTAATTAAGTGCTCAATCTTGCTAATCAACATCTTTTGAAAACCCTAACTGTCATCCTGTTTACTGAAGGAAGTTTCAGTTCTCTAAAACTGAATTGCAGTTCATCCTTGTCCCATTCTTTGATCTATATCCTCAAATCCAGTCACTTTCTGATCTTGTGCCTTGAACCAAAGATGGAGATCTCATGAAGGAGAGTAAGTTTGCCAACTGGAGCTTGCAATGTTTATGCGCCAAATCAGGAGAAAATCAATGAGGAAGTTGCTGTTTCAGAGATGAACAGTCAAGAGCTGAGGGGAGCAGAGCAGCTGGCTGGCTGCTTCGCCGTCGGCGGACTGCCGTGGCCGGTTTGGCCTCCTCCTCGCGCTTGCCACGAAGCAGCTTCGCGAAAGAACGTCGCAAGCAGGAGCTGGAGCTCTCTCACCCGCCCTTATCCACCGAAGCACCACGTCGCTGTCCTTCTTCTCCCTTCTCAGCTTATCGCCACCACCGGTAGAGCTCTCCTTGAATCGACAAAATTCGTGCAGCTCTTTTTCTCCTCAGCCCCAAGCTTGCTACTGGAGCTCCTCCACCTCCTTGCGACTCGCCTGAGCTCGTCATCGCAAGCTTGTGCTGCCGGAATCACCCGCGCCACCATGAGCCATCTCGGACCAAGTTATAACTACCATCAGAGACGCCTCATCATGGAGAAGCTTCCACGCCACTCCATCGCCGCCGGCAAGCATCACCGTCGCCAGAATCATCGATTTCCGAAGCCTCCTCTGTTCTGAGTAGCGCCAAGGGCTTTGCGCTCAGATTCAACAAAAGGCAAGGGTCTAACCGCAAAGCTCGTGACTCATATGAATAGTGCTAACAGTGCAGTTTTGTCTTTTCTTTTTCTTTTATGTGTTTTCAGCTGAAACTTTAGAAATTCATATAAAATTGTAGAAAAATCGTAAAATAGCAAATGAGGATGTTTTGGAGTCCCTGTGAGTAGATCTATACAGTAGAGGCATAATATTACATGTTTTAGTTCAAAGTTTTTGCTATAAAATTATGTTTATGTTAACTAGGATTTGAGATTAGGAAATTCATAAGTGCTGCTATAGTGCTTAGATTGATGTGAAAATTTTATGCTAGGCTCTTCATGTGATTGTTATGCTGTGGTAAAAATCCTAGAATTAATTGAGCATGTATGACTGAGTTATTAAGATATCTTGCTTAATGCCTAGCAAGTAGTTTTAATTAGTTTATAATTGAAATAAAAATGTAAAAATGGAAAATATGTGTCCTTTTCCTTTGTATGATATTTTTGTACCCTAAGAACCATTAATATGGCCATGTGTTACAGAAATTGTGAAGTTTTGGATTTAAATTGCTCTCACATGATTAATTGCATTTAGGATTTGTCTTTTTCATAGTAATTAATTTATAAAACTTGAGCATATAATACTTCTACAATAGTCATAATTTAATACTGTCTTTCACCTGTAAAAATATCAAGTCTAAACTAGTAGTTTGAAATACCACCTAAAAATAATAATTATAGCCTTTATATATAAGTTAATGACTTGCTTAAGTAGATAATGAGTAGATACATGGTTCTTGTGATTCTTTGCTATGTTTTGTTCTGAGCTAAGTATTATATGATCATGTAATGGTAGTTGGAACTATTTAAATAACTCATACATGTGTGCTCTTAGATAGAACTTGTTTTGCTTATATGCTGAAAGTGATTGCATGTATAGTTTCTGTTGTGATGATTGATTCATAGTGATAATGATTTCTGAGATAGTCTTGAATACCAAAGTTGTAGATAACTTCGTTATCTAGCTTGTCCAAGAATTTCATGATTTAGGCCTGCTGATTTGGGAGTTATAGATTTTACAATTTTAGTGTCATGTGCTGCCTATTCCCCAGACAGTGCTGCATTGTTGCTCCTTTTTGACTTAGTTAATGTCTGATTCAGCTCTAGGTGATAATAGGAGAGTTGTAGATAGTTTCCTAAGCTTTCCAGAAAGTCTAGGATTACCTCTTTTAGATGCTTATAACTCTCAGTTATGGTCTAAAGAAGTGACTGCTATGCTGCTATCCCAAAACTGTTTGATCTAGCAGCTACATGCTCCACACATTTGCAGGAAAATTTTAAAAGTTCGTATTTTTGGGTTTCTGAAAAATCCGGGTTGTTACACCCGCTCGGGCATGGGTATGGGACAATATTTGTACCTGTTAGTGGGCATGGGTTTTTTAACGGGCATATATTTTTTCGCGGGCACGGGTATGGGTTTGCTATACCCAGCGGGTACGTACCCGTTGCCATCTTGAGTAATGAGCTCGTGGACCGAAGAACGTGGTGCTGAAGCTAACCAAAAGATGGCACAACGATAACTACTCAGAAGATAAAGATGATGGTTGATTATGTCTTGAAGATGAAGCTAACTAACTAATTTTGTGCTTCAAAACAAGGCAAGCCCCGGAGCATCCTAATTAACCTATTCTATCTTTTTAAAATACAAGTAATCATTTTTCTTTATATAATATTGTTATGTGCATTAAGTTTATAGGAATTGAGTGATACTGTTGTTGCATAAATACTTGTTCCCCCTAAAAATGAACCCACTTACTCTACTAGTATGAGTAATTAGACTTTATGCTTAGCCATGCTTAGCTGAATAGAAGTCGGATGATTCCTGTCATCCGCAACACTTAGGATTGGTGCTTGTAATATCCTTAATCCTGAGGTGGTTAAATAATTAGAGACTGGCCGAGATTTGGTGATGGTGAGGCTACAGGACATGGAGGTCTTGTATGCTTATGTTTTCCCGTCTGTGTCGATTAAGGACAGAGCCGTATTCTGGATCTTGGTATAAGATTGAACGTACCTTCACATAACAGCCGAATAACTCGTTTTGACTG
The DNA here is from genome assembly GCA_015844335.1 of Chrysopogon serrulatus. NCBI lineage: Eukaryota > Viridiplantae > Streptophyta > Magnoliopsida > Poales > Poaceae > Chrysopogon > Chrysopogon serrulatus. The sequence continues at coordinate 253,792 of JADLZL010002410.1, read as the reverse complement.
TGAAACTGATTAGCTTATTCGAGGTAGTTTTTGAACCGCTTTATGCATTGCTGGGACGATTGGACGGTGGGAGGGTACTGATCCAAAACCCTGCATGACTACGGGCTACGGGCTGAACGGGCATGACTTGTGAGGATGCAGTACCATGAGCTTTGCATAGCGTGATCAATTCTTTCTTCGAATAGAGTGAACAGTGACTCGAGCGAGCCTTGTAAGCTCGCAAGGGTATGTGATACGGGCTTTACCCAGCTGGTGTAATCGATTCGAATCGCCGTCTCTCCCGGATAGTGAGAAACTCATGCTTGACCGCAGACGTAGTAAAAGAAAGGAAAATATTGATGATGTTAGAAGGATTACAAATGGTACCTCTTCTCTAGTTAAATGCTTGCCATAATTCCAAGTGTATGAATTAGAAAGATGCAAATGTAGTTCTGAATAGTTTGATAATAATCTTGCCATCAACACTTGAAAGTAAGGAATATTATTAGTAAGTTTTTCCGCAAATGATGCTAGCCAACAAACCCACCATATATAGCCTATCATTATCCTTGGATTCTTTTATTTCTTCTCCCTGACGGGTAAGTCTTGCGGAGTATAATTGAGTACTCAGGGTTTTATCCCACCATGTTGCAGGTAGAATACTTTGTTTGCTGAAGGTAATAACTAAATGCCGGTGGGCACGACTACTCCGTATATGCTTCTCATCTATACTCTATTGGAGAATGTCATCTAAGCTAGCAATATGATTCAAACTTTTGATCTGGTAATCATTTTAAAACTATGTTATGTCGTAATTGATTTGAAACTAAACTTTTATTTATTATTCATAATTCTATTGTAATAACATTTTATGCTGCAAACTCTGAGTATGTGATATGTATTTGCTTAATCGAGTACGATCTTGGCTGTAAAGTTGATTTACTGAGGTCCTTCGTGACACTCGGCAGACTACCGGGTTTATATACGTGATAGTATGAGCGTGTCAACATAATTAACGGGGACTGTCATACTTGATCGTGTATAAATTGGACGGTTCTGTCACAGAAGACGCGGTGGCCGTCGGATCAAAGACTGCGTCGAGTCGGGTTGAGTTGGACCGCAATGTCCCTAGCGCTAGACAGTTTGCTCAGAGTTGTATCAGGGGCAAAACTGGAAAATAAAATAAGCCCGGTCGATAAGTAAGGTGGAGGGAGCTCTATCTCCCTTACCTCTCTTATTTGCATTTTCTTCATCCTTTTCTAGGGTTTCTTCCTCTAGTTGCTTGTGAGTGAGAGAGAGGTCTGCTGAGTGATTCCACCAGTGTAAGAACCGAAGATATTTGTGGGAATGGAGGCCTTAACCTCCTCGTGTCCTCAGGGATTCGATTTGTGAATCATTTGTGTCAATTTCGTTCGTGTTCTTCGCGTTCTTGAGTTTTTCTCTCCGCCCCCTTCTCTTGTTCTTGTGATTTCTCGAGCTGTGGTGCATCTCTTCGCAAACTGTTTGATTCTACTTGTTCTTGGTCGTGAGAAGATCCCTTCCACCGAAGGAATTTGTCTAATTCCTCATGAATCCATAGGTCGGGACGAATCAAGGTGTCATGGCGTTTTTGCTCAGTTTCTTCGCGTGATTTGAATTTCCCATTGATTCACTTGATCTCGAGCTATGATCCCTTAGAGGGAGCTTCCCAACTGCCTTATGATCTTGTATATCAAATTTGGTAGCAGTTGGTGTTGATTTGAGCAAGATCCGAACGATTTTATGTTCGTGGCCGAATTTTTGAGCTGCTGGTTTCGACCCGCGCTGAACTTCAGGGGTCTGGCAGGATGTGCGCTGAAATTCAGCTCATACGCTGAACTTCAGCCCGTACGCTGAACTTCAGGACTTAGGTACTGAACTTTAGCAACTGTGCTGAACTTCAGGACTTTGCACTGAACTTCAGGGATCTGCTTTGTTGAGGTGTGTAGTTTTGGTTCGGTCTCGAGTTCAAGTTGCTTTGTGTTGTTCCGCTGTGTTTCTATGAAACATCCACCCTCTCTATAGGGTCGAAGATATCACGGGTTCCATGTCTTGCTTTTAGAGGTGATTTTGGGACAGCGGCTAAATATTTCGAAAGAATTTTTTGGCTCCCATTCACCCCCCCTCTGGTCGCCGTATTCTTCAGGTTTCCTTTTTGACAAAGTATAGTGGTATAACAATGCGATCAAACTCTAGCCCATGGCAACGCGCGGGGGTTATTGCTAGTGAGATCTTTAGTTCCTCCCGTCATGCCACTGTAGATTGACTGTTCCACCTACAGTGCCACAGTCCGATCCTTCCTTCCGTGCATCGCAGCCGTTCCTTCCTCTCGTTGCAGTCCCGGTGCCTGCCGCTCCCCTCGCCCTTCTTCTCCCTCCCTCCCGAAGCTTCCTGGCTCCAACTCAGCGCCGCCCCTCTCTCCGTCGCGCCCCCTTACGCCGCCCTCGGCAGGGCGGGGACGCCCTGCCGACCGGCTTCCACACCTCCTCCCCCAAGGCGCATCTCCCGTCGCCCCTCATCTCTCTCTCTCTCTCCCTTCCGAAGCTCCCTGAGGCCGCTGCGGCATCGCGTCCAGGAGGTCGATGGCCCTTCCTCTCCCTCACCAGCGGCCTGATCCGCGGCTCACTCAGCCGGCGGCCGTGCCTCGCCTCTCCACCATCGGCAGCACGCCTCTTCCTCTCCAGCATTGGCAGTACGCCAAACTATGCTGTTTGGCCCGACACACGTGGCTGCCTAGGATTTCTACAGTTGGTGGATTCAGATTTATTTTTTCGTAAAAGTTATCACGCGTAAGGTCGCGCTTATATTGAAGCGCGCGACTGTTTTGGCCTGCTATGTACGTCCACATGATTCCCAGGCCAGCGATTGTGCGACTAACCTGGCCTTTTATTCTGCATGATTCCTGGCCCACGACTCGCTGTCCGACTTGTGCGCTACTTACCTGACTGGCTGGCCATTTTTTATTATTTTTATGTGGAGGCCTTACGGCCTGATCTGCCTTGCTCACGTGTGAGAGACAGGGAACCGTAGCCCACTTTGAGTTTTATTTTATTATATTATTCAATTTGTGTGTTGCTTTTTTTTTGTTTCTTTTTTTTCATTGTTTCTTTTAGTTTCACTTTAACGAGGTTTTTTCAGCTTTCATTATTTTTTAGTTTCAGTTTTGTTTTTGTTTCATTTATGTTATTTTCATTGTTTCATTTAGTTTCAGTTTTGCAAGGGTTTTTTATTTTTAGTATTTAGTTTTTTTGTTAGATTTTTCTAGTTTCAGTTTTTAGTCTAGTTTTTTTTCAGTTTTCAGTCACTCTTTTTGGTTGGAATGCATTCTAATATATTAATTGTAAAATAACTTATATCCTTTAAGGTGGCACCTTATGCATGCTGCTTCTAATAGTTTGTCTATCAGAGTACAACTTATCTTATTTTGGATCCCTACTTTTGTCTTTTTAATAATTGTCTCTCCAATTATCAGCTATTTATGTTTCCCAACTCATATAGTGGGTTATATAATTACTTGTCTCTATAGTAGGGCCTATTCTAATAAATGGCCTTAGTTGACCGCAAGTCATTTTTAATATTTGCTCCTAGGTTGTAGCTGTCTTGTTTTGTTATCCTTATTTTTTAATAAACTCCCTTAATTGACAGCAAAGTCATGTTTTCTGACTTTTTATAATATCTTGTACAATAACTTGTTCCTCTATTGGTAACTTATGCCATGTTTGTTTTAATAATTTGCCCCTCTAAATTACAGCTTGTCTTGTTTTGGTCGGTTACTCTCTTTTGGATTTAGTACATTTATATAAATACTATATATAACAAATTTATTATATGGCCATAGTAACAGTCCACGTGCATACCATGTTAAAACTTTATTATATTTTAGGAGTACCAAGTTTAATATTACCTGTCGCGCTTTAACCTGGTCCTTATTTTTTACCGCATCGTTTTGCTATTCCGTGCCGCCAGGTGCAGACCTTGCTTTTGTGCTGTTGACTACCTCCAAAAAAATCCGAATGCAGAGAAGCCTAACGATGTGGCTACGTGGTGAGCCTATGGGTTCATGCCCTTCTTTGCACCTACGAGGTATTTAAAATGCTTATGGGTCCGTGTTCCGCAGCTGTTAAATGGCAATGGCTTTGTTCTAATTATTTTGCCACAAAAATTAATGGTCCCCCCTGTATTCAGGTTGTACACCCATCTGATCTTTTGATTCATATCTGATTCGTTTTATTTTATTACCTTTGGTTTCTCCCGCCATCCACTGTAGATTGATTGTTCCACCTACAATAACACCATCGCAGCCGCTCCTTTCTGTCGATCAATCACAGCCGTTCCTTCGTGGCCTTATCCTATCGACCTCTGCAGCCTTCAGTCGAGCATCCCATTAATAATAACCATTGTAGAAAGCAATGCCTTTGACAAAGAAAGAAAGGAAAGTGTTTTGCACGAAGACGATAAACTGCGCTCTCTCCTTCCCGTGTCCTCTCTCTCCCATTCCCGAAACTTCTTCCGCAGACCGAGCCATCGTTTCATCTTTACTGGACAGTGGGTGTGGTACAATACATCCTGCATCTTATCCTGCTAACTCTTCAAACTATTGGTGAGTTTACCATTGGGCCAATGAAATTCTTGGAAAATTGCTCTTATTTTTCTTCTCCATGTAGCACTGATTCACCTCAGTGGAAATAACGCTTCTCATTGGTGTTTAAGGCTTTCAATTGCAGAGACCCAACCATTTTATGACAGGTAATACTTCTATCCTCTTAAATGACATACATATATAAACTTAGAATAATCTGCTTTTCTCTTTTGCGTTCATTTTCTCATGAATCATGATTTCAATTTCTTCACCTAAAGATTTTTGAAACTTTCAGATTTGTTTCTGGGAACTTGCAGAAGTATGGAACAAACCTCGATTGTAGATGCAGTCTACTCTGATAGATGATGAGGGCACTGCAAACTTTACAAATGATGAGATCAGATCTGAAGAGATGCAGCTTATGTCCTACTTTTGTCAGAGATATATGTGTGCCTTTTCATACCAGTACAAATACAGCCTAAAAGATATATCTTTAGCTTTGATCTTGATTGCTTTGCAGGCAGCATAAATGACGTAGCAACAGGTAGCTGTGGTTGTAGTTCAAATATGAATACAACATAATACATGCTTTTAACTGGATTTGAAATGTTCTATTTATCTTCATAATATGGTTTCATCCAATTGCCATTGACTTCAGCATCTCACACTAATAGTTGTCCATTTTGGTTCATACCACAACACCTATTTTGCCATCAATAATTACTATTATTACCAGGTGCGATAGAGCTTCTTTACCTCCTGCACTTACATTGCAAATCTACTTTTATGTTATCTATGTGTTCATGATGATGCCAATACACGCAAGGGATAGATTTTGTACCTACACTGCAGAGTTTCTACAATGGATGATATATGATTTTTGCGGCTGCCAAAATGTTGGTGAGTAGTTCTTATTGTACTTCTTCCAACTACTACTTTTATGTTATCTATGTGTTCATGATGATGCCAATACACGCAAGGGATAGATTTTGTACCTACACTGCAGAGTTTCTACAATGGATGATATATGATTTTTGCGGCTGCCAAAATGTTGGTGAGTAGTTCTTATTGTACTTCTTCCAACTATGCCTTATCAGTGTAGTGTGTCTTCATATTTAACAGAAACCTTTCGCTTAGTAGTTTGGTGAACTATGTGTGTTATTCCCCATCTGCAAGGTAGTTTGAATATGATGTTTATTTCTTAGTAGTGTTAAAATTTTTTTCTAGTTTATAGCCTGACTATGATGCTTATCGCCACTGCAAACTATCCATTGATTAATCAGTCATAACCAAAAAAGAGGAACATTGAATTTAAGCTTTTGCAATTTCACCTTTGTTTCCTTATCAACACAGATGCAGTATACTCCTACAATATTATTTTTACTCAAGTGAAGCATTTTCAATGCATCTGTTGCCTACTCATACCTTGAGGAGATCAGATATATCAGTTGCTGTGTCTGTGTGCTTGTATTTATTCTTCCCTCAAGAAAATTCAAGATGTGTACTGAGTTCTTATTAAGATATCCAAACTAAATTCAGGATATGTACCGAGTTCTTATTAAGATTGCCAAACTCTAGAAGCAAATGGCCTTGTTGCTTTCTGTCTCATGGTCTATTTTATTTTTCTTTTTCAGTTCTTGATCTGCCACACAGTATGTCAACTATACTCTCTCCATACCCATAAAACTTGACGTTTTTGGACAAGGTTTGGATCAAACATTGGGAACATAAACTATCAATAACTTTTAAAATATTTAGTTTAAAAAGGTGAAACTTATATGTATAGATTCACCTTGACCCCACTTTTTAAAAAGTAATTTTATTTTTAGTTTTTGTTATATATTTTAATAAAAAATAATAGATAAAATTAGGTTTTGGAGACCGTGTTCTTGTCCAAAACGTCAAGTTTCATGGGTATGGAGGGCGTATATTAGTTTTGTAATTTTTGCCATCTTTACATGATGAAAAATAGAGGCATTTCTAGGTGTGCTTTTCCCTTTCTTTCTTTCATTACCTCTAATTGAATTTTATTCTGACCACAGTTCCTATATTTGGCTCACAATTTTGTAAATTTTATATACGGACCATGTACCTTGGCATAGACATATTACTAAAGTTAAATAATCCTTATCCAGCCTATGTTCTTAATCCTCTTACAATCTATTTATTTTTCTCAGCATGTATGTTTGTAAAATATATATATAATGCTTCGACAAAAACTATTCCATGTATACTTAGCTAGCGTGTGCAGGAGCCGCTTTGCACTAGTAAATAAGTATATGGGTGTATGCAGGCCGCGCCGCTCCAGCAGAGCTTCGCTGGCCCGTCCCGCGCGCGCCAGCCCGTGCGCGACCTGAAGGCTGAAGCTGATTGACACGTCAGTCGTTGTGTGTTTTTTTAATTCCCAGCCGTTGTGTTTCTATTAAGTACTAAAGTGAGCTGTTCGTTGGTTGTTAGACAGAATTAAATTGATGCCGTAAAAAGGACAGAATTAAATTGGTGTGTTCTGGCGTCTAGATTTTCACATGGCTGTTCTTTGCATATGATCTGATCCAAGTAGGTAAGAGGTTGAACAGGGCGTCAGTTCTTCAGCCCTTGACATCCCAATTCCCAAGGCGTCCTTCTGCATTATCGATTCAGGCACTGAATGCTATTGCAAATGTGCAATGCGTAGTGTATAATATACCGTTACTGAACAGTGAACAGACTCTTATTATATCCACAGCCATCAGTCCAGCTACCTACCGGATTTCGTTTTTTTGCCGAGTGCCCCGTGCATTCGGCAAAGCCCATATTATACTCGGCAAAGGCTTTGCCGAGTGTTGCACTCGGCAAAGGCCACTCGGCAAAGAATCCGTCGGCAAAGACCTCTTTGCCGAGTGTTTTTTTTCGGGCACTCGGCAAAGCCTTTGCCGAGTGCCCGACACTCGGCAAAGATCAAAATAAAAAAAAACCCGAAAATAATAGCAAAAAAAAATTTTTAATCGGGGGAGGACCCCACCGACCAACACCCATTCTTCTCTATCTAGCAGGATTTTTTGTGGCATTTTTCGAGACTTCGTGTCGAGCGGGATTCGAACTCATGACCTCTCCCTCGCGCGGAACCTCCCCTACCACTACACTACACAGTCACTTGTGTCTACACTTCATTTGGGTTCCTTAAATATTATGTAAAATCGAGTGAAAATTGCTTGTTTGAGACTCTAAACGAATTCAAATAAAAAACTTGTCAACTACAAAGTTTTATAACTTTTCGAGATCTATAATTTTTATTTAAGGAGTTTTTTCATCCGAGGTCGTTTATAAAATTTGAATTTTAAATTTCAACGGATTGAATGCGGTTTTAAGCATGATAAGATAAATTCAAATGAAAAAGTTGTCAACTACAAAGTTTCATAACTTTTCGAGATCTATAACTTTTATTTTGGATGTTTCTCCATCCGAGATACTTTCAAAAATTCAAATTTCAAATTTGAGAAATACGACTGTACTTTTCGTTAGCAAAATTAATTCAAATTAAAATGTATTTGTCGGTGCTAGAATCTGGCGGTCCTAGCACCAACGAGTGAATTTGTGGTGCGTGTTTCCAATTCCGGATGGTGTACAAGATAAACACAAGGATTTATCTTGGTTCGGGCAAGAGAAGGCCCTACGTCCGATTGGGGGGGAGGAGTTCTTGTATTATCTTGCACCGAAGTGCTCGTTGGTAGGGTGTACAAGCGGTGAGAGAGGGGACGGGGTCCCAAGTCTCGTGATGATTGAGGAGGGTGCCAATATCGGGCTCGAGTGTGTGTGTGAACCTCTCATCTAAGGGTCTCTGCCTTCCCCTTTTATAGCCGCAAGGGGAAGGCGGGGCCTTACAAGAGGCGACCGTGCTCGTGGCTAGGTCATGGGTTTCCATCCTCCCTGACGAGGCTTCGGCGTGGCCGACCGTCCCGGGGCCGTGACGAGGCAGACGTCGCCTCCTTGCCCCCGTTGTCCCGGAATGACGGATGTCCCCGTTGGAGTTGGTGGAGTGCGTCGGAGGGGGCGCCAGAGCCCCTCGTAGCTTTGACCCGCATGGAGGCCGAGGCTAGGGGAGGCCTCGGAGCTTGTCGCCGCATTTGAGAGTGGTTGGAACAGCCAGGGCCGGACGCCGCACAATGGGTCGCCTATCCCGGGCTCGAGCTCACGGGGTGGACTGTTGGTTGACCGGAGGGGGTGTCCGATCCACTTCCGCACGGGGGTGACGCCATTGCCGTGGCCTTGGCGTAGTGGATGGCGCCCGGGGTTCGGCGATGGGACCTGGGGAGGGGTTAGGCGGATTGCGGTGCCCCACTTGTGGTGGGCGTGGCCTCCATCGTGGAGACTGCGTAAGCATGATTGCCGGCGTGGGCCGTGACGGGCGAGTGCCCATCCCCCCGAGAACATGGAGTGCTCGACACGGGCGGTGGTGGATATCGTCAAGTCGGTGGTACGGCCTTTGACTGCGGGCGGCGCGTCCCGCCCGAGGCCCGCTTGCCGGGGCTCGGGCGGGACGGAAGCCGGGCGGCTCGTCCGAGGCCCCCCCCCCGGGGGCTCGGGCGGGACGGAGAGTGGAGGCTCGTCAGGAGGCCCTGGCTGGGGGGCTCGGGCGAGGCGGAGAATCGGCGCTCGTCCGAGCCCTCAGTGAGGTAGGCTCGGACGGGTCGTGGGCCGTGCGTCCGCTCCGGCACTGTGGCTTAGATAGTGGAAATGGGAGGCCCGCTGGGCCGAAGTTTTGCGTTTGTTGGGCTTTCCTTAAGGGGCTCTTATTTTGGTCCCCGACAGTAGCCCCCGAGCCTCTGAAGGAGTGGAAGCACTGTTCGTTCGCCGAGGTCGTCTTCCTTGGTTGCCATCGATACTTTCCGCGGTGCGCGCTGAAGCGCCTCCGACGGGTGTAGTTCCCCGAGGCTTCGGAGGAGTTTGGGGGACTCCTTCAAGGCTTGCATTTAGCTTGCACGACGTGGCTTTGAGGCTTGTCCCGAGAGTCGTGGAGTATCGGGGGGGGCGCGCGCCTCCCGCCGGTAGCCCCCCGAGGCCTTGGGCGAGTGAGGGCACTCGTCCGAGGGCTAGTGCGTCTTTTTGGTGGGCGAGATAGTCCGTCTTTGCCGAGCCCCCTGGCCCGTCGGCTCGTCCGAGGGTTCGGCTGGGTTTTTAGGGCGTTTTCCCAAATTGGTTTTCTCGTTGGGGAAGCCCCCGAGCCCCTCGTAGCGACGAGGGAACCCAATGGGACTCGGCCGCCCCAGGTTTCTTCACGCACCTCGGCTTCCCTTCCGCGGGGAGGAGGGTGGACTTCGTCGTGCTATCGTCGACGAGTGTCGAACACGATTAGATCCGGTGAGCTGTTAGCGGGTGAATCCAAGTGAACCGCCTTGTGCCCCATTCGCTAGGGGTTGGCCGGGCCCGGAGGCGCGGTTCATAAGAGCCCGCACGGTATGCCCGAGGTGGGGCTCGGGTCCCGTCCGCCCGGGTCCCGAGGGCTCGGTGCTCTCCCACGCGGGATCCCCCTACTCCGCTGCCATGCCGGCCTCGGATCTTTGCAAGGATGGCCCCAGGCCGCGCGGGGCCGGGCTATGTATGAGGCCGTCCGAGCTGCCCCGACTGTGTCGCCTGGGTGGTTGTCGAACCCTTAGATGGGCCACTGCGAACCCCGGGCCTTAGGTGGGCCGCCGCCTGGCTCCTTCGTGGAGAAGGAACCCCCTGCTTTTGCCTTAATGTGGGGCGTGGGCGCGTCTTTTTAGGCGGCCAGATGCGGACCAAGGCGCGCGTGGCGGGGCCCCACTTTCTCCGTCATGGCGAGTTGCCGTGCGCGTCAGCGCCGCTGGTCCCACGGAGATGTGATGTGCGGCGCTGCGTCTTCCGCCGTGGGCCACGCTGCGTGGCGGCCCCGGCCTCCGTGGGCCCGGATCTCTTTGTGAGGGATGCGCCGTGCAACGTGTGTGTGTGGCGCTGAGTCCGGTGGTGGCCGCGGCCGCTGGCGCGTCGGGCCTCGGCCGTCGTCCGCATCGAGTGGGCGCATCGTGGGCCGATACGCACTTAATGCAAAGAAGGGGAGCGCGCTCGTATAAATACGTGCGGCCGTATTGGCCTTTCCTTGTTGTATTCTGCGCCGCTTGCTCCTTGCCTCTTGCCTTCCCCGCGCCAGAGAAATCTCTTGAGCTCGCCGGAGAGGGGAAAGGAAGAGAGACTTCCCATGCCGCCTCCTCGCCGATCCCGCCCTCGCGATGGCACCCAAGGCCGATGTTATTGGCGTGGCGGATTGGGGAGTCCTGCTCCGTGACGGAGGCGGAGCTGGTGGCGTTGGTGGAGAAGGGGCTCTGGCGCTCGAACGACTTCCAGCCGGCCGGAGTGGATCGTGCCGCCGCCGGATGATCGCATCCGCGCCCTCCGCCGGGGTACGTCGTGAGCTTCACGTCGTTCCATGAGCGCGGGGCTCGGGATGCCGGTGGGGCGTTTCTGGGGCGCCTCCCGAGCACTACGGCTTGGAGCTCCACAACCTCGCCCCCCAACGCATCTCCCACGCGGCCGTCTTCGTGGCGCTGTGTGAGGGCTACCTCGGCGTCGACGCCCACTAGGACCTGTGGCTCTACTTCTTCGAGGCTACCTTGTTCCTGAAATCTCCGCCCGGGGCGGAGAAAGAGAAGGGGAAGGAGCAGAGAAAGAGAAGGGAAGAGGTTGGCCGTCCGGGCCGGTAGGCTGCACGTTGCGCCGCGATCCGGCAATCAAGCAGGGACTATATCCCGGCGAGGCTCGCCCATTCGAACCGTGGTTGGCACAGCAAGTGGTTCTACCTTCGCAACGACGGTGGCCACCTGCCTGCCTACACCGGGAAGGTGTTCGACTCGAGCCGCCGTCGTGGGCGGAAGGAGCCGATCCCCGAGGGGTGACCCCCGGCCGAGGAAGGTGTTTATCGCCTCGGGCGCGCTGACCAAGGAGGGTGCAGGACGCCTCGGCGGTGATCGCCCGGCTTCCACAAGCGGCGCGTCTTGCCGCTCATGCATCGGCGGTATACGCTGTATGACATGCGGCTTCGGCAACCCCGGGAGGAGGGACCGGATGGCGGCCGAGGACCTAGGGTTCGCCGAGGTCCTTGACCGGACAAGCAGGCGGCATCGGTGGAGCATTCGCGTTGCTCGGGATCCCGATGCGGCGGACAAGGACTACATCGTCTGGTAAGACCCGTTCCTCCGCCTCCGTCGTGTGTTCCGTTCTTCCTCTTCTTCTTTCCCACGCTGATCCCGGTCGTCGGCGCTTGGGTGGGGCTCGCGGAGAGGCTAAAGCGCCGAAGCCCCGACGCCGCGGGAGAAGGCGGCCAATCGCGAGCGTGCGGAGGCGAGAAGCGAAGAAGGAGAGTGCCGCGGCGCGCAACGCCCGCAAGCAGAAGGAGAGGGAGGACTGTCTCTTGCCGCGGGGCGGCGCCAGAGCGTGGGTCTCCCTCTAGCGGGACGCCGCCGGACACCACCGAGCACGCACTTTACGCGATGGTGAGGGCGGAGTGGACGAGGACGAGCCGAGCCGCTCGCTCGGGTTGATCCCCGAGGTGACGCCGCGCCGCCGGGCGGGCGGTAGTTCAAGGCCGCCGCCGGTCCCGGAAGGGTCGCCGGGAGAGGCTCGCCCCCGGGCAAGTCGGACTTGGGGCCGCGATGCCCTCAGCTGGACGTCCCCCCGAGAGGAGGCGTGACGTCACGGGGAAGGAGATCGTCGAGCCCTCCCCCCGCAGAGGCTCGCCCCCACAGCCCGCCAGCGCCGGCCGAGGCGGGCCGGAGGCCCGCATGGGACGCCTGCCGGCGAAAGGCCGTCCGGGCGCTGCGACATTCCCGCCGCCGGGCGGGTCCCGGGTCGGAGCTAGGATTAAAGTGCGCGGGTAAGTGGTGTCCACACCTTTGCCGCTTGGTCTCGACGCCGCTTTTTTTCCGCCCGCTAACTTCCGTCTTGTCCCCATCCGCAGCTTTGAGCGCACGGCCGCGGTGGACGCGGCCCCTCGCCCGGAAACAGCTAAGGCGGGGGTCGGGAGCGCGGATTCGGTTCCGCCGAGCCGACGGCCGGGACCGAGGAGAGGGAGAAGGTCGCTGGGAGCCGCCCGCCGCGAGCGGCCCTCGGCGGCGGAAGTGTAGGCGGCGCAGCGCTCGGCCGGGAGACCGGGCACGCCTGCGGGCGCCTCGTCGAGGGGCCGGCCCTGGTACCGTCGGGACGGCGGAGGCCCCCCGGCGAGGAGACGACGACGCAGTGATCCTGGCCGTGTCGGCCCGGTAGACTCGGTGTCGCCCGAGGCAGCGGTGGAGGAGTGCTCGGCGGCGGAAGCGCAGGCGGCGCAGCGGCTCGCCGGGAGACCGGGGCACGCCCGTGGCGCCCCTGGGTCGAGGGGCCGGCCGCTGCCACCGCTGGGACGGCGGAGGCCCCCCTGGGCGAGGAGGACGACGTGGTGATCCCGGCCGTGTCGGCCCGGTAGACTCCTCGGTGTCGCCCGAGGCAGCGGTGGAGGAGCCCGTAGGCCGCTATCGCCGACGCGGGCTATGACCGAGGCGGAGCCAGCCTCGGCCTCTTTCTCCTGCCGTGGGCCACCGAGGCGGGTGCCACCGCAGCGAGGGAGGAGCCGAGGAGGCGCAGGGACCGAGGCGCCCACCACTGGGTGCCACGGCCTCTACCGAGGCGTCCGGTGAGCAACCCGGGGGAGCCCACCTTGCCCGAGATCCAGCCCGCCTGAGGCCCCCGGAGAGGCGAGGCCTTTGCGCCAGATGACGCCAAGGAGGGGAGGATCTGGGTGAGCGTGGTGGACTGCGTCGTCGCTTCGAGAAGGCCGCCCGGACCATTGTGTCGGGGTTGTGCGGAGCTCCCCCCTTTGCTTGGGTGAGTGAGCTTTCAGCCCCTCCTTCCCTCCGGGAGCGTCTTCCAGCCGACCCGACCGGCTGGAGAGCGTGTGTTGCAGGATTTGGCGCAGACGTCGAGCGGGAAGTCGGAGGTTCTCCAGCGCGTCGGCCAGCCTTCACGACCAGTACCTTCAGCGAAGGGGCCTGGTCGCCCACCGACGGCCGTGTCGGAGAAGGACGCCGAGCTCGAGAAGCTCCGCCTTCTTGTCTCCCAGTGCAGGCGAGGCCACGACGGCACGCGGGATGCCACCCTCGCCCGGGGGCGTCGCGGGCGGGCCACGCCAGGAGCATCGACCAGCTCCGGACGGAGAAGGAGGCGATGGTCGCCGAGGCCTCGCACTCGGCGGACTCCATCAAATCCCCGTCCGACAAGCCGAGGCCCCGAGGCCGAGCGTCCGTCCCCGGGCGAGGAGTACTCTAAGCCAAGGAGGCAGCCTTGCAGGGATCGGTGAGAACGAGACCCTCCGCGGCACCGCGAGGTAAGAGCCGCGATCGGCCTTCATGCTCGAAGAGCACCGCCCGAGAGCCTAACTCTCGGGTTCTTGCAGACCCGCAGGCAGGGGTGACCGAGGGAGGAGAGCCTCCGTGTCGCAAGCCGCCTATAACTCGGCGCAGGCGAGCTTGAGACCTTGACGCGGGAGGCCACAACCGCCTCGCACCGCGGTGGAGGCCGGTGGAAGCCGGGCGGCAAAGAACTTGGTGTCGCGGGCCGGGCGACGGTGCCACAGCCGGTGGAGGCGCGCGTGCGCTGAGGCCCTCCGAGTCGGCGTGTCACACACGCCGCTGACCATGTCCCACTACCGGCCAACCTTTCCTCGGATCGCCGAGGGGCTCGCCGTGGGCCGAAGAGGAGATGGGGCACGAGACCGATGTGCTGGCCCAACTCGTCGAGGAGGCCGAGAAGAGCGGGCTCCCGCCGCACCGGGTGGCTACTTTTGCGCCCGCCGTTGTCTCCACTCCTCCGGAGGAAGCTAGTGACGCCGAGGCTGCGGTCGCCGAGGTCGAGTCCGCCGAGGTCGCGGATGCTTTGGCTTTGGAGGCCCCGAGGCCGTGGATGTCGCCACCCAAGACGTTGGTGGCCCGGATGCCCCCTAGTAGTTCCTGCAGGCTGGGCCCAAGTGCTCATGTAAATAAAGGTTTATGTTGATTTTGTGTTTATGAGACGCTTTGTGAATCGGCCCGTTGAGGCTTTATGCTTTTTGTACTAGCTTTTTCGTTATCTCTCGCCTTCCCTTCCGTTTGTATTCGCTACTTGGTCTTGCAAGGATGCTTTGCAGCCGGGGGTCGCTCTTTTAACCGAAGGGAGGGACGGCGCGAGTAGATGCCTCGGCCCCGTTGCCCTTCCATAGTCGAGCGACCTCCTCGCGGCACTTGGAGTCATTCTTTTGGCTGAGGGTAGCGAGTGGAGGCACCGTAGCGCTCGGGCGTAGGTGACCTCGCGGCTCGGCCGTCCTTGGCCTCGGGATGACCTTGGTCGTGCCTTTTCCTAAGTATGCGAAACCTTCGGGAACGTAGAGTCTACGAAAGATAGCCAGGAAAACGAAAAAGATTTCGAAAAAGATTTTTTGAGGGGTGCTTTCCAGGAGGGGGTTCCCCCCTTTCTAGCCCCCGAGGGAGGCTTGGTTTTGGTGAGCCAAAAGCAAGTCTCGCTGAGTCCTACTGGGGACAGAATGCTGTGACTTGGGAAAAACGCCCAAGGACTTAGTTTTATTTAGCCAACGGTACAAATCGTATGTACAATGCTTGGAATTTCTAGGGGTAAAAGCGACGTAGCTGTTGGATGTTCCAAGCGTTGTTGAGGATCTCGCCAGCCTCGTTGGCGAGCTTGTATGTGCCCGGCTTGAGGACTTCAGCGACGATGAAGGGCCCCTCCCAGGGCGGCGTGAGCTTGTGGCGTCCTTTGTTGTCTTGGCGGAGACGGAGCACCAGATCACCTTCCCGAGGTCTCGGTCCGGACTCATCGGGTCGTGGTAGCCGAAGGGACCGGCCGGTATCTTGCCGAGTGTAGGAGGGCAGCGTCCCTGGCTTCCTCAAGCATGTCAAGCGAATCCTCCCGAGCCACTTGGTTGCGGGCCTCGTCGTAGGCTTTTAGCCTCGGGGATCCGAATTCCAAGTCGGTGGGCAAGATGGCTTCAGCCCGTACACCGGGAAGAAGGGCGTGAAACCCGCCGCTCTGGCTGGTCGTCGTCCTAAGGCTCCAGAGGACCGAGGGGAGTTCCTCGAGCCACCTTTTGCCGAACTTGTCGAGCTTGTTGAAGATCCGAGGCTTGAGCCCTTGCAGTATCATCCCGTTGGCCCGCTCTACCTGCCCGTTCGTCAGGGGGCGCGATCGAGGACCGACGACGCCAGCAGATCCGGTGCTTATCGCGAAGTTTCAGAATTTCGCCCCGTGAACTGGGTGCCGTGGTCGGTGATGATAGAGTTCGGGACTCCAAAGCGGTGGATGATGTCGGTGAAGAAAAGCACCGCCTGCTCGGACCGAATGTTGGTGACGGGCGCGCCTCGATCCATTTGGAGAACATGTCGATGGCGATGAGCGTATGAGTGAAGCCCCCGGCGCCTTCTTGAGGGGTCCTACCAGATCCAAGCCCCACACGGCGAAAGGCCACGTGATCGGGATGGTCTGGAGCGCCTGAGCCGGCAGGTGCGTCTGACGAGCGTAATACTGACATCCTTCGCAGGTGCGTACTACCTCAGTGGCGTCAGCGACCGCGGTCGGCCAAGAGAACCCCCTGGCCGGAAAGCGCCGACGAGGGAGCGGGGAGCGGCGTGGTGGCCGTGAGACACCTGCGTGGATCTTGTGGGCTAGGGGCGAGGCCCTCCTCGACCATGATGCATCGGCCGACCCCGAGGGGCTTCGCTTGTAGAGCTCGTCCCCCGATGACGACGAAGGATTTCGCTCTTCTTGCGGTGCGCTGGCTTGGTTGAAGTCCTCGGGGAGGACTCCCCGGATGATCCGGTCGAGGTATGGCTTTCTCCAGTCCGGTTTGGGGTCGGCCTCTGATCCCCCGTCGATCTCCATGACCTCGGCATTTGATGCCGAGGGTGCCTCGGAAGTTGAGGGGCCCTCGGATGCCGAGGGGCCTTGGACGGCCTCCCGGCCCCGGGGGGGTCGGAACGATCCTCTGAGGCCTCCCCTTGCCCCCCGATCGTGACGGAAGGAGCTGCGAGGTCTTTGGTGAAGACGTCAGGGGGAACCAGGGTTCTTCCAAAGAATGATCTTGGCGAGTTCGTCGGCGGCTTCGTTGTGCCTCCGGGACGACGTGGTTGAGCTCGAGACCGTCGAACTTGTCCTCCGTAGCGCGCACCGCCTTGCGAAGACGCATCCATCTTGGGGTCGTGGCAGCTTGAGTGCTTCATGACTTGGTCGATGACGAGCTGCGAGTCCCCTGACGTCGAGGCGCTTTGACGCCAAGTTCGACGGCGATCTTTAGCCCGTTGAGCGTGCCTTCGTACTCGCCATATTGTTCGATGTTTGGGGAAGTGAAGGCGGATCACGTACCGCATGTGCACCCCGAGGTGAGAGACGAAGAGGAGGCCGACGCCGGCTCCGGTCTTCATTAGGGACCCGTCGAAGTACATCGTCCAAAGATTCCGCCTGAGCCGGAGCGGCGGTAGGCCGGGTGTCCGCCCACTCCGCGAGGAAGTCGGCCAAGACTTGAGATTTGATGGCCTTCCTCGGCGCGTAGGAGAGAGTCTCACCCATGAGCTCGACGGACCACTTGGCAACCCGCCCCGAGACCTCCCGATTCTGGAGGATCTCTCCCAACGGGAAGGAGGAGACCACCGTCCACGGGGTGGGCGTCGGTAGTCTTGCCGAGCTTGCGCCGAGTCGGGACCACCGCGTAGAGCAGCTTCCGGATCTGCGGGTAGCGGATCTTGGTCTCGGACAAAGACTTCGCCGATGAAGTAGATCGGCCTTTGGACCGGCAGGTGTGGCCCTCCTCCCCCGCCTCTCGACGACGATGGCCGCCCACCACCTGGGTGGTTGCGGCGACGCATAAAGAGGAGGGTTCACCCCGGCGGGCGGGACGAGGATCGGGGGGCCGGTGAGGGCAGCCTTGAGCTTGTCGAGGGCCTCCCCGGGCCTCGGTGGTCCAGAGAAGCGCTCGGACTTTCTCGGGGAGGCGATACAGGGGTAGGCCCTTCTCGCCGAAGTCGTGAGATGAAGCGATTGAGGGCCGCCAGACATAACCCCATGACTCGCTGTACGCCTTTTGTCCTTGATCGCCCCCATGCTCATCACGGCGGTCACCTTTTCCGGGTTGGGCTCGATGCCGCGTTTGGAGACGATGAACCCGAGGAGCATGCCTCGGGGAACCCCGAAGACGCACTTCTCGGGGTTGAGCTTGACGCTTTTGGCCTTAAGACACTGGAAAGCGATCTTGAGGTCGAGATGAGGTCGTCAGCCCTCTTAGTCTTGACCACGATGTCGCCGAGGTAGGCCTCTACGGTTTCGCCGATGTGGTCGCCAAAAAAACCCAAAGATGCATCGTTGGTACGTGGCCCCTGCGTTCCTAAGCCCGAAGGGCATCGTCCACGCAACGGTACATGCCGAACGGGGGGTGATGAAGGACGTCGTGAGCTGGTCGGACTCCTTCATCTTTATTTGGTGGTAGCCGGAATAAGCATCAAGGAAGGATAAGAGCTCGCATCCCGAGGTGGAGTCGACTATCTGATCGATACGTGGAAAGGGAAAAGGGATTTTCGGACATGCTTTATTTAAGCTAGTATAGTCTACACACATCCTCCATTTCCCACTCTTCTTCCTAACCATCTGAGGATTAGATAACCACTCGTGGTGGAACACCTCCTTGAGGAATCCGGCCGCCAAAAGCTTGTTCACCTCCTCGCCGATGGCCCTGCGCTTCTCCTCGTCGAATCGGGCGCACAGCCGCTGCTTCACCGGTCCGGACCCGGCCCGGATATCAAAGGGAGTGCTCGGCGACATCCTCTCGAATGCCCTGCATGTCCGAGGGACTCCACGCAAAGATGTCGATGTTCGCGCGAGAAAGTCGACGAGCACACGGCTTCCTATTTAGGGTCGAGGGAGTCACAGCATCTTCACCGTCTTGCCGGACGAGGTGGAGGGGTCGAGCGGGACCTCCCTTACCCCATCGGACGGCTCGAAGGTGCCGGGCGTGGGCGCTTGGAGTCGAGAGCCTCGGAGACGGCCATGGCCTCGGCATGCTCGATGGCCTCCACGTCGCAGTTGAACGCATGCTCGTAGGAGGAGCCAACGGTGATGACGCCGTTGGGGCCTGGCATATTGAGGAGGAGGTACGTATAGTTCGGGACCGCCATGAATTTCGCGTATGCGGGACGTCCGAGTATGCTGTGGTAGGTTCCTCGGAAGTCAACCACGTCGAAGGTAATGACCTCCTTGCGGTAGTTTGATGGTGTCCCAAAGACGACGGGGAGGTCAATCTGCCCGAGGGGCCAAGCTCATTTGCCTGGCACAATGCCCTAAAAGGGAGAGATGGAGGGTCGGAGGTGCGGGCGCTCCACCCCCAACAGGCTGAGGGTGTCGGAGTAGAGGATGTTGAGGGCGCTGCCGCCATCCATCAGCACCTTAGTGAGCCGAACGTTGCCGACGACGGGATCCACCACGAGTGGGTATCTCCCGGGGTTTGGTACGTAGAGCGGGTGGTCGTCGGGGCCATAGGTGATGGCCTCGGCCGACCACGGTAGGTACTGCGGCGTGGCGGGGCGCACCGAGAATACCTCTCGGCGCTCGCGCTTGATCTGTCGTGGTGAAAGGTTCGCGGGGAGGCCCCCGATGATCATGAAGACATCGTGGATCTTCGGGAACCCATCATCCTTGTCATCCTCCTCCTTCTCCTTCTTCTTCTTGTCCTCGGGCGGGGGCAGCTTTTGGTAGAATCGGCAGGCCAAGTCACACTCCCCCATGGTGTGCTTGACGGGGAACTTGTGGAAGGGGCAAGGTTTCTTGAGCATGTCGTCGAACGCCCCGGGCCCCGGGGGGCCTCGGGGTGCCTTGCGGTCGGCCGCAGCGACGAGATCATCCTCGGAGTCTTCCTCCTTTTTGCCTTGCTTCCCCCTCCGCTTGCCCCTCTTGTTCTTCTTTTGGTTGCGGGTCGCTGCACCGCTGGCTTCTTCATTCTTCCGCTTGTCCTTGTCGTTGGCGCCGCGAAAGATGGCCCCCACTGCCTCCTCACCGGAGGCGAAATTTGTGGCCACCTCAAACAGCTCGTTGGCGGTGGAGGGCATCTTCCGTCCCAGTTCGTGGACCAGCTCCTTGCAGGTTGTCCCGTCGAGGAATGCGCTGATGATGGCGGTGTCGGCCACGTTGGGCAGCTCGGTGCACTTCTTGGAGAAGCGGCGGATGAAGTCGTGAAGTGACTCGTCGGGCTTCTGGCGGCAGCTACGGAGATCCCAGGAGTTCCCAGGGCGCACATATGTGCCCTGAAATTTCCTACCGAACACTTTGACTAGGTCGGTCCAAATAAAGATCGCGGCGGGCGGGAAGGTGCTCCAGCCAGCCCGAGTGGCGCCGCCTGTGTGAAGGGGAAGGTTGCGGATGATGAGTTCTGTTATCGCCCGCCCCGCCCAACTGGGTAAAGCGAGGCGGTAATCGCTTGAGCCAAACCTCGGGTTCGCCTCACCCGAGTACTTGGTGAGGTTGGCGGGCCGGGCGGAACCGAAAGGGGAACCGCAGGCGCCGCGGATTTCCTCGCTGAAGGCACGGGGCCCCGGGGCCTCCCGTCGCCGCGATCCTCGCCGCCGCCACGCCTGCCGCCGCGCGGGCCGGGCGGTCGCGTTTCTCCCAAGGCCTCGCCTCCTCACGATGTTGCGTGCATCGCCGCCGTTGAGGTCGCCGCGTTGTCCTGATGCGCCGCGAGCCGGCCGTGAGGGATCCCGGTGGACAGAGGCCTCGCGCTCCTCCCGGGAATGCCCGCGGGTTCCTCGTCCTTGCGAGCGCGAAGGCGTGGAGGACGAGCTCTCGGCCTGTTGGACTGCGGCGGGCGGTCTCGATGAGGTCTCGTGAGCTCGTTGCGGACGGGCGCCTCCGGGGGAGGGCTCCGGCATTGATCGAGTAGAAGGCCGCAACCACGCTTTGGCTTGCACGCAGAAGACGGGAGGATGCTCACCCCCTCGCCGTTGACGATCCTCTCGCTGGACGCCGCGGGCGTGCTGCCGTGCCGCTGGGCTTGGGTTGAGCGCCGCGCGGTGGCCTTGCTCGAGCGCCGCTATCTTCTACCGTAGCTGAAGACGGTCGTGGTCAAGCTTTAGCCCTGAGGTCGCGGATCTGCCGACGGTGGGTCGACGTGGCTCCCGAGGCGTGGCTGCTGGATCCTCCGCCCTCGGGGTGGCCGCAGCGGTGGGGTCTGCTCCCCGTGGTCGAGAGGCTCCCGGATCCATCTGGGTGGCGATCGCGGGCGGGCCTAGCGGGCGTGCCTAGGGTCACGATCCTCGATCCCCATCGTCGCTGCCGCGGCCGCCGGGCGCCGAGATCACGAACCTCCACGTGGAAGCACTTCGCTGGCCGGGTCGCATATGTCGTCCGGGGAGTCGGAGTCGGGGTAACCGGGCGGGGCGTGCTCCCGGATGAACCCCCCCGGTTCCGTGTACTCGAGGTGGCGCCGGATCGGGTGGGTGTAGCGCGCGTGCCGGAGTGGCGTCGCTGCTCCCGCCTGATCGTACTCCTCGTAGGCATGGGTGGATCCGTCGGGGATGTCCCGCGCGGGGTGCTTCGTGGAGCGCCGCCGACGGCGGGGACGCCTCCGGCTCCCATGGCGGTGGGGACCAATGCCGTGGTACGTGGCAGCAGCGTTGATCATGCCAAATGGCCGGGCGTGGTGGCGACGGCGGCTGAGGCCCCTACGGGCGGGTGTCGCCCAGCCACGCGCCGCAAGATCTTCCCCGGAGGCCGCCAGCGTCGTGGTGCGTCCGCCGAGCGCGGCGGGGAGCGAGCACCGTGGTGCCTCCTGCGCCCGGCCGGTGTCGAGTCCGCCGGGGACTCATCGGAAGGCCCCCCCGAACTCCGGGCGGGAGGAGTTCCATGTCGTACTGGACCCCTGCCGACACGAACTCAAGCTCACCGAACCGATCGGGTCCCGGCTCCGGCCGGGCCGGAGTGGAGAGGAATTGGGGTGAGAAGTCGCCCCGAAGCGTCGTCACTTCGCCGGCCATCCGAGGTTTGGCGGGAAGAGAGGCGAAACACGCACAAAGGCCCCTACCTGGCGCTGCCAACCGCCGGTGCTAGAACTGGCGGTCATAGCACCAACGAGTGAATTTGTGGTGCGTGTTCCCAACTCCGAATGGTGTACAAGATGAACACAAGGATTTATACCGGTTCGGCAAGAGAAGGCCCCTACGTCCAAAGGGGGGGGGAGGAGTTCTTGTATTATCTTGCACCGAAGTGCTCGTTGGTAGGGTGTACAAGCAAAGGAGAGAGGGACGGGGTCCCAAGTCTCGTGATGATTGAGGAGGGTGCCAATATCGGGCTCGAGTGTGTGTGTGAACCTCTCATCTAAGGGTCTCGCCTTCCCCTTTTATAGCCGCAAGGGGAAGGCGGGCCTTACAAGAGGCGACCGTGCTCGTGGCCGGGTCATGGGTTTCCATCCTCCCCCGGACGAGGCTTCGGCGTGGCCGACCGTCCCCGGACCGTGACGAGGCAAAGGCGACGTCGCCTCCTGCCCCTCAAGTTGTCCGGAATGACGGACGTCCCCGTTGGAGTTGGTGGAGTGCGTCGGAGGGGGCGCCAGAGCCCTGTAGCTTTGACCAAGCATGGAGGCCGAGGCTAGGGAGGCCTCGGAGCTTGTCGCCGCACGGAGAGTGGTTGGAATGCCGCGGCCGGTCGCCGGCAGTGGTCGCCCATCCCGGGCTCGAGCTCACGGGGTGGACTGTTGGTTGACCGGGAGGGGTGTCCACCACTCCCGACGGGGTGACGCCGGCCGCCGTGGCCTAGGTGTGGTGGATGGCGCCCCGGGTTCCGGCGATGGGACCTGGGGAGGGTTAGGCAAGACAAAGGCCCCACTGTGGGCGGGCGTGACCTCCATCGTGGAGACCGCGTAGCATGATTGCCGGCGTGGCCGTGACGGGCGATGCCCATCCCCCGCCGTAACATGGAGTGCTCCCCGACACGGGCGGTGGTGGATATGCGCTGGCCGGTGGTACGGCCTTTTGACTTCGAGCGACGCGTCCCCGTCCGAGGCCTGGCTGCTGGGGCTCTAAGGGACGGAAGTCGGGCGGCTGCTCGAGGCCCCGCGCCACGGGGCTCGGGCGGGGACGGAGAGTGGAGGCTCGTCCCGAGGTTCCCCGGCTGGGGCTCGGGCGAGGCGGAGAATCGGCGCTCGTCCGAGCCCCTCAGTGAGGTAGGCTCGGACGGGTCGTGGGCCGTGGCGTCCGCCTCCGCACTGTGGCTTAGATAGTGGAAATGGGAGGCCTGCTGGTCCAAAGTTTTGGCGTTTGTTGGGCTTTCCTTAAGGGGCTCTTATTTTGGTCCCCGACAGTATTCAACTACAAAGTTGTATAATTTCACAACACCTACATCTTTCATTTTGGTCATTTGATCATCCGACATAGTGGTAGAAACATTGTTCACAAATCTTATATATCTCTCTTGTAGTTTCAGAACTACGATAGAGATATGTGAGATTTGTAAATAGATTTAATTTTACTTTGTCAAATTAAGAAATGGCCAAAATAAAAGTTGTAGATTTTGAAAAGTTATACAACTTTGTAGTTGAAATTTTTTATTTAAATTAATTTACTGCTCCAAAATATACTCTGAAATCTGTCTTTGCCGAGTGTGTAAAAATAAAACACTCGGCAAAGACCTTCTTTGCCGAAAGTGCCAAAAAAAAACACTCGGCAAAGAAGCCTTCTTGTTGAGTGCCAAAAAAAAAGCACTCGGCAAAGAGTTCTTTGCCGAGTGCTTTTTTTTCACTTTCGGCAAAGAAGGCTTTTGCCGAGTGCTTTTTTTTTTGCCGAAGTTTTTTTCTTTGGCACTCGGCAAAGAGCTCTTTGCCGAGTGCCCGAAGAAAACACTCGGCAAAACAATTGACACTCGGCAAAGAGCCAGATTCCGGTAGGACATGCGCGTGGCGTAGAATATACTACTACTGCAACATATACGTCAATTTTTTTTAAAAAAAGAAACTGTTTCTCTCAAGTCTCAAATTGAGCTGACGTACGTGCTGCGCAAGAGTGCAAGTTTGCGCGGAGAACATGCATCATGCCTGCCCTTCCTTGGCGAGCATGCATGCATGCAGTGTGCAGTGAGAACCACTGATAAAAGCCCTGAGCAGCCGATCCGCGTCGCAAACTCGCAATGCATCATGCAAACGCATAGCGCGCGGGCGCTTCTCGAATTCCGCCTCTCGATCGACTGCTGCTGTTATGGTAAATTGTTTGTAGCATAGCTGTTAGCCCATCCATCAAATCATGCCATCATTGTGACGATGATTGTTTCAGTCTTTCAGAGGCATGGGAATGCATGAGATGAGACCGGAAAAAACACCATCTTTAGTTGGGGAGTTGGGACCAGGACTTGCAAATAAAGCACATCATTCAGGTATTCATCCATCCATTCATCAGGAAAGGACCGCCATGAACATCTATCATTTTCATTTGATCCCACACCCACAGGCACCGTAATAACTTGTTCACTCTACTCTCCTGCAGCCTTCCTGGTCATACCAGCGTCATCCAAACGTACTACTAATAACCTCATTAGGTAGTTAAAATCTTGTGCTACATCTGCTGTTCTTTGTGCTTGAAATAGTAATATTCTAGCGCTCCAACCAGTCTGTGTCAGCTGTGACCATTGGCCCAAGGGCAGATTAGTTTGCTGCAGTGCAGCTAATCTTATTCTAACCATGGAAGTACAGGGCAGTTACACTAACCCACTACTAGTGCATGAATACTAGCATTTGCAGTTACACTAACAAGGCTACTTTCACCAGGCCGTCCATGCATCGGACTCAGGAAAACAACTCCGCCCCTGCTCCGAGTCCGAGTGTTTCAGGCGACCAACATTCAGCGCCAGTGCCTTGTCTTCCTCGGGGAAATGGGTGTTTTCTGCAGGAGCAGGACGGACGCGATTGGCAAACGCTAACCATGGAAGCAACTTGACAGCGTAGATTAATCCTGTGCTTCCAGAGCCGCATAGGGCGCGGTGTTTTGTAGTGTCGTCCAGGGCAGGCGCATCTGCCGTTCTTATCAATCGTGACGAAAAGCGAAAGAAACGCTTTTGTTTATTTCGGTCCATCAGAATCAGAATACGAGGGGATCTTGGCCATTTCTGCCTGAACCGCCGTCTCGCGGCAGCTGGTGCCTGGTGTGGTGTCCATGCGCACACCATGCACTACTGCAGGACAGGGCTTTAGTCCCGGGTCTAAAGGGCTTCTAGTCCCAGTTTCTGAGCCGGGACTAAGAAATCGGGACTAAATGTCCCACTTTTAGTCCCGATTCGCAGGCCCAGGACTAAAAGTCCACCTTTAGTCCCGGTTGATAATAACAACCGGGACTAAAAGGTGCGCCATGGTGTGCCACGTTGTGGCCCTTTTAATCCCGGTTGGTATTACCAACCGGGACTAAAGGTTCTTTTTTTTGGTATTTGGTATTTCAGTTCATTATTATTGTTTTTGGTTTTATAATTACATTAGGTTTTCAAATGTGTATTCTTCGCCGCTAATATATGTATACGCGCACCTATAATTTATATAGTTTCGAGCATTACACACAAATAAACTATAAAACTGTCGGGTACCAAAATTAGGGCCCCCCAAATAGATCGCATAAATTAGGCCCACAGACGCAAAACCAGGCCACGCGACAAAGCACGGCCCACCAAGGCCCAACACACTGCTCTCCATTTCGTCCGAGCCTCTCCGCCGAGGCCTCGAACAGGCACTAACTTTCCGCCTTGGCCGAGCCCTCCCAGCCGAGGTCTCGGGCGAGCTCCCGCTTTCCGCCTCGGCCGAGACCTCCTAGCCGAGGCCTCAGACGAGCGCACACATCTCCATCTCGCCCGAACCCTCACGCAGACGCCTCGGACGAGCTCCCGCTTTCCGTCCCGCCCGAGCCCCCGTGCTTAGGCCTCGGACGGGGCGCGCCGCACTTACTGGTCAAACCAGGCCTCTGACTTGACGTATATCCGCCGCCCGCCTTCCTACAGTTCCCGCCGAGTGGCGTTATCCCCTCGGCGGGGATGGGAGCCGTCCCTGTCACAACTCTCACCCACGCTCAGGATTACGTTATCCACCACAGTGGAGGCCATGCCTGCCACTGTGGGGCACTGTGTTGCCTAACCTTTCTGCCAGGTCAAGTCGCTGAAGCTCCAAGGCGATAGCCGCCACGCCAAGGGCCGTCACCCAGCATCATCTTCCGTACGGGAGTTAGGCCAAGTGGAGAGCCGGTCAGACAACAGTCCCTCCCGGGTTTTCTGAACCCGGGATGGATGGCGATTGCCCCGATGACGGCTCTCTCCTGTGCCAGCTGCCCCACGTGCGGCAGCAGGCTCCGAGGCCCACCAAGCCTCGGAACCGGAGTGAGTCAATGCTACAGCATGCTACAGGGGTCAGATACGCCTCCCCTGGCCTCTCCATCAACTTCTACAGGGACATCCGTTCCTTCCGTCGCCAGGACTGAGGATGCGACTCCTCACAGCCACGCCCATGCGCTGCAGCCGGACAAGCCCTACAGTACTGAAGCCCACGCCAAGGCCTCAGCACAAGGAGGGCGGCGGGCTCCGAGGCCTCGAATCAGGAGGGAAGAGCTACTACTCACGCGCCGGCACTCTATGTAATCCTTGTTCACCCCTTGCGGCTATAAAAGGGGAGGACCGGGCCCCTTATTAGGCAGGCTCACACAAGCACGATATTGGCACTCACCTCAATCACTCACGAGACTTGGGACCATCTCTCTCTCTCAACCGCTTGTACACCCCTACATACAAGCACTTCGGTGCAAGATAATACAAGTCTCCCCCACTGGACGTAGGGCCTTCTCTTGCCCGAACCAGTATAAACCCTTGTGTCCATCTTGCACACCTTCCGGAGTTAGGAGCACGCACCATAAATTTACTCGCTGGTGCTAGGACCGCCAGTTCTAGCACCGACAGTTAACACCCGGCGGTTGCGCTTACGCGCAACCAGCGTAGGAAAGCCCGAAACACCTAACAACGTGCCCGGCAGGAAGCCTAAGCTTAAAGCCACAACCTCCGAACGAGTGCACCCACTCCTTCGAAGGTTCGGGGGCTACTGTCGGGTACCAAAATTAGGGCCCCCTAAATAGATCGCATAAATCAGGCCCACATACGCAAAACCAGGCCACGCGACAAAGCACGGCCCACCAAGGTCCAACACACTGCTCTCTGTTTCGTCCGAGCCTCTCTGCCGAGGCCTCGAACGGGCGCTAACTTTCCGCCTCGGCCGAGCCCTCCCAGCCGAGGTCTCGGGCGAGCTCCCGCTTTCCGCCTCGGCCGAGACCTCCCAGCTGAGGCCTCAGACGAGCGCACACATCTCTGTCTCGCCCGAACCCTCACGCAGACGCCTCGGACGAGCTCCCACTTTCTGTCCCGCCCGAGCCCCCGTGCTTAGGCCTCAGACGGGGCGCGCCGCACCTTCTGGTCAAACCAGGCCTCTGACTTGACGTATATCCGCCGCCCGCCTTCCTATAGTTCTCGTCAGAGTGGCGTTATCCCTTGGCAGGGGATGGAAGCCGTCCTGTCACAACTCTCACCCGCGCTCAGGATTACGTTATCCACCACGGTAGAGGCCATGCCTGCCACTGTGGGGCACTGTGTTGCCTAACCTTTCTGCTAGGTCAAGTCGCCGAAGCTCCAAGGCGACAGCCGCCACGCCAAGGGCCGTCACCCAGCGTCATCTTCCGTACGGGAGTCAGGCCAGGCGGAGAGCCGGTCAAACAACAGTCCCTCCCGGGTTTTCTGAACCCGGGATGGGCGGTGATTGCCCCGATGATGGCTCTCTCCTGTGCCAACTGCCCCGCATACGGCAGCAGGCTCCGAGGCCCTCCGAGCCTCGGAACTGGAGCGAGTCAAAGCTACAGCACGCTATAGGGGTCAGATACGCCTCCCCTGGCCTCTCCATCAACTTCTACAGGGACATCCGTTCCTTCCGTCGCCAGGACTGAGGATGCGACTCCTCACAGCCACGCCCATGCCCTGCAGCTGGACAAGCCCTACAGTACTGAAGCCCAAGCCAAGGCCTCGACACAAGGAGGGCGGCGAGCTCCGAGGCCTCCAATCAGGAGGAAAGAGCTACTACTCACGCGCCGGCACTCTATGTAATCCCTGTTCACCCCTTGCGGCTATAAAAGGGGAGGACCGGACCCCTTATCAGGCAGGCTCACACAAGCACGATATTGGCACTCACCTCAATCACTCACGAGACTTGGAACCATCTCCCTCTCTCAACCGCTTGTACACCCCTACATACAAGCACTTCGGTGCAAGATAATACAAGTCTCCCCCACTGGACGTAGGGCCTTCTCTTGCCCGAACCAGTATAAACCCTTGTGTCCATCTTGCACACCTTTCGGAGTTGGGAGCACGCACCACAAATTTACTCGCTGGTGCTAGGACCGCCAGTTCTAGCACCGACAAAAACTATGTATATATTATGGAGCTATACATATGTATAATATATATACACATAAAATTTACAACATTATCCATGCATCATGAATAAAGTATTTGCAACACAAATGTTATCTGTCACTCAAAGATCGTACAAATGTTCGTCTTGGTTTGGTATCATTGGTTCGTCAGGGTTAAAGTAGAACTCGGCGCCGGCCTTCAGGACACGCTCGTTAAGAAATCCTGCGATTGTCTCTTGAATTCCTTTTAGACGGACCGAATCCAACACTTGTTTCTGCAACCACGTCTCCTTCAATACATTAAAGAAAAAAGTATTAATATATATAAGATTTATTAAATAGCAATAAATAAATAAATTGGATTTATTATATATACATGTTACGTACATTTAGGTCCTCAAGACGAGTTCTTTCTGCATAGGCCGTGAGAAACTCGCAAACGTAGTAACCACACAAATTGTTGCCCGGTGGCTGTCGTAGAACCCACTGCAATAGGATAGGATCCGAAAGTGGCGCTTTCAGATCCGGATGGTGTTTTTGCACGAGTTTGCTGAGGGCCACTTTCAGATTGTAGAGGGCACGGTGTTTTTGCACGAGTTTTTGCACGAGTTTACCAAGTTTGCTGAGGGCCGTAGGGTTGTAGAGACTCTTGCCATATATATTTTCCTTCTTCCAATGATCAATTTCTGGAGCACTTTCAATTGGTGCTTGGCTGAGCATTTGGGCCAAGTTTAGACTAGTTTTCGCAAAGAAATCATCAAGTTGTTCGTAATGCACATCTCCAGGTATCTGTTCTAGCACGTTCATGTTTGAACCATATTCATTCTCAATAACTAGCGGGGGCACTGATTGTTTTGATTGTTCCCCAAGCTGTGCGACACCCTTCCGTGCTCTTCTCTCTTTCTTCTTCTTATAAGTGCAATCAAACCCTAATATGGGTTTTGGTGATGGTGACCACCAAATTAGAGGACTAATGAGATTTATCGAGATGTCAAGTAGGTAATTGCAAAAGGATGATGATGTACAGGTTGAGAACCCTCCAATCGAAAATGATGGCTACCTCAACTCCATGGTGTTTAAATTCATTTTATATTTCGAATTTGAGTTTAGGATAAGCCGTACTATCAAGGGGGATTTTAGGGCAGTTTACCAAATATTGAATCAGATACTCAAACCTTCTCTAGAATATCAACACACCTAGCCAAAACAGCCACAGAAATAGTTTTTCAAAATACCTGTTTTGGCCACTGCCGCCCTTAGCTGTACCGTTGGAACAGGGGGGTATTTATACCCTCCCTTGTCTTCCCCAAACGGTAACTTCTCCATCCCCAATGTTTATTTTCGACGGAAAATGAACCAGAGCTCTTCTCTCTCTCCTCCATTGTTGCTCCTTCAAGCTCCCAAGCAAATCCTTGATTTCAACCATCAAAACTTGAGAGAAAAGGCAGCAAAACTCGATTGGAGAGAAGATCCACTGATTCCCAAAGTCAAAAGAGTATTTGGTTCAAGTTTGGCCGGTAGCCCTAGGGTTCATTACCCTTGGAGCTTGCTCCTAGTCGGCTAGGCGTCATCCTTGAGCTTGCCAATGCTTGTGGCTGCCTTGGGAGGTCTATAACCAACCCTTTGAGCTAGTAAATCACCATCTCATCTTAAGAGATAACTCTCTTGACTTGAGAACGAGGGTAAGGCAAGCCTTGGTGGTAAGCCCAAGCCTTTTATGGCTTCCTCAACAACATTGAGGTAGGCAAGCCTTTGTGGCGAGCTGAACCACGGGATAAATCTTTGTCTCTGCGTGTTGATTTGCTTGTTGTTGGTTGAGCAGTTTTGGTTAGGGTTTGGTTCAATCTTGCCCTTCTTAAGTTTTCTATGGTAACCAGTCTTCGAGCTGGCTCTCTGTGTGATATTGCAGGATTAAGTAGGTCTTAGTGTGTAGTTTCTATCTGCAAAATCAGATTCCGGTTTGCACCCTTCTGGAGAGGCTGTCAGTGCCGCCCTATAGGCTGGCAGTGATGCCCTGCTTCCTGTATTTGATAAAATTTGGAGCTAAGTTTTTGTAGGCCTATTCACCCCCCTCTAGGCCTTTCTGATGTCCATCAGATCCTACAAGTGGTATCAAAGCCTCGTTGCTTTGTATACGCCTCACTGCGTGAAGCATGGAGGTCGGCGGAGGTTCGAGGACCGGTCGTGAGCCGGCTGCAGCAACTGTCGAGGTTGTTGATGAGAACAGCAGCAGCGAGCTATCAGCCTCAACCGCTGGCAAAGCATCTCTTCCTCCCCTCAACTCCACCGATGGTGAGAGGAGGAGGAAAAGGCAACAAAGAAGAGCCGCGAAGATAGCCAAAAGAGAAGAAAGAGAGAAGAAGAAGGAAGACCAGCGGAAGCTTGAGAAGAAGCTGAAGAGAAAAGAAGATAGAAGTCGAATTCGAGATGAACGAGTCAAGAGGAGAGCAGCTAGGAAGAAGAAGGAAGAAGGCAACAAATATGATGCATCATCAAGTGAGCTATCAAGCAGCTCCAACGATGGTGATGATGATGTATCATATCATGCCTCTAAGGGTGAAAAGATGAAGATGAAGGATAAGGGCAGCAGCGACAACAAGAAGAAATATGTAGCCATATCCTTTAATTATTCATACTTGAACAATTATGATCGTAAATCCTTCATCAATGTGCTCGCGGGCAAGTTACCTCACTTTGATGGGACTAACTTTGCCAAGTGAAAGCACTTGATGAGAGCTTATCTTATTGGACTTCACCCCGGTCTTTGGGAAATTGTTTCTAATGGATTTCAGGCATCGGAGAACCCCGAGGAGCCAACAAATGAGGAGATGACAGCCATCCATCTCAATGGCCAAGCAACAAGCATTCTTCTTAGTGCCTTAGATGAAAATGAGTACAATAGAGTGATGAATGTTGATATAGCAAAACAGATTTGGGACACTCTACATCTTGCTCATGAAGGGGTTGACAAAGTGAGAAAAGCAAAGATTGATTTGTTGATGGCCAAGCTGAATAGATTTATGATTGTTGATGGAGAAGGGCCACAAGAGATGTTTGATAGATTGATGGTGCTAGTTGGCAAGATTAGAGGCTACGGTGGAAATGAGCTAGACGATCATAAAGTGGTGAAGATTATGTTGGAAGCTTACTCTCCAAGGAATAAAACCATGGTCATCTTAATTAGAGACAAGAAGAAGTTTGAGTACTTCACTCCAAATGATGTGTTTGGGAGATTGTTGACCTTTGACATGCAAAGAGAAGAAGCAAATGAAAGGAGGAAACTTAGTGAGCTGCAAGCTAAGCTAGATGGAATGAAGATCAAGGATGTAGCTCTCAAGGCAAACAAGTCAAGCAAGCCAAGCACCTCCAACAAAGCAAAGGGCAGCAAGCAAGCGTCAACAAGTCAGCCCAAGACATTCAAACAAGTGCAGCAAGACAATGAATCAACTTTATCATCAAGTGAGAAAGAAGATGGTGCTGATTTTGAGAAGATCAAAGACATGGCCTTCTTCATGAAGAAGTATCACAAGGGGCTAAAAAAGAATGTCTACAAGGTTGTGCAAAGAAGGTTTCCCAATAAGAAGAAGAGAACCACAATTGTGGCAGCACCGAGCACTTTATTGCAAACTGTCCTCATGAGAAGAAAGACAACAACTACAAGAGGGACAGCAACAAAGAGCATAAGTATGAGCACAAGAAGAGATACAAGCAAAAGAGAGAAGCTCACATAGGACATTGTTGGGATTCATCAAAGGACAACTCAAGTGATGAGGAAGAAAAGGTGGCAACCGTGGCAATTCACACATCTTCCTCTCCACCAAAGCTCTTCAACAACATGTCTGATGATGATGACTACTACTCTCCTCATATTTGTCTCATGGCAAAGGGTGAGAAGGTAAAACCAAAAGCCAAATCTCCTCCCCATCCTAGTGATGTCTCTAGTAGTGAACTTAGTGACACCTCTAGTGATGATGATTCTAGTGATGAAGAATTTATTCAGCTAACTAAGAATTTAGACCCTAAAATAAAAATCTTTATCACTCAACTAATGGAGAATTTAGAGAGTGTCTAAGCTAAGCTAGCAACTAGAGATGATGATCTCATCAAACAAAAAAGATGTATATTGCTTGCAAGGAAGCTCCTGCTTTAGAGAGAAGTGAGGTGGACTCCTTGCATAAGGCCTTAGCCGATGTGTAAGAAGAACATGCTCTCACTAAGAAGACATATATTGTTCTCAATCAAAAGTAATGTGACTTAAGTGAAAAGCACAAAGAGCTTGAGCTACAATATAGTCTTCTTTGGGAAAGCTCCTCAAATCCCTCTAAAACAGTGGACACCTCTACTCCCTCCACTAGTCAAGGTTATGGAAAATGTTATAATCTTAATATAAATGCTTATTCCACTAACCTTGCCAATATAGAAGCAATGAGGAAGGAGATTGCTAGGTTGAATGCCATACTGGGTGGAAGGTGCATGGATGACAAGAAAGCAGCCAGTGGCAAAAATCAACCAAAGAAGCCACAATACAAGAATAGAAGGCATCCTCACATTAAGGATAGATTTGGGCACACAAAAGGAGCCAAAATAAATGGAAGAAAAGTGGTAAATGGCTATGAGTGTGTGCAATTCATGAGCAAGGGAAAGATGGGTACAGATCGGCACACGCACGGAAGGGCATAACCCGCCCCGAGCAAAGACACCACCCAAGGGCGGCAAAGCCGCGCTATGAAGGGCATCGATGCCGCCCCCCCCCACAAAAAAGGAAGGCCACCCACCATCCCTCTGCTCATGAAAAGCCCAAGAAGAAGGTTCCTCAGCCAAAGCAAGAAGTCCAGAAACCCAAGAACTCAATTTGGGCCACACCAAACAAGTATTCTTATCAATCAAAGGCCCATGCAACAAGACAAAGTTTGAGTTCTTGCTTTGTGTTAAAGAACAACAGCAAAAGATAAGTGATTGCCAAATATATTGGCAATGATAGAAATGTTTATCTTAACACCTCTATTTGGGTTCCTAAGATTCTAGTGACTAACATGCAAGGCCCTAAGGATATTTGGGGACCTAAATCAAGGAACTAAATTTGTTTTGCAGGCATACTCCTCTGGTGGGTCAAGTTGGGTGCTTGACAGCGGCTATACAAATCATATGACCGGAGAAAGGAGTACGTTCTCATCATATTCCCCAACTACAAATTCAAATGAGAACATCATATTTGGTGATAACTCTAAGGGAAAAGTGATAGGTCTTGGTAAAGTTGCTTTTACACTTGATCATTCAATTACTAATGTCTTACATGTCAATTCGTTAAGTTACAATCTGCTGTCTGTTTCTCAGTTATGTGAGATGGGCTATAATTGTCTCTTTACGGATAAGGGTGTGAAGTCTTTAAGAGGGAGGATTCCTCTATTGTCTTTACGGGTCGGCTGAGAAACAAGCTATATCTTGTTGATTTCAGCAAGAACAAAGCTAAGATTGAGACCTGTTTAGTGGTAAAATCTAGCATGGGCTGGTTGTGGCATCGCCGCCTAGCTCATGTTGGGATGAGAAACTTAGCCAAACTCTTAAAAGACAACCACATCCTTGGACTAACAAATATTGAATTTGAGAAAGACAGGATTTGTAGCGCTTGCCAAGTCAAAAAACAAGTAGGCGTACCTCACCCACCAAAGAGCATCATGACCACCACACAACCATTGGAGTTGATTCACATGGATCTCTTTGGACCGGTTGCCTACCTTAGCATCGGGGTAACAAATATGGATTAGTTATTATTGATGATTATTCCTGTTTCACTTGGGTATTCTTTGTGTATGATAAGTCGCAGGTATAAGAGAAGGTGAAAACCTTTGTTAGAAGGGCATAAAGAGAATTCAGTCTTCCAATCAAGAAGATAAGAAGTGACAATGGGACTGAATTCAAGAACACTCAAGTGGAAGAATTTCTTGATGATGAGGGCATCAAACATGAGTTCTCAACTCCATACAACCCTCAACAAAATGGTGTAGTAGAGAGGAAGAACAGGACGCTCATTGATATAGCAAGGACAATGCTAGATGAGTACAAGACGCCGGACATCTTTTGGTGTGACGCCATCAACACCGCTTGCCATGCCATCAATCGTCTCTACCTACACAAGAAGCTCAAGAAGACCTCATATGAGATATTAACCGGTAACAAACCTAAGGTGTCTTACTTTAGAGTGTTTGGATGCAAGTGTTTTATACTTGTCAAAAGACCCCGAACCTCTAAGTTTGCACCTAAAGTTGATGAAGGTTTTCTTCTTGGCTATGGATCAAATGAGCATGCCTATCGTGTCTTCAATAAAACCTTGGGTAGAACTGAAGTCACAGTAGACGTGACATTTGACGAATCTAATGGCTCTCAAGTAGAGCAAGTTGATTCAAGTATTGTAGGAAAGGAGAATCCACCATGTGAGGCAATCAAGCAAATGGCTATTGGTGATATTAGACCACAAGAAGAACAAGCCACTGAAGAGGAGGATCTCCAAGGTGTTGCTGCACCAATTTTCACTGATGTACTCAACAAGTCAGTGCAGCACACACCTGCTGGAAACCAGCAGGGCAGCAGTGCCGCACCTAAGGGCGGCAGTACCGTCCCCACTACTCCTGCAGCACTTCCTCAACTCCTGCAACACCACTTCCAGGGCTAAATCTTGAGCCCATGCTTGAGCTAGAAGAAGATGCAGGTCCACAAGAAGAACAGCAAGCCATTGAACACCCAAGGCTTCACCAAACGATACAACGGGATCATCCCGTTGACAACGTCCTTGGGAGCATTCAAAAGGGGGTAACAACTCATTCTCATTTAGCAAATTTTTATCAATATTACTTGTTTATTTCCTCTTTAGAACCTCTCAAGGTAGATCAAGCACTTGGAGACCCAGATTGGGTGATGGCCATGCAAGAAGAGCTCAACAACTTTGAGAGAAATCAAGTGTGGACCTTGGTGGAAAGACCCAAGATGAATGTCATTGGCACCAAATGGGTCTTCCGCAACAAGCAAATGAGAATGGCGTGGTGACAAGAAACAAGGCAAGATTGGTGGCTCAAGGTTTCACTCAAGTAGAGGGCTTGGACTTTGAAGAGACATATGCACCGGTGGCAAGGCTTGAAGCAATCCATATGCTTTTAGCCTTTATTGCCTATCATGACTTCAAGCTGTATCAAATGGATGTCAAGAGTGTATTCCTCAACGGCCCAATACAAGAGTTGGTATATGTTGAGCAGCCACCGGGTTTTAAAGATCCTAAGTTTCCAAACCACGTCTACAAACTCCAAAAGGCGCTCTATGGGTTGAAGCAAGCACCTAGAGTATGGTATGAATGCCTTAAGGAATTCTTACTTAAACAAGGCATTGAAATAGGCAAAGCTGATCCTATACTCTTTACTCATAAAGTTTGTAATGATCTATTTGTGTGCCAAATATATATCGATGACATAATATTTGGTAGTACTAATCATTTATATGTTGAGGAGTTTAGTAGGATCATGACCAAGAGATTTGAGATGTCCATGATGGGTGAGCTGAAGTTCTTCCTTGGGTTTCAAATCAAGCAATTGAAGGAAGAGACATTCATTAGCCAAACCATGTACACCCACGATATGCTGAAAAAGTTTGACATGGAGAAAGCAAAGCCTATCAAGACTCCCATGTCAACTAATGGACATCTTGATCTCAATGAGGAGGGAACAACCATAGACATTAAGGTATATCACTCCATGATCGGCTCCCTACTTTATTTATATGCATCTAGGCCTGATATTATGCTTAGTGTGTGCATGTGTGCTAGATTTCAAGCCAACCCAAAAGAGTGTCACCTAGTGGCTGTTAAGAAAATCTTAAGATATCTAGTTCACACACCTAATCTTGGCTTGTGGTATCCCAAGGGCTCCAAGTTCAATCTACTTGGGTATTCGGATTCTAATTACGCCGCTTGCAAAGTAGATAGAAAAAGCACTTCGGGTATATGTCAATTCCTTGGACGATCTCTAGTGTCTTGGAGCTCTAAGAAACAAAATTGTGTAGCCCTATCCACAGCTGAGGCCGAGTACGTTGCAGCAGGTGCATGCTGCGCTCAACTACTTTGGATGAGGCAAACCCTTCAAGATTTTAGATGTCAATTCACCAAAATCCCATTTTTGTGTGACAATGAAAGTGCCATAAAGCTTGCAAATAATCCCATGAGCCTCTCTAAAACCAAGCATATTGACATCTGTCATCATTTCTTGAGAGACCACGAAACCAAAGGAGATATCGAAATTTGCCATGTGAGCATCGAAAAGCAACTAGCCGATATCTTCACTAAGCCACTCGATGAGTCAAGGTTTTGTGCACCACGGAGTGAATTAAATATCCTTGATTCTCGTAACATGGTTTGAAATATAGCATGCCTCTGATTGATCAACTAGTATGATAGAGGAATCTTTAAAAAAAGTTCAATTATATGTTTCAAATTTGATTTACAAAGCATCTTCAAGGAGCATGACCATGGTTTGTATTTATTAATTGTTTCTGGTCATGATACTTGGAGATCTGGTGTCCATATCTGAGATGAAAAGAGAGATATAAAGTGTAGCTTAACCCTGCTCTTTTGGGCAGAGCTGCAGTGACGGCCTCAGGGGCCGGCAGTGACGCCCTCTGGGGCTGGCAACAGTGCGGGCCCGGCACCGTTTTCCCGTGATCCCACCCTATCTCTTATTGCTTTTGGCCGTGAACCCATGCGTCTCTCCCTCAGTTTCAACCGCAGCCGACTCCCTCTCTTCTTCTCTCCCACGTGGGAGACAGGGAAGGCGACGGCTGCCTCCACCACCGCCCGGCAAGTGCGGCGCAGCAGCGCGCCCTCCTCCCTTGCCGCTCCCTTTCCTTGTGGTGGAGGGCTAGGGCAGGGGCCGGCCCCCTCTTCTCTTCCCTCTCCTAGGTGTGGGGCAAGGTGAAAACCTAATCCCTTCCTGATCTATGCAATGTACACTCCTTAGTGATGGATTTCAGTTTTGAATGTTGGTTTGAAGTAGTAGGATGAGGGTTTAGTGACTAGGTTACATCGATTTGAATTTTCAGCGGTCGCAAGAAGGATTGACCTGCGGCAATGCCGTGGTCTAAGGCTGGCAATGATGGCCCTACAGCTGCAGTTGGCTGTAGATTTCTGTGATTTTTGGAAACTCAAAACGAGTAATCACAGTCACTATCGCCTTCCCCTACTAAGATCTCAAGCCTATAGTCTTTCAAATCCATGACTAGATGTACATACTTGACTTCTGTCCATGTACTGTGTGTCTGTGTGCTCTGAAAGGTAGTTAAGAAATGGAGTTAACAAGAGGGAAGAAGCAAAACAGGAACCTATAAACCAGTCAGGGGCGGCAGTGCCGCCTTCCCTAGGACAATTCTATCCGGTTGGTTTCTAGGCTCATGCTTTGACTCTTTCTTCTTGCTAATACTACTTCTTAACCATATTTCATTGCCACATTTGTATAGTTTCTCATTTGGACATATTTTGTTGCATAGATGGAGGAAGGTGGAGATGATGGAAGGGGCAAGCGAAGGCTGTCCACCAAGGAGATGATCCGTAGAGGCAGGGGGAGGAGCTCCTATGTTTACCGTGACAGAGCAGCACGAGAGCAAGAACTTGCAGAGGAGGAGCAGAACCAAAGGCTTGGGCACACTATCAGAGTGTGGCCTAACACCCTCTTGCACATCATGGAGTTTGATGATAGCTACATAAGAGACAACACGGATGAGTTTGAGCTGAGAGCACCCCAGGACAGCTTGCAGTATGAGGTGGTGGATTACTCCATGAGTTGGAAGGGTACTGGTGAAGCTAGAGAGATTAATCCTTTTGCCAGCCCTAGACTCTCGGGTATTGACTGCAGGTTTTGGAATGGTTTCCATTCCAACTTCTATGCCATAGCTATCTTGTCCAAACCAAAGGGAAAGATTTGCAAGATGCAGTATGTTGACTTCAGTGAGTTGGGGGACAAGAATGAGCCAGAGTTTGCTGCAGTGATCTGTTCTTGTGATCACTTTGAGCTGACAGACATCATGAGTTTCAGCTATGATTGGAACAGGGAGGTGTTTCATGCCACCTATTTCTAGAATAGGGACACTGATGAGATGCATTGGATAACTGATGGGAGACACTACAGGATCGACTTTACCACTTCCTGTCGTATCCTTGGTTTTGGTCAGCTGCACAGGACCTACAGTCACATCCATGATGAGCGCCGTCTTGAGCCACATGAGGTAAGTTTCATGTGGGTGGATCCTAGTAAGGCAGATGGCAGGAGGATAGGGTTGAGGAGTCTCTACTATCTTATGAACAACCTTATCAGATGCACTCTCAACCCCAAGTACAATGCTACTGATCTCAATGGTTTTATTACTAATGTCCTGTCCCGCTTTCCTAATGGTGAGAAGTTCAATGTCCCTAGGTTCATGTGGGTGGAGTTGAGCTTTGCCATTGACGATGGGAGGAAGGAGCTTCCCTATGCTCCCTATCTCATGTTTGTGATTGAGAGGGTCACCGGGATGAGATTCCCCAAGGATTGCACTCACACCATCTGCAGGATCAAGAAGACTAGAGGCAGGGCAGCAGTCACCACTCGACTGGAGGCACTTCTTTTGCACGTAGGGACGCTCCCGAGTCCTCCAGGGCTAGTGGAAGAAGGAAGAAGAAATTAGGTTTCAAGAAGCTTGCTGAGTGGATGAAGGCAGTGTTCACTACTTGCTCCTACATAGCAAGGAGTGACTATGAGGATAGGATGGAGAGCAGGAGGGCTATTTCAGCTGCTAGAGATGCTCAGGGACTCCCTCCTCTGCCACCTCTTGAGCCTTCACCTCAATTTCCTAACCTCCCTCGCCTGTTAGATACTGATGATGATGATGATGATGATGGCGATGATGATGATGAGGGGCTGTATGGTATCTACGAGGATCCAGACCATCAGGAGACCCTTCACAGCTACTACAGGCGTCAGAGGGACACCACTCGTGAGCATGAGGCTGGTACTTCGCACGCTGCTCCACCTCGTCACTAGGCGCGTTCCACTCGCTTCACTGGCACTACTCACCGCTAGGGACGCGCCGTCGTCGCCTCTGACAGCGATGATGAGTGATTCTACTTCTTTTCTCTTCTCTTTTTGGTACTTGATGCCAAAGGGGGAGAAAATTAGGGGGTCAATCATTTTTCATTTTTTGCGCCATGTGTAGTAGTTTTTGCTGTACTTCATGTTCAGATCCTTTGAGAGTTATGTTAGGTTGTGAGCTTGAGTGTCATTTAAAACTTTGTTTTGTATTAATGCCACTTATTTCACTCTATTCATCTCGGATATGGACATGTTCTGTTGGTTCGTTTATCTGCTTGCCATATTATGATATTTTGCTGTTTATCATGTCTATTTGCTGCTGTGTTATGCTCATCTTGAGCTGGCTGTTTCAGCCAGGGCGTCAATGCCGCACATGGCTATTGCAGTCAGCACCCATGTGTGCTTAAACTGTCATACGCATCACGTAATGTCATTTGACACAGTCTTTCAGCACCTCACAGCAGGCATGGATATAGGGGGAGGCCCCAAACATCACTAAAGTGTGTGAACTTTGGCTTTTATGCCAAAATTGGAAATTCAAATTCCACTTCACATACTTAGGGGGAGGCTTCTATATCCATGGCTCAAAAATCTCAGTTTATGATTATATCTTTTGTAAGCTCTAATTGAGTTGTCATCAATCACCAAAAAGGGGAGATTGTAAGTGCAATCAAGCCCTAATGTAGGTTTTGGTGATGTTGACCACCAAATTAGAGGACTAATGAGATTTATCGAGATATCAAGCAGGTAATTGTAAAAGGATGATGATGTACAGGTTGGAGAACCCCCCAATCAGAAATGATGGCTACCTCAACTCCATGGTGTTTAAATTCATTTTATATTTTGAATTTGAGTTTAGAAAAAGCCGTACTATCAAGGAGGATTTTAGGGCAGTTGACCAAATGTTGAATCAGATGCTCAAACCTTCTCCAGAATATCATCACACCCAGCCAAAACAGCCACAGAAACTGTTTTTCAAAATACCTGTTTTGGCCAGGGCGTTAGTGACGCCCTCCTTGGGCGGCAGTGTCGCCCTTAGCTGTACCGTTGGAACAGGGGGCATTTATACCCTCCCCTGTCTTCCCTAAACGGTAACTTCTCCATCCCCAATGTTCATTTTTGCCGAAAAACAAACCAGAGCTCTTCTCTCTCTCCTCCATTGTTGCTTCTTCAAGCTCCCAAGCAAATCCTTGATTCCAACCATCAAAACTTGAGAGAGAAGGCAGCAAAACTCGATTGGAGAGCAGATCCACTTATTCCTAAAGTCAAAAGAGCATTTGGTTCAAGTTTGGCAGGTAGCCCTAGGGCTTATTACCCTTGGAGCTTGCTCCTAGCCGGCTAGGTGTCGCCCTTGAGCTTGCCAACGCTTGTGGCAGTTTTGGGAGGTCTGTAACCAACCCTTTGAGCTAGTAAATCACCCTCTCATCTCAAGAGGTAACTCTCTTGACTTAAGAACGAGGGTAAGGCAAGCCTTGGTGGCAAGCCCAAGCCTTTTGTGGCTTCCTCAACAATGTGGAGGTAGGCAAGCCTTGGTGGCGAGCTGAACCACGGGATAAATCTTTGTCTCCGTGTGCTGGTTTGCTTGTTGTTGGTTGAGCAGTTTTGGTCAGGGTTTGGTTCAATCTTGCCCTTCTTAAGT
This sequence comes from Chrysopogon serrulatus, assembly GCA_015844335.1. Lineage (NCBI taxonomy): Eukaryota > Viridiplantae > Streptophyta > Magnoliopsida > Poales > Poaceae > Chrysopogon > Chrysopogon serrulatus. Next base: position 213,025 of record JADLZL010002410.1, on the reverse strand, counting down.
TTTCTGTGGTAACCAGTCTTCGAGCTGGCTCTCTGTGTGATATTGCAGGATTGAGTAGGTCTTAATGTGTAGTTTCCATCTGCGAAATCAGATTCTAGTTTGCACCCATCTAGAGAGGCCGTCAGTGCCGTCCTATAGGCCAGCAATGACGCCATGCTCCCTGTATTTGATAAAATTTAGAGCTGAGTTTTTGTAGGCCTATTCACCCTCCTCTAGGCCTTTCTGATTTCCATCAGATCCTACACTTCTCTTCCTCAATCGTGCTGAGAGTGCGATCATAATCCGATAGTGATGATGAATCCTTACGAGCATCACACCTCTTTTTCTGTTGAGTGTCAACCCTTTGCCGTAGAACTTCTGGCCGTAGTAAAAGGTATGGCTTCTCAGGGTTTCGCTTCGCTTCTCTTTCAGCCTTTATTTTCTTGAAGAAACTGTCCACATCTGACTTTACCGAAGCATTTAGTTCTGCATCATTCTTCTCGTAGGACAGCTTCTGAGGAATAATAGGTTGTTTTTTTCCAGAGGATTTCTTTTTCGGTGGTGGGGGGCCGACACCTTTGTTTCTATGGCAGGCCGCTTCTTTAGCGGTGGGTCAACCCGTGTCGGCGCTGGAGCCCCGCGTGGTGGCGATGGGGCGGCTGGTGTCGGTGTTGGATCCCAGCGTGGAGGCGATGGGGCGGCCGTTGTCGTAGTGGGAGCCTAGCGTGGAGGCGATGGGGTGGCCGGTGTCGGCGTTGGAGCCCGCCGTGAAGGCGATGGAGCAGCCAGTGTCGGCGTTGGAGTTCGGTGTGGAAGTTGAGGGGATGCAGCCATGTCTTCCACTGCATCGTCATCACCCGCAGCACTGTGACCTGCTGGTGACCAACTGTGAAAACAACGAGGTATGAGTAAACCGATAATTAAGCCAATACAAAGTTATTGAATAAATATATCGTCAACTTTCATCCGAACCTAGGGTTAGGTTGATGACGAGGAGGTGGCGGTATATTACTAGGAGATGCCCCAGGAATAATGATATAGCGCTTGCGCCAACAAATGAATGTCTTCTCCGCTTCTCCTAGAGTCTTCTCTCCATCACCTCCTTCAATCTCAAGCTGCACATTGCTGAAACCTTTGACAACTCTATCCACTGAGACACTAGCATATCCAGATGGTATTATTGCCCCATGGCATCTTGGTGTCTTTGTAGGGTCGATGGGAGATACAACACCGATAGCCACCATAACTGTGGCAGTCTCCTGTGGAATGTGCAGCTCACATGTTGTGAGAGGTTTAGTGATATCATCCATGGGGAAGCGCAGCCCCACGTCATCTTAAATCATTGGCATCTCCATGGAAGCGCAACTACTTTTTAACTGACCAGGGAAGCTAATGTTGACTCCCGGCTCTGATGCAGTTTGCCTTTGTATTAAACTTACTGCCATCTGCACTTGCCTTTTGATTTCCTCGTTCATTCTCGCTTCAAGCGCTTTCTCTCGCTGTATTGCTTCACGAGCCGCTTCGCGTGACTCAAGAACCATTTCCTCCAACCTGCGCATCCGCTCTGCCTCCTCGTCCTTCTTTCTCTGGCGGCTTCTATATGTATCTCTGTCTTTAGGGAAGGCATGCTCCCACGACACCTCCCCATAGCCTCTTGTTCGCCCACCGTGTTCAGCACTCTCTAGAGCGTATGTCAGCTCATCCCTATCTCTGTTTGGTTCCCAGCTGCCACTTGCAACCAAGCCTCGGGCATAAGTCATTCTCTCTCCTACTCTCTGGAGCTTTGCGCCATACACTATCTTTCTGGTCTCTAGGTCCAGGGTTCCCCTATGACCGAAGAACCAATACTTGGCACGCTCAGGCCAGTTGATTGATTCTGGTTCTATTCCCTTGGCAAGAATCTCTTGTTCCAATCTTTGCCACTTAGGAATGGCACTTCTGTAGCCATCTGATCCCAAGTGATGGTGGTATTGCTTTTGTCTAGTATTTTGTTGGTTCTTTATCACCCGTGCCTTACACTCGTTCGAGTTCTTGAACTGTACAAACTCATCCTAAAAAGGCCTCAACTTGATGTAGGCCTTGGTGGTGAAATCCGGTGTCAGGTCACTCTTGACGAAAGTATTGTACAATTTCTTCTTCGAACACTGGAATTGTGTGGCCATCTTCTTCATTGCCCAGCTCCTAACTCTCTCCTTCAAAGCTTCATCTTGTGTATCGAGCGTGAAATATTGAAGGAGATCTTGCCAGACTAGTTCCTTGTCATGATCAGAGACAAAACTAATATGTAGAGCGTCCTTCTTTTGCTTCCATTCACGAGCATTGAACGGAATCTGTCCCTTACAAGCTACCCACAGTGGTTGACAAATTTCTGTGCATGTGGTCCAAGTACTTTGCCTGTACTATGGTTGAATTCTGACAGAATGAACCGACCCTCCAACGGCTTCTTAGGGCCTCGCATATTTCTACTCTTCTCAAAAGTTGTCGCCGATCCGTAGGGCTATACGTATGTAGAAACACAAAAAAGTATAAATATATTTATACAAATACAATTCATTTTAATTTCATTGTAGATGAAATTTTGGCATGATTATTATTAAAAATAAAATATTTCGATTAAGCCGGATATGTGGCTAGCTTAAGAAAGCCCATACGAAAATGGTTACTATTTATGTTGACTAAATATTCTTGATCCATGGTTCCAAAATAAAGGATCTCTTATGTTCATGTGAACGTATGAAAGCTTGTTGGCCAAATTAATATTTTAGTAAAAAAGTTCATGCATATACGTGTTACGTGGTTACGTGCATGTTATGTATGTGATTAGTTATTAATTGAATAATAAAGAGGGATATACATATAATGTGACCGGGCGGGTGAGACGTTCTGCCGGGGTCTGGAATGTTCTAGAAGTTTTGGGAATTTGATGGTTAACAAATATGTACGTGTATACGTATATTTATTTGGCCCATGTACCATGGAGCCAAGAAGCAAAACAGTCCGTGTTTGTCACGATAGTGCTTGCGTGGCGGCGGATGATATGTACGTATCCGTGCTTAAGATCATGGAGAGGCTTGCTTGTGCACGACGGTGAGAGACACCAAATCCGTTTTGCTCGTGTGCACGTTAGCTTGTGCATGGCGGTGCATGTTACAGTCCAGATATGTTGCGACTCTCTCGGTGATGGATGGATATGTACATTTGGCTGATATACACGCCAAAGATCGCGTCGTCTGTTAGCATATGCTGGAATCATTAGCTTTTGATCTTATCCTTTGCTTGGCCAAGGGGTTGTATGACCCCCCCTATATAAATAGCTGGTCATTCAACGCCCGAGGGCATTCGCATCCTGCCTTCACGCACGCACGCCTTGCATCCACGCACACGCACCTACAACCAACAGCGCCGCCGCGAAGCTGCTGCTCACGTCGACGCCGGAGGGCCATCTGCTAGCCTCGCCGTCGTCGTCTTCGTTCGTCGCCGCGACATCTCCGGCGAACTCTTCAACCGTGACCTCTTCTCCGGCAGCATCAACATCCATGGCTGCTCATGCTTATGGTGAGATCCTTTATGCATAGTTAGATTACATCTTATCTCTTTCTTCGTATAGTGCAGGTTAGATGAGATCGGTAAGAAGTTGTCGTCGCCGGCGTCCATAGACTAAGCAGCACGAGACAGATCAAAGATGGCAAGTCAAGATGCGGCAGCAAGATCAGCAGCAGCCCAATCGTTAAGTATGATCAGTAGCAGCCCGGCAAGAGGGCAGAGCAAGCTTTGTTGCAAGATGAGCAGGGCGTGAACTACTTGAGTTACAGCAGCAGACCACGCCGCCGTGCATTAGCAGCCCAGTTCAGTAAACTCGATGATGACGAGCAATGCGTTCCAGATAACACAACGGCGTGCACCAAAAGGCAGTCTGATGGGCATTATTGCAATTTGCACATCCAGCAAGTGTTTTGGCCCATGGCTTTGATGTAAAAGTAAAATAAATAAAAAAAAGGTGACGATGCCTGCAACCGGTGGCAAGCTGCTAAACCAAAGTCACGACCTGTTTGTCTTTCATCGGCACTTAGCCCCTAAAAATAGCCGTGGCGCACTGCACGGCCAGATGACTTAGATCGGGATGTAATCCATGATCAAAATAATAAAACCCGTGGCGCAATGCACGGCTGGTTAATAATAAATATCGTGGCGCAATGCACGATTTATACGGGCTCGGCCTACTTGCTGCCGAATCTTGGCGAGAGCTAACGCCGAGTATGCGCGTCTCAAGATTACACAAGGAGAAATCTCCTAAGTTACTTCATGAGCACAAGTCTCACATTCACTACCATTTTCCGCACCGTCAAGGCCGGTGATCCATATGAAGTCTCTTTCTTTCCCTGACCGACGAGGCTGGGACATTTCCTTTCCGCACCGACTAGACCGGAGTTATTTGTTCGTGACCGACGAGGCCGAACACCCTTGACTTCACTATGGGATCCGCATAACGAGGCCGGATACCCTTTTGCCAGAAACCGACGAGGCTCTAGCATTTCACCTTTTCATCTTGTGCTTATGCATATATTTAAGAGATAACTCAACTCTTTATTATATTTGGAGACGACATTGACGACCATCGACATAGCTTAATCGGAGGTGTTCTGTGGCTCAACGCTGTGGATATAATTAACTGGTGGCCTCTAGAGGCCCCGGGAACTAGAAGCTACACAATCCTCTGATTGTCAGATAGAGCTCGGCGCAAATATATTAAAGTGGGAAATTGTACTTTGTAATTCTCTGATGAATGAATAAAGTGATGTTTCCCTGAATCTTGTTCTTTGTGTTTATTACACATTTACTTTATTTTGTATACGGACGTATACTGGCACGCCTGCGCTTAATTAGTACTAAGTAGTACGATCCACAGAGAGATCTGCCTTTAGCGATTTTTCTGGTGAAACAAATTGGCACGCCCAGTGGGACCTGGTTCTCCTCCCATCTTTGCTATGCTCGATGGTCGTCAAAAAAAAAAAAAAGAAGAGTCGTTCTCCATATTTGAGATGCATATTGAAAATTTGAGTAAAATGGTTGACCCATGATTTTATATTATGTAGGTGAGTTGGCCTCCGCCGAGAGCCCCGCCTCCTTCATGATCAAGTTTGGGTCGTTCGCACCCACGCAAGTTTTTACTTGCGGTAGTGAAGTTCGCATCGAGCCTGTAAAGTCAAGGAAGGCTAGTAAACGAGCCTATGCTAAGGCCAAACAGGAACAGCGCTCCCTGGTTGCTGTGGCCCGTGACTTGCTAGCTGGTGATATGAAGTCTGACGCTGCAACACTCCACGCAAAAACATTGCTGGGGGCGCTAGATCAAGTCAAGAAGGACCTTCGCCATAAGATGCTGGAGGCAAGGCAAGCACGTTTGCTGAACTCTGTTCGAAACTGCAGAAGGAAGTGCGCTAAAATACAGAAACTTCAAGAGGAGTTAACCTCTCATATTGTTGCTGACCAAACGCCTGAAGATTGGTCAAGCGAGGAAACTCAAGAGGATAATTTATTTCCTCAAGAATGGATTAATCACCCTACAAAGGCTAAGTCCTTAATTCGCAAGATGATTAGGGAGCACCTCCACAAGCGATGCTTCCCTGAGAAATGGTTCCCGTCTGGTCTAAATGCTCAACACAGGAAGAATTCCCAAGTTGGAAACATGGTGGGATGTTTCCACATTTCTGCAAACGATGGTGCTTCTCTCAGCACGGGAAATCAATTTTCCGTTCTGCCATCTGAGACTCCAGCCCCTCATACTGGAGGGCTCCAACAGCAGCTCCAACAGCTGCAAACCCAGATGGATAGCCTAAGGAGGCAGCTCCAGCCACAACCGGCGCATGCAGCTATACACAGGAATAATCTTCCTCATGTTCTGAATCGACGGCCTCAGCAGGACCGCCAAGTCTGGGCTCCGAGAAGGAGATTCCCGCCAAGAGACGCCCATTGGAACCGTCCTCAGGAGTATCGCCCATATACTCGTCAAGTCTATGTACCCCGGCACCAAGTTCAAAGCAATCCGCAAGCATCGCTCCCAGCTCAACCGATGCAACAAGGACCTCAAGCACTACCACAAGCGTCGTTCCCATCACGACCTGTGCGGCAGAGACCTCCGGCATTACTTCAAACTCCTCCGCAGCCAAGAGCCTGGCAAGAACCTTCTGCTACCCGGCAAAGGCGTGAGAGGCGAAGGAGGAGTCGACAGGCCATGTACCGTGAACTTCAAAGCTTAGTGCTAAGGCACGTTCAAGTACGCGTCCGTGCTGATGGACGTATTTATCCGGATGATGAAAAGGTCTCCTTACGGGTCTCTCCCCATCTACAACAAAATGAGAGGTATAGTTACCTCATTGAGCGCCTAGCTCCTCGACCCCGTCGAGAACAAATCACTGAAACTCCAAACGTTGCGGCAAATGCACACAAGGAGGATTCTCCCCGAGTGCAGCCCACCATAGCAGTCCAAGCAGATGAACAGTTGCCCAAAGACCCTATGCAAGTTGACGAGCCACCTTCTGCCACTAAACTTGATGCAGACATGGCCAATGTGAGTACCATGAATAAGAATGCTTCTAAAGAAAAGGAACTCGCAGATGACAAGGTCACATGTGGCATGGTAGAAGTGCGTATGTCACAAGATTCAGACCTTGAGTGGGAGCCACCTGTAGTAACCCAGGAATTGACATACCTTTCAGAAGATGAGATCGTTCCAAATCCAGTCATAACGCTGGGGGCTAGGCTCCAATTCGGGACTCATCAGGCTCCAAATTCTATGGCCCAATGTTTACCTGTTTCAGGAAGAAACCGACCAACAAGAATTAGGGCGAGACCTTATGATCGCCCTGGTCAATTTAGAAATATTGCCTCAAGGCTCCCGACGGACCAACGCCAGCTGGAACAAGTTGCAACGAGAGCAGGAGCTAATACCCGTTTAAAGACGGAAGCATACCGTCGGACGGCGGGAAGTTTACATATCTCCGGGTATGACGGGCAAACTGCTAGCGATGATTCAGATACTGAGTCGTCAAGCTCTCTCTAAGCACATTCGCATTCCCCTCATTATTCGACACTTGCTCCATCGATCCTTTCTGGGGACGAAGGTGAGTTGTTGGGCGCTAACCTCGCCCCGGTAAACATGATGAATGCCGATGGCACTAAAAATAATGAGAAACAACCGGTCCACGGTGACGCGTCAAACCCACCCGAGGGTGCTAGATCATCACCTCATGAAAAAGCCTCAACATCCAAAACACCCGAAGAGCGGGAGAAAGCGAGAGATAAAGAAATTGATGGGTTAAAGCATCAAATGAAGCAGCTTATGACCATGATGGCAAATTTGACTACAAGTCAAACCCAAGTTCTGACAAATCCACCTCCAGATCCGCTGTTTGCTGAACTAGAGGAAGGGCCATTTGCTATTCCGTGCTTTCCGTACATGGAGCCCGACCATTCCCCGCGAGAGGGCGATGCAAATCCACCAAAGGTCCGCACAGCCCCCGAAGCTAATCAACCACCAGTTGGGACACTTAAAGATTATCATGATATTGCCGAGGACATAATTAATAGGAAGATGAGACAAATGGCGGCTGAGCAAGCCCCTAGAGTTGTCGAACCTGAGGTTCAAAAACCATACAACTCATGGCATGATAGAGTTCCATTCCCTGTAGGATGGCACCCACCGAAGTTCTGTCAATTTGATGGAACTGGAGATGCAACCGAATACTTGGCATATTTTGAAGCAATTTGTGGAGACACTGCTCGTTCACCGTCTTTATTATTGCGCCAATTCTCGGCATCCTTGACCAGGGCGGCCTTTCATTGGTATAGCCGCATCCCCGCAGGCACAGTTCAAAATTGGGCCATGATGAAGAACATGTTTAGGTCCCATTTCATTAGCATGAACAAGGAGATAACTATTTTAGAGTTGTCTCAACTTAAGCAAAGACGTGATGAAAAGATTGAAGAATTTTTGATTCGATTTAGAAACAATTACGTCCGTCTCACTAGAGAAATACATGTTGAGGATGCTATACAGATGTGTATCCACGGAATGCAGCAACATTGGCTCGTACCGGTGTCCAGACGGGACCCAAAGACATTTAATGCGCTTGGGGAAGCTATCTCAGCCACCAAGTTAGAATTCGAGAAGGCTCCACAAATCATGGAGATGTACAAAAATGCAGGAAACATGGATAATAGTAGGAGGTTTAATTCCTCTAAGCCAATGAATGCTGGGGGCAAGCCTAAACCTGCCGAGTCGAATACTACAAATACAGTGCCAGTCTTTGGCCCAAGGAATGATCAGAGGATAAATAAGCGCCCTAATATCAGGGAGCTTCTCAATAAGCAATATGTGTTTCGCAAAGACTTAGTCAAAAGTCTCTTCGAGCAAATGAATGAGCAGCACCTACTGACGTTGCCAAACCCAACAAGACCAGATCAAGTAAATATGACAGACAATCCCTTGTATTGTCCATATCATAAATATGTTGGCCACAAGATTGAAGACTGTATCGCCTTCAAAGAATGGTTGCAACGAGCTGTGGATGAAGGAAAGCTAGCCTTGAAGCCTGAGGCAATCAACCCTAACTACCAGGCAACCAATATGGTTACTGTTAGGCCAAATAGCGAAACACAAGAGGAATATTGGTTACCTTTCAGTCAAGTAGAGCAGCAACTACAAGGCCTCCATAGGCCATCCTCGGCCCCGAATAATCAGGAGCAAGGTTGGGAAAGGTTTAGGCCAAGAAAACATCAAAGAGTCAATCAGCATGATCCACAATCATATTGTGTGCCTTCATACAATTACAACCAGCAAAACCCGGGTAGGCGGCGTATGCCACCTAGGTTCGTTCCACGATCTGAAGGGGATGAATCTTTCCCTCTAAGAACACACACTCTTCCTACCTTGGGCCAATATTTCCCAAAACACTGGGGGCAGCCCTCTGAGGCACAAGGCCCGCCGCTAAATAACGCTTCAAATATGGCGTCATGCAATGCCATAGTAACGAGTGCAGGGGATGACAACTCTGATGAAGGAGTAGCGATGACACCGGAAGAGCGTGAAGCACTTCGCACTGAGACTGCTTCTGACAAAAAAATTGAAGAAGTAAATATGAACTTGCGTAGTGGAAAGGATGTTGTGGAGCCGCTTAAATCTCGTCAACATTGGGCTAATAAAGACAAGGGGCAACCGCCCAATGTTGCCCCTGCACAAGAACAGCGCGAGGCATCTTCTAGTCAGCCCCTAATGGTCGATGATGTAGAATACAATATTATAGCTCACTTGAAGCGCATTCCAGCACTGTTAAGTGTCCATGATGCACTCCTGCTAATGCCTGAGCTTCGACGGGCTCTCATCAAAGCTTTAGAGAAACCCCAACTCTACGAGGCAGCAATGGCTGAACATCAGCTGGCCCATATCATAGACGAATCAAATAAGATCTCCTTTTCTGAGGAGGACAAGATCATAGCTGATAATAATCACAATCGACCCCTTTACATAGAGGGCAATATTGGCAGTGCTCATCTTCGACGGATCCTAATAGACCCTGGGTCCTCCGTTAATCTCCTGCCCATCAAGAGCCTAAGTCATGCTGGATACGTACTAAAGGATCTCGAGCCCACTAATGTGGTGATCTGTGGATACGATAGCAATGGAAACCCTTCATTGGGCACCATTACCCTAAAGTTACAAATGTCTACATTCTCCTTCAAAGTGAAGTTCTTTGTAGTTGAGTGCGCCACGTCTTATTCGGCTTTGCTTGGGCGACCATGGCTTCATAAGTACCATGTCGTTCCATCAACACTCCATCAGTGTCTCAAATTTCTAGATAACCATGGAGAACAACAGAGGATTATTGGGAACCTTCATCCATATACTATGCAGGAAGTACATCACGCTGATGTAAAATATTTCTTTCCTAGTGAGGGACCAGAAAAGCAGCTTGGCCGCTCAACGCCGCCCGCAAACGTGCTAATTACTCCTAATAAAGCACCCTCTTTAGCTGAGATGAAGTATTTGGTAACTCCATGTACAGCATCTGGGAAACGAAGGAGCTCAGCATACCGAGCCCTAGAGATCGAGGATGGAGGTCGTCCAACAACGAGTGCTTCTTCAGTAGGCGCACCTCTAGAGCGAACGAAGGTAGATGGTCCATCCCAATTATGGACATGGAACCTCACCCCGACCAAAACAACCCCTCCATCAAAGGCGGTGGTAGAAACGTCAACCTCGGCAGCCTCAAGCTGTTGAGAATGAGGATACCGCGCCTCCTGTCCAAGAGGTGGGCAACAAGCCAACAAAGCCCAAGGGGAGAGTCAAGAAGATGGTAGATGAAATTGAAAAGATAATCAAACGGATGAGGAGGAAGTTCGGGCCACGCTAAAGGCGGAACCAAGGATGGTTCCCCTGCTCAAAAGGGCCGAAATTAAGCTGTGACAAGACCAGCAACTACCACCACCACCAAGGGTTTGTGAAGAATGGTGGAACCAATCCGAAAGAATAATTAATAGTGGTCGAGCGTCTCGTTCCAAACGAGGCATCGGTTATTCCATAGATTCCTCGGACGAAGAAGATGCAAATGGCCTTAGGTGTCAGGCCACGTGTAACGTAATAAGTGCAGATTGGCAACATGAACTGTGGGCAGACTCCTCCTCTGATGAGGAAGATCTAGAGTATTTACACCCTCTCCCTTACTCTCCTTGCGCAGCAACTAACGTGATGCAAGATCTTCGGGATGAAGACTACATCCTCGCATCTATGCATATGGCAATGGCGGCACCACATGGGGAAGTATTAAATGCTGCCCCTGCCCCTAAAGAGCTGGAGGATGGTGTCCAGCACACCACCGATGAGTTGGTCAAAATAAACCTTGGGAGTGAAGATGATCCAAGGCCCACCTTTGTGAGCGCCACCCTTACCCTCGAGGAACGAGAGGACTATAGGCAATTTCTAATGCAACACCGTGACTGTTTTGCATGGTCCTATAAAGAAATGCCTGGTTTAGACCCAAAAGTTGCCACACATAAGTTGGCGATAGATCCTCAATATCGCTCTATCAAGCAACAACCACGTCGCTTCCGACCCGAGTTACAAAATGATATAGTGGCAGAAGTAGACAAGTTAATCAATGCTGGTTTCATAAAAGAAATACAATATCCCCGGTGGCTCGCAAATATAGTACCGGTCATGAAGAAGAATGGGCAAGTTAGGGTATGTGTAGACTTTCGTGATCTAAACCGCACTTGCCCAAAAGATGACTTCCCAACACCAATGACAGATACGGTCATCGACGCCACCACTGGGTATGGTGCCTTATCATTCATGGATGGGTTCTCGGGCTACAATCAAATCAAGATGGATGAGAATGATGCCTATGATACAGCCTTTAGAACGCCAAGAGGGAATTATTATTACACGGTAATGCCCTTTGGTTTAAAAAATGCTGGCGCCACCTACCAAAGGGCCATGGTGGTGGTATTCGATGGTTTGATTCACCAGTCTATGGAATGCTACATAGATGACTTAGTGGTGAAAACCAGGGATAGGAAAAGTCATCAAGAAGATTTGCGCAAGGTGTTTGAGAGGTTGCGCAAATACCAACTTAAAATGAACCCCCTTAAGTGTGCATTTGCAGTGCAATCAGGAGTCTTTGTAGGCTTCATCGTCCGTCAACGGGGCATTAAGATCAAGGCTAAAGATATAAAGGCAATTCTTAAAATGCCCCCACCACAAGATTTGGGCGAGCTTAGATCTCTACAAGGCAAGTTGGCATATATCCGACGCTTCATCTCCAACTTGTCAGGACGTGTTCAACCCTTCTCTAAGCTGATGAGAAAGGGCGCACCTTTTGTATGGGATGAGCAATGTCAAAATGCTTTCGACAGCATCAAACGCTATCTGCTCAACCCTCCTGTTCTGATGGCACCTGTTCAAGGGCGCCCTTTGATTTTATACATAGCGGCACAACCTACTTCCCAAGGTGCCCTGCTTGCTCAAAATAATGATGAAGGAAAGGAAGTGGCATGTTACTACCTTAGCCGAACAATGGTAGGGGCGGAATGCAACTACTCGCCAATTGAAAAGCTGTGTTTAGCTCTCATGTTTGCCCTAAAGAAATTGCGGCATTATTTACTATCTCATGAGATACAACTCATCGCGAGGGCGTATCCCGTTAAGTATGTCCTTAACCAACCAGTCCCATGGAAGGCTAGGCAAGTGGGCCTTACTTATGATGGAATACGACATAACTTATGTGCCACAAAAGGCCATTAAAGGGCAAGCCTTAGCTGATTTCCTTCTTCACTGCGCATCCAGTCCCCCGATGACTCCCCCTTTAGTCACGGACCTTCCCGATGAAGAGGTATTTGCGGCCGACATCGAGGCCCCTTGGGAGTTGTATTTTGATGGAGCTTCCCAGACCGAGCTCCGCCCCGACAAGAGACCAAGGAGGAGAGCAAAGCGGAATAGTCTTCAAAACCCCCGTGGAGATACAATGTACCACTCATTTTCTCTACTTAAAGAGGAATGTACAAACAATGAGGCGGAATATGAGTCTCTCATCTTTGGGCTACTACTGGCCCTCTCCATGGATATACGCATCCTCCACGTGTATGGAGATTCGCAACTCATCGTGAGGCAAATTAATGGGATATATGAGGTTCGTAAGCCTGAACTAGTGTCATATTACGATGCCGCACGCAAGCTCATGGCCAAATTCGAGCACATTCAAATTAGTCACATTCCTCGAGGTGGAAACGCATCTGCTGACGCTTTAGCTAAACTTGCGGCTTCCTTAGCCCTTCCTGATGGAGAAGCAGAAGTGAAAGTAGAACAAAGGTGGCTCCTCCCAGCCGTACTTGACCTGATCCTTGAGGATGGTGAAATCAATGTTGTTGCTACAACAATTGTGCTCGATCAAGATTGGCGTAAGCCATTCCTCGATTACTTTAAACATGGGACATTGCCAAATGACCCAGTCATGCGACGCCAATTCCAACGAAGGATCCCATCATACATCTTCAAAGCAGGAGTATTATATAGGCGTTCCTTTGGCCATGAACTGCCCCTCCGATGCCTTTCTCGAGAAGAGGCTAATAAAGCCCTTAAAGAAGTTCACTCTGGAGTATGTGGCGGACATCAAAGCGGGCCAAAGATGTATCACAGCATCAAGCTCATGGGATTTTATTGGCTAGGAATGATGGTTGATTGCATAAACAAAGCACGATCATGTCATGACCGCCGACATGGGGACTTCAAGCACCAACCCCCAGTCCCTCTTCACCCTACTGTACCTTCATGGCCCTTTGATGCCTGGGGAATTGATGTGATTGGTATGATTGAGCCACCATCTTCATGTGGCCATCGCTTTATCTTAGCAGTCACTGATTATTTCTCAAGATGGGCAGAAGCAGTCCCGCTAAGAGAGGTTAAGTCCGAAAATGTCATCAATTTTCTTGAACGTCACATCATTTATCGCTTCGGCGTACCTCGCCGAATAACTTCTGATAACGGAAAAGCCTTCACATCCACTAAAATAGCAAGATTTGCAAGCAAGTATAAGATAGACTGGAACTGTTCCACTGGATACTACCCCCAAGCCAATGGCCTAGTGGAGGCCTTTAACAAGACACTTGGTGGGATTTTAAAGAAAACAGTCACAAAGCACAAGCGAGATTGGCATGATCGCTTGTATGAAGCACTTTGGGCATATCGTGTTACAGTCCGAACGCCCACCCAATCGACTCCTTACTCCCTTGTGTTTGGCACTGAGGCAGTGTTGCCACTAGAAGTGGAGTTGCCAGCACTACGAGTCGCCATCCATGACGAGCTTACTCAAGATGAACAAGTTCGGCTTCGGTTTCAAGAGTTGGACGCACTTGAGGAGCGCCGCCTAGGAGCACTACAAAATCTCGAGTTTTATCGTCGCAATATGTCCCGAGCATATGATAAGCTGGTTAAACCACGAGTCTTCAGGAAAGGAGACCTGGTGCTGGTGCTCCGACGACCCATCATCGTGACCAAGAGTAAAGGAAAATTCGAACCAAAGTGGGAAGGGCCCTATGTCGTAGAACAAGTCTATGACGGTGGTGCTTACCAACTGATTGATCAGGCTGGAGTCCGGCCAATGCCTCCCATCAATGGCCGGTACCTTAAAAAATATTTTCTGTAAACAAAAAAAATAATAAAAATAAACAATAACATTTTTTTTAAAAAAAATCAAAGGCGTGCTAAAGAATGTTATAATCCTCCTTTGTTAAATCAATGAAAGGTGGGAATATAGCTTCTTAGTACTTTTTCTTTTCAAAAAAATTAGGGGTGTCAAATCACCCCATATCAAAAGGCTTCCCTCAATATCATTCAGCTGGTGACTCAAGATTCGTCCGCTTGAGAGCTCATTGATGGGTTATTCCCTTAATCAACACACAATGCACAAAGGTACATGTTATGTGTGTGGGACCGAACAATGAAGACCACTAAATTTGATCTGGAGCCGGCCAAATCTGAAGACCCCGTATTACCTCTCGCTTCATCCGGCGGAGACATCCACCTATGGGGAAAACTATAGGAAAAAGAGCATGAGAGGGCTACCTGCCCCAACAAAAGTTGTGGTGCAGTGTGCAGCTTCTTGCCACCCCAACATCTCAACAAGGGACTAAAAGAAAAACAATAAAATGATGCCCGCGAGGTCTAGATTCACAAAGTGTGGAAGGTAGGATCTCGAAAGTCTTGAAGGGTTGTATCCAAACAAGTCTCAAAATCCAAGTCAAAATGTCCAAGCAAATCAACGGACAAGTCTACGACACAGCAAAAAAAAAGAAAAAAAAGCTGTGAACCAAATTCAAGTCAATCAAAGGAACACCCCAGTTGCACCGGAGAGTGACTACCTTTCACCACCCTTGCAAAAAAAGTGAGGCATCCCAAGCCTTATACCCATAAAACAATTGCACCTTAGCCATACCCAATGTCTCTTGAGAAGTACGGGTCAACAGCCTAGGCAAGCTGAAGTGATAATTGGAAGTTCTCTTTGCTTTGGGAACGTCCACTATACATGTCATCTTTATACACGAACACTGGCAACTGAGCAAGGCATAACACCCCAGAGATTGAGCTCTCTCGCGAACTTATCAGCGGTCGCCACATAGCTTAATGATCGAAGGGAAGCCGACATTTTTTTTTTAAAAAAAAACCCTCTTTCGATCCAGCGCCTGATCAATTACAACTTATTTCATCAATACCAGTTAGGATTGCTTATTTTATGGGAGCAGTGAAGCATACCATAGCGGTTCCTGCGAATCTGTGAAACCCTTCAATTTTATTGGCTGGCGTCATAATATTTAAATGACCGCAATAAGATTGATAAAATTCTCCTGGAGAAGTGGCAGGTACTTTCGCCATAAAAAAAATTCTATTGGCTAGCGTCGTAGTTCCTGAATGACTGCAATAGGATTACTCTCCTTGAGAGGTGGCATGGATTCTCGCCATAGAAATTCTATTGGCCGGCATCGTAACACTTAAACGATCGCAATAGAATTATTTAAAGTCTCATGGGAAGTAGTACGCACTTCCACCATGAGACAAGTCAAGGGATGAGTATTGGCTGGCGCCGTGCAGCAAGGTGGCCGCAAATCATCCGTGAAATGATCGTAAGCATTGGCTTGCTATGATCCTCATGTCTTGTGATACCTATCGTGGTATGGACTTTCGTCATGAGAAGGGTTACAAGAATTAATCACCGTATAAGCGATCCTAGATGGTGTGGTATATTAAAAAAGGCAAGTTACCACATGGTATGGACTTACACCGTGTGCGTGTGTGTGTGCGTTTTTTTTTACTAGAGGTATGGACGTGCGCCTCCTATTTGCTTCTTTCCTTTGCATGGGCAGGTTGACTACATTGCCCACGTAGCAAAGTGTTGAGATTATAGAGTACTGTTTTATTATTATTATTATTATTATTATTATTATTTTCTCTTTGGTCACAGCAGGGAAAAGAAAGTGCAGGGTCCAGCATGCTCTGTTATGGACACCAGAAGCATCTTTTGGGTTACTGTTAGAGCATACCGGGCCTGACCATATACAGACCCAGAGAATAGCGATCGTGGCCAGTTCGTCATAAGTGCCAGGTCTTCTATAAACGCGCTTGCATAGTCAAAAAAAAAAAAAAAGGGAAAGCAATAATACAGCAAGGACGTATATGATGAGATAATTGCACCAAGATAATAAAGAAACTATTTTATTCAATTGTTGCCTGAATGACGATCACATTAACAATGACTCGGAAAAGTTTACTAGCTAGACACTGACTCGGAAAAGTTTACTAGCTAGACACTGGGGGCATAAGGCCAACGATGACGCTAGGTGCCGATTGCACCTTATTATGACTCTAATAACAAGCCTTGCCGACACCGGGGGCAAGGGTTTATTCAATGACACGGGGCACCAATTGTGCCACCCTAACAGACACCTAATCAAGACATGACGAGTCTTCAAGAGGAAGACCGAAGAAACTTTATCAGGGACTGTTTCTCTTCATCGCCCGGACCCTGAGCGTAACGGGCGATCTGCTGCTTCACCTCAGACGATGAGTTGACGATACTATCTTGTGCCTCAGAGACCAAGCTAAGGAATCTGTTGGCCTCTTCCAGGTCCACTGATTTCGTTGCACGACACTGTTCTTCCGCTGCAATAAGGGCTTGGAGTTCCCGAACCCTTTCATCGTATTCCTTTAAAGTAGTAATCAGAGCGTCGCGGTGCTTTTGCCCGGCGGCATCAAGAAGACTCAGTTTCTTCAAAGCTGAGGGCGTTTCTTTCTCAATCACAGCAGCCTTCTGACCCAAGTCCCTAGCATAATCCTTGGCTGCTGAGGTTGTGGTGGCTCCGCATGTGCCCAAGAGCCCCACGAGCTTCTCCAATGCTTCCATAAACTTCTTCAGTCCCCCAGCCAATTTAATTGATTCCCCATCTAAAAACAGCCCTGTCCAATGGGAAAGGATGTCATTGATGTCCTTGATAAGGGCAGACTCATCAAGCTTCTCCATCTTAAGCATATCTTGCAGAGTCTGCACGTCCAGTTTCACATACTTGAACATGCTTCGATTTGAAGGATCAAGGATATCGGATTCCTGCAAAGACCACAGCATCTAGGGCCGGGCGTGGTGATACAGTAGAGATATCGCCCGTATTTGCTCTAAATTCGTCAAAGATACGTTTGATGTCAGCATTTATCTCTTGAACCTCCTTCAGACTTGCCGCAACACTCCACGCAAAAACATTGCCAGGGATGAGTTGATGCATCGGTTGACATCTTCCATAAAAGTACTCTGCCCTAACGGAGTTGATTCAGAAGATTCCTCTGGCTCATAAACTCTTCGTGTCACGGGCGGCGGTGGCGTTGCCTCACGTTCTTGGCGGACGTTCAAAGTGTTTGGCCTTCGAGCACCCTTGGCATTGCTAGTCTTTGAACTCATCTGCAGGAATTACATATCGAATTATGAGAATAGGAAGTAAAATAATAAAAATAATAATGTGAGTAAAAAGTTTACTAGTACACCACCTCTTGAGCCGGGGCCTGATGTGTTGACTCAGCACCCCAGGAAGGTATGTTGTCACGGGCGCTGTGTTCATCTACCACCGGTTTTCGGTTACTACGTCCAGCGTTGGCACGCCCACGTCCGCGGCTATGGTCATAATTGTCTCGACCCTGATAAGGACGGTCATTACCCTGGAAACGATAATTGCGCCGAAACTTCTCTCCAGTTGGTCTTCTGATCTCGCGATGTGCATCTTGACCAGAGTAATTTGGCGAAGCAGGATAGTCGCTATGACGGCCAGATTGTATGTCGTACTTTGCGTCAGCGGGATGATGCTCACGGCCGCGACCGTAGGGTGTGCGAGTTTCTTCACGATTGTCGCGACGCCAAACCCACGGACGTCCTGGCTGAGACGTTGGTGGCCGACCACGTTTTGGCTTCATCGTGGAGTTGTTTGGGTTGCCCGGAGCCATGGGTGCCTAAAACATTATCATAATTTAAATACATTGACGGGAATTTAGTAATATTGATGGATGGAGATGAACGTGTATGCATGTAGTAAAAGGTACCAAGAATATCTGTACGTTCGTGGAACGATGAGACGAAGACGACGGCGTACTTCTGAGCGGCTAGCTAGGCGAGGCGTCGTTGCGTCGAGACAGAGTTGGCTCCTCAACTCGCAAGGCAGGGCGTTGTTGAGTGTATGGAGCCAAGGTACCCGGGGGCTGTGTATTTATATTAGCCCAGGAGATACTTGTAGTAGTCTGTTCGGACATCGGCTAAACGGGGGAAGGAGTTTGATACGTAATCCTTGAAGCCTTTTGATGTCCGGCAGTAGATAAATTTTGAATTGTTCTGGGCCAAGACTGTTTGGCCACGGTTTTATTCAGTAAGGGCACCAAGTAGAGTCCCCATTTCGTTTGAACTCATATGAACTCCACTTGGTGGGGGGCATTTGTACGATGAAATTTTGGCATGATTATTATTAAAAATAAAATATTTCGGTTAAGCCGGATATGTGGCTAGCTTAAGAAAGCCCATACGAAAATGGTTACTATTTATGTTGACTAAATATTCTTGATCCATGGTTCCAAAATAAAGGATCTCTTATGTTCATGTGCACGTATGAAAGCTTGTTGGCCAAATTAATATTTTAGTAAAAAAAGTTCATGCATATACGTGTTACGTGGTTACGTGCATGTTATGTATGTGATTAGTTATTAATTGAATAATAAAGAGGGATATACATATAATGTGACCGGGCGGGTGAGACGTTCTGCCGGGGTCTGGAATGTTCTAGAAGTTTTGGGAATTTGATGGTTAACAAATATGTACGTGTATACGTATATTTATTTGGCCCATGTACCATGGAGCCAAGAAGCAAAACAGTCCGTGTTTGTCACGATAGTGCTTGCGTGGCGGCGGATGATATGTACGTATCCGTGCTTAAGATCATGGAGAGGCTTGCTTGTGCACGACGGTGAGAGACACCAAATCCGTTTTGCTCGTGTGCACGTTAGCTTGTGCATGGCGGTGCATGTTACAGTCCAGATATGTTGCGACTCTCTCGGTGATGGATGGATATGTACATTTGGCTGATATACACGCCAAAGATCGCGTCGTCTGTTAGCATATGCTGGAATCATTAGCTTTTGATCTTATCCTTTGCTTGGCCAAGGGGTTGTATGACCCCCCCCCCTATATAAATAGCTGGTCATTCAACGCCCGAGGGCATTCGCATCCTGCCTTCACGCACGCACGCCTTGCATCCACGCACACGCACCTACAACCAACAGCGCCGCCGCGAAGCTGCTGCTCACGTCGACGCCGGAGGGCCATCTGCTAGCCTCGCCGTCGTCGTCTTCGTTCGTCGCCGCGACATCTCCGGCGAACTCTTCAACTCCGTGACCTCTTCTCCGGGAGCATCAACATCCATGGCTGCTCATGCTTATGGTGAGATCCTTTATGCATAGTTAGATTACATCTTATCTCTTTCTTCGTATAGTGCAGGTTAGATGAGATCGGTAAGAAGTTGTCGTCGCCGGCGTCCATAGACTAAGCAGCACGAGACAGATCAAAGATGGCAAGTCAAGATGCGGCAGCAAGATCAGCAGCAGCCCAATCGTTAAGTATGATCAGTAGCAGCCCGGCAAGAGGGCAGAGCAAGCTTTGTTGCAAGATGAGCAAGGCGTGAACTACTTGAGTTACAGCAGCAGACCACGCCGCCGTGCATTAGCAGCCCAGTTCAGTAAACTCGATGATGACGAGCAATGCGTTCCAGATAACACAACGGCGTGCACCAAAAGGCAGTCTGATGGGCATTATTGCAATTTGCACATCCAGCAAGTGTTTTGGCCCATGGCTTTGATGTAAAAGTAAAATAAATAAAAAAAGGTGACGATGCCTGCAACCGGTGGCAAGCTGCTAAACCAAAGTCACGACCTGTTTGTCTTTCATCGGCACTTAGCCCCTAAAAATAGCCGTGGCGCACTGCACGGCCAGATGACTTAGATCGGGATGTAATCCATGATCAAAATAATAAAACCCGTGGCGCAATGCACGGCTGGTTAATAATAAATATCGTGGGCGCAATGCACGATTTATACGGGCTCGGCCTACTTGCTGCCGAATCTTGGCGAGAGCTAATGCCGAGTATGCGGCGTCTCAAGATTACACAAGGAGAAATCTCCTAAGTTACTTCATGAGCACAAGTCTCACATTCACTACCATTTTCCGCACCGTCAAGGCCGGTGATCCATATGAAGTCTCTTTCTTTCCCTAACCGACGAGGCTGGGACATTTCCTTTCCGCACCGACTAGACCGGAATGTTCGTGACCGACGAGGCCGAACACCCTTGACTTCACTATGGGATCCGCATAACGAGGCCGGATACCCTTTTGCCAGAAACCGACGAGGCTCTAGCATTTCACCTTTTCATCTTGTGCTTATGCATATATTTAAGAGATAACTCAACTCTTTATTATATTTGGAGACGACATTGACGACCATCGACATAGCTTAATCGGAGGTGTTCTGTGGCTCAACGCTGTGGATATAATTAACTGGTGGCCTCTAGGTGCCCCGGGAACTAGAAGCTACACAATCCTCTGATTGTCAGATGGAGCTCGGCGCAAATATATTAAAGTGGGAAATTGTACTTTGTAATTCTCTGATGAATGAATAAAGTGATGTTTCCCTGAATCTTGTTCTTTGTGTTTATTACACATTTACTTTATTTGTATACGGACGTATACTGGCACGCCTGCGCTTAATTAGTACTAAGTAGTACGATCCACAGAGAGATCTGCCTTTAGCGATTTTTCTGGCGAAACATTCATGTATATACATAATAGATTGTAGATAGACCTCATCAGGATTGTCTTTCATGATATCTTCATAATCGGCAAAGTACTGACTCCCATCGTCTACTGTTGATTGGCGCTGCTGTTGATTATGTCCATCATTGCATCGTCCATATTGTTATTCGGGTCGGCCATTTACGTAAATATAAGTGTAAGACGTTAGATTTATTTGTAATGGTACAAAAGAAAAATAGAAATATGAAAACAATCTTTATACATTTTGACACTTAGGGTTACATATGTATGTGAACATACACTTATGATACTTGAGTCCTCGAGACCGGATTAGGGTTTTGCTTTCGAATTAAGGTTTCAAGATTATTTAGGGTTTCGAATTAGACTTGATTCAAGATTAGGGTTTCAAATTAGACGTTAGAATTTAATTTGTTATTTAGGGTTTTGAGACTATAGAATTGGACTTAAGCGTTTTGAATTCAGGTTTCAAGATCGATTAGGGTTTTGAATTAGACTTTTGGTCGAGATCGTATCAACCTACCTACTTTTGGAAAAGCGATCGTCGGGTTTAGTGCTAGGGTTTTGAATTAGAAGTGTTTCAAATTAAGTGTTTTGATTGCCGTTCACGAAATGAGGTCGTCACTAGGGTTTCAAATTAGACTTGAGTGTTTCGATTGCCGTTTATAAAAAAGTCGTCGCCCGTGGTTACGAATTAATCTTAAGTGTCTCGAATTAGACTTAAGTGTTTTGATTGCCGTTCATGAAAAGAAGTCGTCGCTAGGGTTACAAATTAAACTTAAGTGTTTCGATTGCCATTCACGAAAATGAGGTCGTCGCTAGGGTTTCAAATTAGACTTGAGTGTTTCGATTGCCGTTTATGAAAAAAGTCGCCGCCGGGGTTACGAATTAAACTTAAGTGTTTCGAATTAGACTTAAGTGTTTCGATTGCCGTTCATGAAAAGAAGTCATCGCTAGGGTTAAGATTTAGACTTCAGTGTTTCGAATTAAGTGTTTCGATTGCCGTTCACGAAAAGTGGTCATCAGGGTTTCTAATTAGACTAAGTGTTTTGATTCGCTCACGAATAGCGGTCGTCGCTAAGGTTTAGCGCTCTCTCACCAAGTCCTGCATAGAGATGCTCACGGCTCGATGGCCGGCCACAACACACTTACATGCAAAGGCACTCAGCTCGATGGCCGGCCGCAACACAAACATACAAACGCGATCGGCTCGATGGCCGGCCGCAACACAAACACAAACATGCACCCGTCTGACGTCGCGTCGCGTGGCATTGCTCACCGTCAAAGGCGTGAAGGTAGGGTCGCCGGCACGCTGTCTCCGGCGGCGGCGGGGACGACGACGGCGTGGTGGTGGATGTCGGTGGCGCCTGATCTCGGCCGCCGCGCCGGCGGGACGACGATGGCGCGCGGCCTCTCGGGCGGCGGTGGGGACGCCGGCGCGGGGGAGGCGGCGGTGGGGGCGATGACGGCATGCGCTACTCAGGGAGAGGAGGACGCCGGCGCGCGGTCTCCGCCCAGCCCGGAGGAAAGGATGGCGCGCTGCTCGGGGGGGAGGAGGCGGCGGCGGCTCGGGAGGAGGAGGAGGAGGGCGCTGCCCTCCGGCAGCCAGCTGGGACGACGGCGGTTCGGGGACGACGACGAACGGCGTCGCCTGGCGCGGGCCTCGGCTCGAGAGATCGGCACGGCGGCGCGACGAGGGCGGTGAGGCGGCAAATTGACGGCAAAGGAGACGACGGCGGTGAGGCGGTGGCCTAGGTGTGTTGTAGACGATGGCGGGGCGGCGCGCGCTGGCTTACGTCGTCGATCCGATGGGCAGAGGAGGAAGAAGACCCGCCGGGCTTAAGTAATGGCGCACCTTTAGTCCCGGTGGTGGTAAGCACCGGACTAAAACACCTTTAGTCCCGGTTGGTGGTACGGCCCGACTAAAGGTATCTTTAGTCCCTAAGTTGGAGCTACGGCCGACTAAAGGTACCTTTAGTCCCGTTGTTTTACAGCCGACTAAAGGCCTTTTACGCCCTACTATTAGTTCCCCGGCAATTTACATTTGGGTTTTATTTTAACTTTGTTTACAATAAATATGTTAAATCTTTTTAATTGCATAGTAAATTAAAGACTAGATATTAATTTTTTTTAAAAATAACAGTTCCATTTCCTTTTATCTAATTGCATATTAGAAAATTTTAGAACATAAATTTTTTTTTCTTACCTTATAATAGCAAACATAAATATAAAAATAATTAGTATTTTGTTAATGCAAAAATGTATGGCTAAATTAAAATATCTAAAACTATAGGTTTTCGACGAATTTTTCTGCATTATTGTAACGTAATTTTTTTTATTTGTCATCATTTATCTCCAAATACGCGATATACAAATTCACCATTAAATTAGATTTTTATTTGAAGAAATACCGTGTTGTTTTCTAGTGTATCAATGGACATACTGCGTGCACAGAATGTTGCATCCGTATAAACAAAAAGTCTGGTGCCATGGGGCCTGAATCGGTGATGTCCGGTAATTTACAACTAAACTGTGTGCAATTAGTTATTTTTTTATTTATATTTAGTGCTCCATGCATGCGGCTAAAATTTGGGGTGAAACATCACTATTTATTAAGTTACAAGAAAACCTGATAGAAACATCTTAAGTTACAATTGTCACATACACAATCTCTAATCCACACTATTTATTAAACATCACTATATATCAAGCGGGCACAGTAGTGAACTTCTTTTTGACGTATGTTCCTTGGTCATGATCATGCCGTAACCATAGAGTGTCCTCAGCATTTATCAGGATGCTCGGATCTTTGGACACACTAAAGGGCGTGATTCGGTCATCCCTTTTATAATCTTCTGAAATGTCTGACTTGTCCTCAATTCCCACAATGTTTCTTTTCCTTGAAAGAACTATGTGGCGTTTTGGCTCATTCGTTGATTTGTCGTCGTTTTTCCCTCTCTTGGGTTTTGTAGACATGTCTTTCACATAGAACACCTGATTGACATCAGCAGCAAGGACGAATGGTTCGCCTTTATAACCAATATTATTGAGGCCCACTGTTGTCATTCCATAGTCCTTGTCGACTGTTACCCCACCTCAGGTCATTTTCACCCATTGGCACCGGAACAAAGGGACTTTAAAATTAGGTGCGTAGTCTAGTTCCCAAATCTCCTCTATGCGGTCATAATATGTTTGCCTCTTTCTATTCGGGTCTGTGGCATCTACGCGAACACCACTGTTTTAGTTCGTGCTTCTTTTATCTTGGCCTAGGGTGTAAAATGTATTTTCATTTATCTCGTACCCTTTGTACGTGAGGATGTGCCACGATGATTGCCTAGCCAACAAATACAGTTGCTCATCAATCTTGTTATCACCCTGACATTCTTTTCGCAACCAATCGCTGAAAATGCCCATGTGCTGACGCATAATCCAAGCTTCATTCTTCCCTGAAAACTGGGATCGTAGGAAGTCCTTGTGTTTCTTGACATACGGCTCCACCACGAAGAAGTTTTAAAGAACTATGTAGTGTGCTTTATTGAAATAATCGTCCTCTATATCAATATATGTTTTCTTCACTAGTGTTCCCTTTCCACTCAGTCTCCCCTCGTGTCGCGATTCAGGAACACCAATTGGGTCAAGTTTAGGAATAAAGTCAACACAGAACTCAATGACCTCCTCTGTCCCGTAGTCCTTTGCGATGCTTCCTTCTAGCCGAGCACGCTGGTGAATATATTTCTTCAGGACTCTCATGAACCTCTCAAAGGGGAACATATTATGTAGGAACATAGAACCAAGAATATTGATCTCCTTGACCAGGTGAACTATGAGGTGTGTCATGATATTAAAGAAGGATGGAGGGAACACTAACTTAAAGCTGACAAGACATTGAACCACATCATTCTGTAGAGTAGCTAGTTCCAGTGGATTGAT
Source organism: Chrysopogon serrulatus (assembly GCA_015844335.1). NCBI lineage: Eukaryota > Viridiplantae > Streptophyta > Magnoliopsida > Poales > Poaceae > Chrysopogon > Chrysopogon serrulatus. Next base: position 188,228 of record JADLZL010002410.1, on the reverse strand, counting down.
TGCCGTCTGAGAAATTGCATTGAGGAATGCACATAGCTTCACGGTGGCTAGACGTACATGTGGAGGTAGAATTCCTCTTAAAGCAACAGAAAGCAATTGTGTCATAAGCATGTGGCAATCATGCGACTTTAAGTTTAGAAATTTCTTCTCTGGCACATTTATTATACCCTTTATATTGGACGAGAAACCAGATGGGACATTGATACTGCTTAAGCATTCAAACATGATTTCTTTCTCTTCATTGCTAGGAGTGTAGCTAGCAGGTCTTAAGTAATGACGTCCATCATCTGTCTTCTATAGATGCAGATTGTCCCGTTCTTTCATGCGCTGCAAGTCCTGTCTTGCTTCAAGTGAATCCTTAGGCTTTCCATACACACCCATGAAACCTAGAAAGTTGACACAAACATTCTTTGTCAGGTGCATCACGTCGATACATTGCGGACCTCTAGGACTTGCCAATAGGGTAGCTCCCAAAATATTGACTTCTTCTTCCACATGGGTGTGGCAGAACCTTCTAAATTATATGGACCACAAGCACCTAATATTATCCCTAAGATCTCTGTCACTATGCCTGTGTACCACATAACTTAAAAAGTTCTGTCGGGTGAAACCCCAATGACACCACGATCCTCTAGGATCAACTTCTTACAGAGATACTGTAGTATTACCACCGTTTTATTCAAATTATAATAGAGTAGCAGAAGATTTATAAAGAATATAACAACACTTGATTAGAATTTGATTAAACAAAACTTAACTGAGTTTGCGAAAGTAAGAAAGAACTATAGAGCATCTGCACGAGAATACTTCAGGTGGGAGATATTCGATCATACCAAGCCCACTGGTATGACCGAGGTCATCAACACTAGTCAACACCTGCAACAGGGGTTAAACAAACCTTGAGTACAAAAGGTACTCCGCAAGACTTACCCGACAGAAAATTGGGGAGAAGACTCAGGAATGCTGGTTGATAGGAATCAAGGTAAGGCTTTATCAAGAATCAAAGACACCTTTACGGAAAAGCGACTAATGTTGATCCTTACTATTCATTCTTAAATTATCCTGATCTAGGGAAAACACTTGTCGTACAAGATCTCGATTTCCAAAACTTTCCAGCCTCAACAACTTTCATCATTACTACGATGCTGACGCTTGGTCAAGTCTCCCATATCGTGGAGCAACGACGATTCGAACCACTTTATATTCCCGGCCGGGGCTTCCTAGCCACACGATGTATGCAGGACTGACCATCTTACATACATCAACTCAACGCTCGGATTTCTCCATACCAGAACGGGTGTACAGTACTCCACCTCCCTACGCCGCGGTCCCCTTCCACGGCGCGCCCCGTAGGATGGGTACACGCTACTTGTCCGTTCTCGTCATGGATAGGCTAAGTGGAGCTTACCGCCATTAGCATGCGACTAGTACTATCCAATAACCCTCTTGACCATAGGATCACCACATCGGACGGTCCTTAACCAACACAAGTGGACGACACTACACCAGGGCACTAGCCCATCCTGATGCAAGTCACTCCACCGGCGTCTCGATTTACTCATCATGTTCTTGTGCGTACCCCTGACCAGGCCAAGGTGAAAGGTAGGCGACAAGCAACATCAAGTTTTGAATACTTTTTCAGAGATGATATTGTTATCAACTTTTAAAACATTTCACAAAAACCTATGCTAGTAGCAGGACTAAGCATGTACTAACATTTTCGAAATCAAAACAGATATTCAGGATAGTATCACAAGGTATAGTAAATGCATCAAATAGGATATCACGCAACTCCTATACTTAATGCATCATATCATCAACATAAAATTATAAAAGACTTTCAAAATTCAAGGCAGGGTTTGAATGCATCCGGGGCTTGCCTGCGTTGCAGAGAAGTTAGCTGTTAATCTTGACAGTGACACCTTCGGTGGATTCCTCTCTTCGGGACTTGGATCCACACGAACCTTCTCCAAAGCTTGATCCACGGAAAACTTCTCTCACGTATGCTACACGTATATGAAATGATGCATGTTTAAGTATGACGAAATGTATGACATGATGCATGATGCAAGGCAACATGGATGAAACAGCTTAATTTCACATCATCTTGAGTACAACTTTCCTTCACGGTATAGTTGTATCAAGGGATCACAGGTAGCAATTACTACGGCATTGGATAACACAACATAATTAAATTGCCGAAGGTCATTAAGGTTAATGACCTAGGGTCATCACTCAATCCTAAAGTCAATCAATCCTAATAGTGATTAGGAACTACTAAGATTATTAACCATTTTTACAGTTGTTGAAAGCCGCTAATTAACTTGCTAATAAAAGATTACTCTATACTACACATGTGATGATACTTTTACTATTACTACACAATCAAGCCATGAATCATTAGAGTGGTTATGATTCATGGTCTTCAAGTAATACCAAAAAGGAAATCAACCTAAGTGAAGCACCTAACTAATTACTTTAGGCATTTATTATTTATGTAAACATGTGAGCAACTCTACATATCACTATACATGATCATGCCTTGGACTAGAGAGGTTTTGCTAATCCATGGACTTCAAACAATACCACAAACCACTCAACATTTAAATAACCCACTAATTAATTACTTGGTTATTTTATTAATTATTTTTGTGGTCATTAAACAAGGTGGAAAATTAGTTATTAAAATAAATTTCTTCAAAATAGTACCAAAATTTTAGTGGAGGTCATTTTTCACATGAAAAGATTAACCCTAAATTTTTATGATTTTTGGATTAATATTTTACTCTACAAAAAATCAAACACTAAGCAATTCTTAATTAAAGCATGGAATTATTGAACATAACAAAAGTGATTAACATGCTGCACACATATTTTTCCATGAAACTATACATCCTGAGGAGCACACACATATTTTTGTCATATTTTTAATTGCCCAAATTATTGAATTATGAAAATAACAAAATCAGCTTTTAAAAGATAAAGAAAAACAGAAAAGAAAAAAAGGAAAAAACTTTCCCACAGCAGCCCACCAACTCGGGCCGCAACCCACGGCCCATGTTGACCCGGTTGCGGCCTGAGCAGCCCGGCTCCACTCTCCCTCCCTCTCCCGTTTAAACAGAATGAGGGAGGGGCGGCGCCGGCGACCTACCTCGTCGACGGTGAGCCGGCCGGCGATGGAAAGATCACCGACACGCTTCCCGCAACCAGGCGCACCATACTACTTGGTTGGTTGGACGAATTGGTGGGCGGGGTGGATGTAGCGGTGGCCCCGGTGGCTCGGCCGTGCCGGCGGCAGCGCGGCCAGCTCCGGCGTCTCTGCCCGCGGTAGAGACCGCGGTAACTAGGCGATGAGATTCGCGGGGTTACAGTGGTGCAAGGGCACGGCTTGGTTCGACGGAACAGGCTTGGAGGTGACGACCCGGCGGCGGCTGCGGTGGCGCTCGGCGGCCGGTTCCAGAGAAGAAAGCGGCGCGCGAGCTCCTCCGGTGACCAAAGACCACGCTGATGGGCTTGGGTGACGCGCTAGTAGATGGCGGGACGGTGTGCAAGCTATTGGAGATGAAAGTGGTGCGAGGTGGGCTAATTTCGCCGGTGACTGGGGACGGTGATGGCGGTACCGAAGAAGAAGAAAGGGACGTCGACGGCCGACGTTCGGCTTATAAAGAGGAGGAGGCGCGAACTTCGAGCTAGGGCCGGGTCCTTCACGAGCGCGGCCACACGGCCAGCAAGGTGTCTAGGCGCGAGAAACGCCGGAGCAGCGACGGCGGACGCCGGCCAGCAGTGCTCGGCATGGGCAGAGGAGCGAGGTGGCGCCCCCTCGGGTTACTGTAGCACAGGGTTCCCTTTTCTGTTTTCTTTTCAAAATTACTCCAAAAGTTTGAACTGTACTAAGAAATCTTCCAAAATACAGATTGCTCCAAATTTTATGCTCTACAACTTCTATTAAAGAAGTTTTGTCAGATTCTAAATATTTTTGAAACTAGAGTTTCAATTTGAAAAAAGAGTTTAAATTCCAACCTTTGAGATTTCAAAATTACTTTCAAATTTTGAATAAAAGATGAAAATCTCCAAAAATAAAAGTTGTTCCATTTCTCAAGATCTACAACCTTCATTTAGAAAGTTTTTCATGAAACTAAATAATTTTTGAATTGGAGTTTAAAAATCAAAAGGGGACAATTCCTAATTCAAAGAACTTTTGAAATTATTTCAAATTTTATTCAAAAACTTGAAAAACTTTATATACCAAACTTGTAGAGCTCAAAAGGATGTACAATCTGTATTTTTAAAGTTTTCTCAAATTTTGAATATTTTGAGATGAAATTGAGAAAAGGGGCAAAAGGCTTTTGAATTTCAAGCTTTTGAAAAGGATTTTCAAATTGAATCTTTGGGCAATTAATTAATGATGTTGTGATACTTTTCAAACCCAACCAATGGCATACTTTCAAAGTACAAAGTTCATACTTTGAAATGGTGCCAAAGTTTGGCAACTTTTATTTGCAACATTAACTATGGTTAGCTCCTCAAAAGTGAACTTGGAATACAAATTCCAACACTTAACCAACTAGGGTTAGGGTTTGGGATTCGGATTCCGAATTCAAATTTGATTCTTTCTTTTACATCATTTGACTTATAAAACATGCTTAGGATGTTAAACATAGTTAGCCAAACACTTAATCACTCCAAGGTTGCTTTTAGTTTAGTCACTTTTATAAACTTGATAAAGCATGTAAGTGAAATTTAATTGCTTTGCCACACTATTCTAATTGGCATGCATAGCAAACTATACTAAAAATCATTAGGCATGATTAACATATTAAAACACACTTGGCATACAAGACAAAGCATTACTTATGCAAAGGTCATTAACACCATTGAAAGGTCCTAAATGGCTAGAGGGGGGTGAATAGCCTATAAAAATTTCTTGCAATGCACTAAACAAACCGGTTAGTATAACAAATGACGAAGCAAGTGTTGCGCTAGCCTAGTGGAGGGTTGCAAGCCAATCTAACCAATCCTAGCAATCCTAATACACTAAGCATACTAAGAATATGGTCCTTAGCAATCCAACTATGCTACACAACCTAATACACTACTTTGCACAAATGTAATCGCTAGGAAGGGAACCGAGTATGCAAACCGTGCCTTCGAGAAGATGACCAATCATCGTCTTTTAATGCAATGAAACCCGAAGAGATGATCCAATATAGAAATCCAAGTTGATCACGAAGGATCAAACCACAAAAGAATACCGAGGGACACAAGATTTTTATCCCGAGGTTCACGTGCTTGCCGGCACGCTACTCCTCGTTGTGTCGACCACACACTCGGTAGTTCGGTGGCTAATTGGCGTCACAAGCCAAGCCCTCACCGGGCGCCACAAGAACTCACACAAAGTGAGGGTAACTCAATGACACGAGATTCCACTAAGGATTCCTTTCGCGATCTCCCGCGGGGTGGGATCAACACCCCTCACAAATCACCACCGGAGTGGCCAAGAACAATCTTCAACCTTGCTCAACTTCGGCTCACTGCTCCAACCGTCTAGGTGACGGCAATCACCAAGAGTAATAAGCTCAATCGCAGCAAGAACGCTCACTAGTGCCACTAGATGCTCAATCACAAGGCAAATGCACTAGAAGCTCTCCCAATCACTCTCTAGATCAATCAAGATGAATGCAAAGTGAGGGAGGAGGTTTGCTTAGCTCTAGGGGATGTCAAGTATGTCAAAGTGCCAAGAGAGACTCCCTAGAGCCGGCCAAATCACTTATATAGGCGTCCCCAAGAACACCCAACCGTTACTCACAAACCTCGGTTTTAAGGCCGTCGGCGGACGTGGGGTTAAGTGGCGACCGGACGCCCGTCCGGTCCCCGGCGTCGGTCCCTCTACCACGACCACGTGTCCCCTCGACGTTTGAATGTAGCCGTTGCGCCCAACGGCTCGATCACTCGCGCTCTTCACCGTCGGCCGGGACGCGTCTGTACCCGCACCGGGACGCCCGGCCGACATGGAGTCCGGTCGCTACCCGAAGCTCCAAAACTGCAAATTCTTGACCGGACGCGTCCGTGGCCCTATGACCGGACGTGCCCCGAGTCCGGTCCACACCCGGCAAACCGAGCACGCCAGACCGGACGCGGCACCGGATCGTCCGGTCGCCCAGCGTCCGGTCGCTCCTGAAAGCCGACGGACGCCGCAGCTTGACCGGACGCGTCCGGTCCTTACCAGGACAGCATCCGGTCACCTCTGAGTGACTCCTCTTCGTCCGAAAACCTCCGAGTCGAGCTCGGCGGGAGGGTTCCACACCCAAACACCATCACCTCTTGCTCTCATGTGCCAACACAAAAGTGTCTCTCCACTTGTGCACGTGTGTTAGCCTTTTCAAATGATTTTTGCAAGAGTTAGCAAGCACACTAGGTCCCTAATGCATATGCAAAGTCATTGCTCACCTAGTGGCACTTAGATAACCGATATTGCGTGACATCGCCCCTCTTAATAGTACGGTTATCAATCCTAAACCCGGCCATCAACTTCTCTACTCGCCTGTGGCCGGCAAAATGGAAATGCCCTAACATATACCTTTGCCTCTAGCATTCCATCTTGCTTCTCATCTTCCTTCATCTCCAAGTGTGGTACTTGATCACTTGTGGTCACCTTCATCACCTTGATCACCATTCCACCACTTGGTTTGGACCTCCCCTTTCTCTAATGCTACACACTTAGCAATAGGGTTAGTCCTAGGTTTCATCAATTAGCCAAAACCAAACTAGGGCTTTCAATCTCCCCCTTTTTGGTAATTGATGACAACCTCCACAAAGATATGAAATGAATATAACTTTGGCTTTACACCACTTGTCCAAACAATTTGAGCTTGTGAAAAAGAATTGGACAAGTCATGTAAAACTCATTTGGTAGCTATGGCTCCCCCCCCCATGTGTGCTAAGAGTTTGGATTTGAAGCTTTGCACTCATGATGGATAAATTGGTTTTGGGAGAGTCATTTCTACCAAATTGATGCTAAGGTGTATAGAATGGACCTTTAAAGCGTGATACCATCAGAGTGCACATCATGAACCACCCTTAGCACCAAATCTAGCTAGAAACATCAAATAGCTAGAAACCCCGTGAGATTTAACAATAGAAGCGCGGTTTCTAGATACCACTTGAAAACAAATGCTATTCCAATTCTAGCTAGAGCCTATGCATGCTAGTAATCAATTCATCAATCAAGTTCTATACTAGCGAGCACCACACAAGCAAGAGATAAACTACTTATGAAATACATAAATCTAAGTGCAATGCAAGCAATCATATGAATGTGCACAATCAAATGCAATCAATCATGTTCATGAGCTTGCTCCCCCTACTTGTGTGCTTTAAAATTTTGATCCCTTTCCATTCTTCAATCTTCATCTTCTCTTCCCCTTGATACATGATATCTTTGTTTTCTCTTCCCTTCTCGATAATCTCTCCTCCTTTGTCATCAATGACCACAAAGGTGTATGATCATGCTTGGTGTAGACTTGAAATCATAGAGGGAGCTTGGAGTAGAGAGATGATCACTTAAAGTTAAGGATCACTTGTTTCCATAAACTTCCTTCTCTTATGGTTCAAACTAGCAAACTTGCATAAGTAATCTAGTTCGGTTTGAACCAATGACAAGCTTCTTCACACATCTTTCAATGGTTATCTTATCAATGTTGAACTAAATCCTTTCTTGCTCATTTAACTAGATCAAACACTAGGTTCACATTCTCATGAACAAGTCATATTTAGCCACTAGATCATACAAGTTATAAAAGCAATAGTGGCATAATATGTACTTAAAATCATTTTAGTTTCATGAATGAGCCTAATTGAACAAGAGATACTACTAGAATATATCTACATGTTCTAATCAAGTCCTTAGTAAATATGAATGCATCATGCCAAACAATTTCACCTTTGCTTTAGTCGAAGGAGAGGCATGTCATATAATGGAGGTGCATTCATTTCATGTTGGAGAAGTCAAGAATGTTCAATTCATTTCTCAATGTGCAAAATCTCTTCTCATCAAGTGGCTTGGTAAAGATATCGGCAAGTTGATCATCGGTGCCAACACTCTCAATAGAAATGTCTCCCTTTGCTTGGTGATCTCTAATGAAGTGATGCCTTATGTCAATGTGCTTTGTTCTTGAATGTTGAACCGGATTGGTGGTGATCTTCACGGCACTTTTATTGTCACATAGCAATGGCACTTGTCCAAATTTGATTCCAAAATCTTTCAATGTGGCCTTCATCCATAGCAATTGAGCACAACAACTCCCCGCACTAATGTATTTGGCTTCGGCGGTAGAGAGTGCAACACTATTTTGTTTCTTGGATGACCATGAGACAAGTGACCTTCCTAGCAATTGGCATGTTCCACTAGTGCTCTTTCTATCCACCTTGCATCCCGCATAGTCAGAGTCCGAATATCCAATCAACTCAAAGTTTGATCCCTTGGGATACCACAATCCAACATTAGGTGTGTGCTTAAGATATCTCAATATCCTCTTGGTTGCCTTCAAATGACTTTCTCTTGGTGAAGCTTGAAACCTTGCACACATGCACACACTAAACATGACATCCGGCCTAGAAGCGGTCACATAGAGTAGACTTCCAATCATGGACCGATACAACTTTTGATCTACCATGTTGCCACTTATATCCAAGTCAAGATGACCATTTGTTCCCATTGGTGTCCCAATTGACTTGGCTTTTTCCATTCTAAACTTCTTCAACATATCCTTGATGTACTTGCTTTGACTCACAAATGTGTCTTTCTTCAATTGCTTGATTTGTAGACCAAGGAAATAGCTAAGCTCTCCAATCATAGACATCTCAAACTCTTTTGCCATCATTTGTCCAAACTCTTCACAAAAGTCTTGGTTGGTTGATCCAAAGATGATATCATCCACATAGATTTGCAACACAAACAAGTCATTTCCAATTTTCTTGGTGAAGAGAGTGTTATCAACCTTCCCCATCTTGAACCCTTTAGAGAGCAAGAAGTCTCTCAATCTCTCATACCATGCCCTAGGAGCTTGCTTCAAGCCATAGAGAGCCTTCTTCAACTTGTAGACATGGTTGGGCTTCTTGATATCTTCAAATCCCGGGGGTTGCTCAACATACACTAGCTCATTGATGAATCCATTCAAGAAAGCACTTTTCACATCCATTTGATATAGCTTGATGTTGTGGGCACAAGCATAGGCTAATAAGATTCTAATTGCCTCTAATCTTACAATCGGTGCATAGGTTTCTCCAAACTCAAGACCTTCAACTTGAGTATATCCTTGTGCTACCAATCTTGCTTTGTTTCTCACAACTATGTCATCTTGATCTTGCTTGTTCCGGAATACCCACTTGGTGCCAATGACATTGTAGTTCTTTGGATGCTCAACTAGTTCCCAAACTTGATTTCTTTCAAAGTTGTTGAGCTCTTCATGCATTGCATTGACCCAATCACAATCCATCAAGGCTTCATCTATCTTCTTTGGTTCTATTGATGAGACAAATGAATAGTGTTCACAAAATAATATCAATCTTGATCTTGTTTGCACACCACTTCTAATGTCATCAACCACTTGATCTAGAGGATGATCCCTTGCAATATGAGTTGGTTGGAGAATATAAGGTTGAGCACTTATGCTTGGTTGATCACTTGGTTGAGATGAAGTACTAACCATTTGATCTTACAATTGAGAACCACTAGCTTGAGTTTGAACTTGAGAACCACTAGCTTGCATATTTGGAGATGTAATCACTTGATCTTTGTCATCTTCAATATCCACCACTTGAGTTGGCCTAATGTCCCCAACATCCATTTCCTTCATGGCTTATATTAATTGAGTACCTCTCACATCATCAAGATTCTCCTCTTCATCTTGTGAGTCTTTGGTTTCATCAAATTCCACATCATGTACTTCTTCAACTATGCCATGAGTGAGATTCCAAACTCTATATGCTTTGCTTGTAGTAGAGTAACCGAGTAGGAATCCTTCATCACACTTCTTCTCAAACTTGCTCAATCGAGTGTCCTTCTTGAGAATGTAGCATTTGCATCTAAACACTCTAAAGTATGCAATGTTGGGCTTTCTTCCATTCAACAACTCATATGGTGTCTTCTCTAGCAGTCTATGACAATAAAGCCTATTTGAGCAATAGTTGGCGGTATTGATTGCTTCGGCCCAAAATGAATGATCCACATTGTATTTACTCAACATTGATCTTGCCATGTCAATCAAGATTCTATTTTTCCTTTCAACTAGCCCATTGGATTGAGGTGTGTACTTGGCCGAGAATTGATGCTTGATTCCAAAGTCATCACATAGCTCTTCAATTCTTGTGTTCTTGAACTCACTACCATTGTCACTTCTCACTTTCTTGATTGATGTTTCAAACTCATTTTGACTTCTCTTGACAAATATCTTGAATGTGTCAAATACTTCACTTTTGTCGGCAAGAAAGAATACCCAAGTGTATCTTGTGAAGTCATCCACTATCACAAATCCATATTTGTTTCCACCAATGCTCTCATACTTGGTAGGGCCAAATAGATCCATATGCAACAACTCAAATGCTTTGCTTGTGCTCATCATGCTCTTGTTGGGATGAGTGTTGCCAACTTGTTTGCCCATTTGATATGAACTACATAGCTTGTCTTTCTCAAACACAACATCCTTCAACCCTCTAACTAAATCATGCTTGATTAGCCGGTTGAGTTGCTTCATGCCAACATGTCCAAGTCTTCTATGCCATAGCCAACCCATGCTTGATTTGGAGAACAAACATGTTGTCAATTGAGCTTTATTAGCATTGAAATCCACAAGATAGAGATTCTCATATCTAAAGCCTTTGAATATCAAGTTGCTTCCATCAACACTCACTATCTCAACATCATCAACACCAAATATGTATTTAAATCCAAGATCACACAATTGAGCCACGGACAAGAGATTGAAGTTGAGAGATTCCACTAGCAACACATTGAAGATGGACACATCATTTGTAATTGCAATCTTTCCTAAGCCTTTGACCTTGACTTTGCCATTGTCACCAAAAGTTATACTATCAACACCATTGCCACTTGATGAGATTGATTTGAACATTCTAGAATCCCCAGTCATATGTTGAGTGCACCTACAAAAACAAATCAATTCTTTTTAGGTACCCAAACTTGCTTGGGTCCTCCAAGGTTAGTCACTAAGCTTTTGGGCACCCAAATTGCCTTCTTCTTTGGGCCAACAATGGGAGCACCAATGAACTTAGCCTTCACACCATTAGTACCCTTGGTAAGCAAATAACAAGAATCATAACGAATAGAGAATATGTTAGCATTCTTCTTGTTCTTGCAATATTGCTCTACATGCCCCACTTGCTTGTAACTAGAGCAAAACCAACCATTGCCCTTCACAAAACTAGTCTTGTGAGGAACAAAGGCCGCCTTGCTATTCTTGGGGGTATAGCCCAATCCCTCTTTGTTTAGAGAGAACCTTTGGCTACCCAAGCACTTTAGCAAGTGGGCATCTCCACCGTAGGCCTTGCCTAGGGCATGAGTGAGCTCATTCACCTCTCTCTTGAGAGTCTCATTCTCCACCATGAGTGAGGCATCACAAGTGAAACCATCACTAATAGTAGATGTGGCATTGCTTGAGCTACAAGAGGGGTTAGTGGGACCAACAACAATAGGAGTATAGAATGCTTCATCAAGAATATCACAAGTTACTCCTACGTTGCATGTGTCTATGACATCCTCAATCTTAACTTGATCAAGGAGGGTGGAGTGAGCCTTTTCAAGCTTAGTGTGAGCTTTCTCAAGCTTCTCATGAGCTTCCATTAGCCTCTCATGAGTAGCATTGAGCTCATCAAAGGATTGCTCAAGAGCTTTCTTGCTCTTGCGCAACTCTTTGCACTCCTTCTTTTCCTCAATGTAAGAGTGAGCATCTCGTAGCATGCTCACGAGGTCCTCCTTTAATTACTCCACATCATCATCACTCTCACTATCGCTCTCATCATCGGATTGTACCTTAGATGGCTTAGCCATTAAGCATGTCGATGAAGCATCAAAGAGTGAAGGCTTGTTGGAGATGGCAAGACTAGCAAGTGCCTTCTTTCTTGATTTCTTATCATCTTCACTCTCATCATCACTATCACTTGAGGCATCACTATCCCATGTGACACAATAAGATTGCCCCTTCTTCTTCTTCTTGAACTCAAGCTTCTTCTCCTTCTTTTCCTTCTTGTCCTTCCTCTCTTTCTTGTTCTTCTTCTTCTTCTTGTCATCCTCATCACTATCATCATCACTAGAGAGAGGACAATCGGCAATAAAATGATCTTTGCTCTTGCACCGAAAGCATCTCTTGGTCTTGATCGCATCTCTTCTCTTCCTAGAACTATAGCCCTTCTGCTTCATGAACTTGCCAAATTTGTGCACAAGAAGAGCCATTGCTTCATCATCTGCTTCACTTGAGCTTGTACTAGCTTCATCACTTGATTCTTGCTTCTTTTTGCCTCTTGATGAAGTAGCCTTGAATGCAACCACTTCCTTGTCTTTCTTCTTCTCTTTGTCCTTCTTCTCATCCTTTTGAGAGCCCCCTTCCCTTTCCACATGGTAGGTGTCATGTGTGACCACTTCACCTAGTACTTGGTTAGGGATCTTAGTGTCCAACCCTTCTCTCACTAGCATTGTGACCAAGAACTCAAATCTTGATGGTAGGCTTCTTAGGAACTTGTGAGAGAAATCCGTATTATCCACCTTCTCACCCAAGCTCTTCAAGTCATTGACAATCACTTGGAGGCGGTAGTACATCTCCGGCACACTCTCATCATCTTGCATCTTGAAACTTGAGAGCTTGTCCTTGAGAATGTATAGCTTGGCACTCTTCACGGCTTGTGTGCCCTCATATGTCTCCTCCAACCTAGTCCACACATCATGGGCTCTCTCCAAGTCCTTGATTTGCTCAAATACCTTTGACTCCAAAGCCTCATAGAATGTGTTGATTGCAATGTCATTGAATTGGAGCTTCTCTTCTTCTCTTGGAGTTGGGTCGGTTGGATCAATCACGGCAAAGTCCTTGTCCACTACCTCCTAAACCTTCCGGTTGAGTGATTTCAAGTATGCACACATCTTTCTCTTTCAATGATCATAACCGGTGCCATCGAAGTGCGGCGGCTTCCCCACATGGTTGATATGGTTGACTTGAGCCATTTTAACACCGAGGGATGTTAAGCCTTAATCAACGGTGACCTCGGCTCCGATACCACTTGAAAGGTCCTAAATGGCTCGAGGGGGGGTGAATAGCCTATAAAAATTTCTTGCAATGCACTAAACAAACCGGTTAGTATAACAAATGGCGAAGCAAGTGTTGCGCTAGCCTAGTGGAGGGTTGCAAGCCAATCTAACCAATCCTAGCAATCCTAATACACTAGGCACACTAAGAATATGGTCCTTAGCAATCCAACTATGCTACACAACCTAATACACTACTTTGCACAAATGTAATCGCTAGAAAGGGAACCGAGTGTGCAAACCGTGCCTTCGGAAAGATGACCAATCACCGTCTTTCAATGCAATGAAACCCGAAGAGATGATCCAATATAGAAATCCAAGTTGATCACGAAGGACCAAACCACACAAGAATACCGAGGGACACAAGATTTTTATCCCGAGGTTCACGTGCTTGCCGGCACGCTACTCCTCGTTGTGTCGACCACACACTCGGTAGTTCGGTGGCTAATTGGTGTCACAAGCCAAGCCCTCACCGGACGCCACAAGAACTCACACAAAGTGAGGGTAACTCAATGACACGAGATTCCACTAAGGATTCCTTTCGCGATCTCCCACGGGGTGGGATCAACACCCCTCACAAATCACCTCCGGAGTGGCCAAGAACAATCTTCAACCTTGCTCAACTTCGGCTCACTGCTCCAACCGTCTAGGTGTCGGCAATCACCAAGAGTAATAAGCTCAATCGCAGCAAGAACGCTCACTAGTGCCACTAGATGCTCAATCACAAGGCAAATGCACTAGAAGCTCTCTCAATCACTCTCTAGATCAATCAAGATGAATGCAAAGTGAGGGAGGAGGTTTGCTTAGCTCTAGGGGATGTCAAGTATGTCAAAGTGCCAAGAGAGACTCCCTAGAGCCGACCAAATCACTTATATAGGCGTCCCCAAGAACACCCAACCGTTACTCACAAACCTCGGTTTAGCGTCGGCCGGGGCCGCGGGTTAAGGGCGCGGCCGCGCCCAGCGTCCCCTCCCAGCGTCCGGCTCTACCACGGCCACGTGTCCCTCGACGTTTGAATGTAGCCGTTGCGGCGCCAACGGCTCGATCACTCGCGCTCTTCAGCGATCGGCCGGACGCAGCGTCACGTGCGGCTGCCCGGGCGCCCGGCCAATGGAGTCCGGTCGCTACCTGAAGAGCTCCAAAACGCAAATTCTTGACCGGACGCGTCCGTGGCCCTATGACCGACGCGCCCCGAGTCCGTCCACACCCGCAAACCGAGCACGCCCGGACCGGGCCAACGGCCGATGGTCCGTCGCCCGGCGTCCGGCCGCTCCCGAAACATGACGGACGCCGCGGCCTGACCGGACGCGTCCCGTCCCTTACCAGACAGCGTCCGGTCACCTCTGAGTGACTCCTCTTCGTCCGAAAACCTCCGAGTCGAGCTCGGCGGGAGGGTTCCACACCCAAACACCATCATCTCTTGCTCTCATGTGCCAACACAAAAGTGTCTCTCCACTTGTGCACGTGTGTTAGCCTTTTCAAATGATTTTTGCAAGAGTTAGCAAGTACACTAGGTCCCTAATGCATATGCAAAGTCATTGCTCACCTAGTGGCACTTAGATAACCGATATTGCGCGACATCGCCCCTCTTAATAGTACGGTTATCAATCCTAAACCCGGCCATCAACTTCTCTACTCACCTGTGGCCGGCAAAATGGAAATGCCCTAACATATACCTTTGCCTCTAGCATTCCATCTTGCTTCTCATCTTCCTTCATCTCCAAGTGTGGTACTTGATCACTTGTGGTCACCTTCATCACCTTGATCACCATTCCACCACTTGGTTTGAACCTCCCCTTTCTCTAATGCTACACACTTAGCAATAGGGTTAGTCCTAGGTTTCATCAATTAGCCAAAACCAAACTAGGGCTTTCAACCATGGAATGCAATAATGCACCTAATGCTTGGTTATCAAATTAATGACGCATATGATCATATGCTAATTGCATTATCATTGAATTAATAAACATGATGCTTAATACATAATATGATGACATGGTGGGGTTTAGGTTAACGTAACACCAGGGGTGTTACATTATAGTCCCCTTAAAAGGAATCTCGTCCTGAGATTCAAAGCCTTGGGTTAAGTAATGGAAAAGGAAATGTATCAAGCATTATTTCCTTTAATTTCTTCACAAGAGAACAGGGGGTTTGGTTTTGGGTTTGAGTTCCTAACCAAGATTATAAAGTGGTTGTATTTAGATTTATTAAGGTGTCAAAAGGAAAAGACACCTGATTTGCAAGGTTTGATGAATCATGATCATTGATCTTAGTCTAGCGAGCGCCTGGCAGTATTTCCTTATGGTCACATTCCACAGGAGACTCTGGGTTTGATATCCAGCAGTATTTTCCTTATGTCGATGCACCGTAGGAGACCCCAAGTTTCGACGCTATTCCGAGATCATCGATCATTACTCATCAGAGATTTGAACAAAACTTTCCATTCGGTTGCACAAGAGAGAACTATATTGTGATGCTACAGTGGATCAGAAACACCGACTACGATACCAGTGGGCATCCTGGTAGACTCGTGTGACTACGGCCACAAGAGATCCCCGGTTCCGACACGGCACCATAGTCACGGTTCGAGGCACCACTATAGAGCACATTTGCACGAATCCCTCGTATACCACCCGATGGATAAACAAGTTCAAAAGGAAGCACATGTCATGGTACAAGAACAAGGAAACGACATGTGCAACGACAAGAGGAAGCGAAAGTTACAATTGCAGAGAGTTTGCAACTTAGGTGGGAAGGAACATTAGTGGATAACCTCTAAAGTTTCACAAAGGTAACCAAACATGGAGAGATAGAATGGCTAGCATGAATGGAATGTTATATCCAACTTGGCTTTGGCAAGGGACGTATTTAATGTAGTGTTTAGTTCATAACATGATGCATGCTCGTCCTGTACGTCTTCATGACGATAGTTAGCACATCACTCACAGCTTACTATAGGGCAATACTTTATATACTAGTCTTGCAGAGTGAGACAGGATATAGAAAGACTCTTGGCAGAGTATTATCGATGAAGCTGACCCTTCACTGGATCTTCTCGAGAAGACTTGAAGATTCTTCAGTTTTGTTGAAGATTATCCGAAAAGCCTTCTTGACAGCTTGCAGCAACTTTAGAAAGATCAGAAGACAAGTTTTACATTGTTTTATCAAAAACTTTTAATTGTAAATTCATTTTGAAGTTTTCGCAAAGTAATACTACAAGTATCTTTGTAAGAATTGCTCTAATACCATTCTGTGGCAGAACCTTCTAAATTATATGGCCCACAAGCACCTGACATTGTCTCTAAGACCTCTGTCACTATGCCTGTGTACCACATAACTTAAAAAGTTCTGTCGGGTGAAACCCCGATGACACTACGATCCTCCAGGATCAACTTCTTACAGAGATACTGTAGTATTACCACCGTTTTATTCAAATTATAACAGAGTAGCGGAAGATTTACAAAGAATATAACACTTGATCAGAATTTGATTAAACAAAATTTAACTGAGTTTACGGAAGTAAGAAAGAACTATAGAGCATCTGCACGAGAATACTTCAGGTGGGAGATATTCGATCATGCCAAGCCCACTGGTATGACCGAGGTCATCAACACTAGTCAACACCTGCAACAGGGGTTAAACAAACCCTGAGTACAAAAGGTACTCCGCAAGACTTACCCGACAGAAAATTGAGGAGAAGACTCAGGAATGCTGGTTGATAGGAATCAAGGTAAGGCTTTAGCAAGAATCAAAGACACCTTTGTGGAAAAGCGACTAATGTTGATCCTTACTATTCATTCTTAAATTATCCTGATCTAGGGCAAACACTTGTCGTACAAGATCTCGATTTCCAAAACTTTCCAGCCTCAACAACTTTCATCATTACTACGATGCTGACGCTTGGTCAAGTCTCCCATATCGTGGAGCAACGACGATTCAAACGCTTTATATACCCGGTCGGGGCTTCCTAGCCACACGGTGTATGCAGGACTGACCATCTTACATACATCAAGTCAACGCTCGATTTCTCCATACCAGAACGGGTGTGCGATTCTCCACCTCCCTACGCCATGGTCCCCTTCCACGGTGCGCCCCGTAGGATGGGTACACGCTACTTGTCCGTTCTCGTCATGGATAGGCCAAGTGGAGCTTACCGCCATTAGCATGCGACTAGTACTATCCAATAACCCTCTTGACCACAGGATCACCACATCGGACGGTCCTTAACCGACACAAGTGGACGACACTACACCAGGGCACTAGCCTATCCTGATGCAAGTCACTCCACCGGCGTCTCGATTTACTCATCATGTTCTTGTGCGTACCCCTGACCAGGCCAAGGTGAAAGGTAGGCGACAAGCAACATCAAGTTTTAAATACTTTCTCAGAGATGATATTGTTATCAACTTTTAAAACGTTTCACAAAAACCTATGCTAGTAGCAGGACTAATCATGTACTCGAAATCAAAACAGGTATTCAGGATAGTATCACAAGGTATAGTAAATGCATCAAATAGGATATCATGCAACTCCTATACTTAATGCATCATATATCCACATAAAATTATAAAAGACTTTCGAAATTCAAGGCAGGGTTTGAATGCATCTGGGGCTTGCCTGCGTTGCAGAGGAGTTAGCTATTAATCTTGACAGTGACACCTTCGGTGGATTCCTCTCTTCGGGACTTGGATCCACACGAACCTTCTCCGAAGCTTGATCCACGGAAAACTTCTCTCACGTATGCTACACGTATATGAAATGATGCATGTTTAAGTATGACGAAATGTATGACATGATGCATGATGCAAGGCAACATGGATGAAACAACTTAATTTCACATCATCTTGAGTATAACTTTTCTTCACGGTATAGTTGTATCAAGGGACCACAGGTAGCAATTACTACGGCATTGGATAACACAACATAATTAAATTGCCGAAGGTCATTAGGGTTAATGACCTAGGGTCATCACTCAATCCTAAAGTCAATCAATCCTAATAGTGATTAGGAACTACTAAGATTATTAACCATTTTTACAGTTGTTGAAAGCCGCTAATTAACTTGCTAATAAAAGATTACTCTATACTACACATGTGATGATACTTTTACTATTACTACACAATCAAGCCATGAATCATTAGAGTGGTTATGATTCATGGTCTTCAAAATAATACCAAAAAAGGAAATCAACCTAAGTGAAGCACCTAACTAATTACTTTAGGCATTTATTATTTATGTAAACATGTGAGCAACTCTACATATCACTATACATGATCATGCCTTGGACCAGAGAGGTTTTGCTGATCCATGGACTTCAAACAATACCACAAACCACTCAACATTTAAATAACCCACTAATTAATTACTTGGTTATTTTATTAATTATTTTTGTGGTCATTAAACAAGGTGGAAAATTAGTTATTAAAATAAATTTCTTCAAAATAGTACCAAAATTTTAGTGGAGGTCATTTTTCACATGAAAAGCTTAACCCTAAATTTTTATGATTTTTGGATTAATATTTTACTCTACAAAAATCAAACACTAAGCAATTCTTAATTAAAGCATGGAATTATTGAACATGACAAAAGTGATTAACATGCTGCACACATATTTTTCCATGAAACTATACATCATGAGGAGCACACACATATTTTTGTTATATTTTTAATTGCCCAAATTATTGAATTATGAAAATAACAAAATCAGCTTTTAAAAGATAAAGAAAAAAGAAAAGAAAAAAAGGAAAAACCTCTCTCACAGCAGCCCGCCAACTCGGGCCGCAACCCACGGCCCATGTTGACCTGGGGCTTGCGGCCTGAGGCAGCCCGGCTCCACTCTCCCTCCCTCTCCCGTTTAAAACAGAAATGAGGGAGGGGCGGCGCGGCGACCTACCTGTCGACGGTGAGCCGGCCGGCGATGGAAAAGATCACCGACACGCTTCCCGCAACCAGGCGCACCATACTACTTGGTTGGTTGGACGAATTGGTGGACGGGGTGGATGTAGCGAGAGGCCCCGGCGGCTCGACCGTGCCGGGGCGACGGCGCAGCGGCGCTCCGGCGTCTCTGCCGCCCGGTAGAGACCGCGGTAACTAGCCGATGAGATTCGCGGGGTTACAATGGTGCAGGGGGCACGGCTTGGTTCGACGGAAAAAGGCTTGGAGGCGACGACCCGAGGCGAAGCGGCGTGGTGGCGCTCGGCGGCCGGTTCCAGAGAAGAAAGCGGCGCGCGAGCTCCTCCGGTGACCAAAGACCGCGCTGATGGGCTTGGGTGATGCGCTAGTAGATGGCGGGACGGTGTGCAAGCTATTGGAGATGAAAGTGGTGCGAGGTGGGTGAATTTCGCCGGTGACTGGGGACGGTGATGGCGGTACCGAAGAAGAAGAAAGAGACGTCGACGGCCGACGTTCGGCTTATAAAGAGGAGGAGGCGAACTCGAGCTTGGCTGGGTCCTTCGCGAAGCCCACGCCGGCCAAAGGTGTCTAGGCGCTGAAACGCCGGAGCAGCGACCACGGCGAACGCCGCCCGCCAGTGCTCGGCATGGGCGGAGGAGCGAGGTGGCGCCCCCCCCTCGGGGTACTGTAGCACAAGGTTTCCTTTACTGTAGCATGGGCAGAAGTTTTGTCAGATTCCAAATATTTTTGAAACTAGAGTTTGAATTTGAAAAAGAGTTTAAATTCCAACCTTTGAGATTTCAAAATTACTTTCAAATTTTGAATAAAAGATGAAAATCTCCAAAAATAAAAGTTGTTCCATTTCTCAAGATCTACAACCTTCATTTAGAAAGTTTTTCATGAAACTAAATAATTTTTGAATTGGAGTTTAAAAATCAAAAGGGGACAATTCCTAATTCAAAGAACTTTTGAAATTATTTCAAATTTTATTCAAAAACTTGAAAAACTTTATATACCAAACTTGTAGAGCTCAAAAGGATGTACAATCTGTATTTTTAAAGTTTTCTCAAATTTTGAATATTTTGAGATGAAATTGAGAAAAGGGGCAAAAGGCTTTTGAATTTCAAGCTTTTGAAAAGGATTTTCAAATTGAATCTTTGGGCAATTAATTAATGATGTTGTGATACTTTTCAAACCCAACCAATGGCATACTTTCAAAGTACAAAGTTCATACTTTGAAATGGTGCCAAAGTTTGGCAACTTTTATTTGCAACATTAACTATGGTTAGCTCCTCAAAAGTGAACTTGGAATACAAATTCCAACACTTAACCAACTAGGGTTAGGGTTTGGGATTCGGATTCAATTCAAATTTGATTCTTTCTTTTACATCATTTGACTTGTAAAACATGCTTAGGATGTTAAACATAGTTAGCCAAACACTTAATGACTCCAAGGTTGCTTTTAGTTTAGTCACTTTTATAAACTTGATAAAGCATGTAAGTGAAATTTAATTGCTTTGCCACACTATTCTAATTGGCATGCATAGCAAACTATACTAAAAATCATTAGGCATGATTAACATCTTAAAACACACTTGGCATACAAGACAAAGCATTACTTATGCAAAGGTCATTAACACCATGGAATGCAATAATGCACCTAATGCTTGGTTATCAAATTAATGACGCATATGATCATATGCTAATTGCATTATCATTGAATTAATAAACATGATGCTTAATGCATAATATGATGATATGGTGGGGTTTAGGTTAACGTAACACCAGGGGTGTTACAATGGGTGCGTGTCCCATAGCGTCTTTTGGAACAAGTTCGCTACCCTGTCCCTTACCAAAGACTACTTTCACATCCTTGACCATCTCAAGTACATCTTCCCCAGTTCTGTTGCGAGGCTTGCACCGGTGGTCTAGCTTACCTTTAAAATGCTTGCCTTTCTTTCTAACCTGGTGATTCATAGGAAGAAATCGATGATACCCAAGGTACACGACCTTTCTACATTTTTTCAAATATGTACTTGTCGGTGTTTCGTGAAAGCACCAACTAATAAATTTATAGATGCGCGTTTGTGCCCGGATGGTTCGCTAAGAGGACACGGGAAGTATACTGGTTCAGGCGTGAGGCCCTACGTCCAGTTCGAAAGGATCGTGTTACTTAGCGGCGGTTCGTAGTAGGGGTTACAACCGGTTCGAGAGAGGGAGGGTCTCCCAAGTCTCTGATTGAGCGTGGGTGCCAATATCATGGCGTGTGAGTGGTGGTTTTCGTTGTCGAGTCGGACCTGTCTTGTGAAATGGCTCGCCCTCCCTTTTATAGATGAAGGGAGGGAACGGCCTTACATGAAGAAGATATGGGCGTGTCGTGTAGAAAAAGAAAAAAGGACAGTGGTGGAGTGGCGCGTCTGCCTTCATGGGGTCGGGGCGTCCTTCTTCCTTGCGTCGCACCCGTTGGTCGCCAGTGAGGTCGCGTCGCCGGAGTGTCCGCCCATGCCTTAACGAAGGGACGGAGAGGCTGAGCAGATTGATTAGAGCGTTTGGAGTATTATCCCGAGTTAATGATGTCGTATAGTTCGGGGATGGGTCATGACGGTCGGTCGTCCGGACCGTCGGCTGCAGGTGATTAGACGCCAAGCCACGCCCGCCCTTGACTAACAAAGCGGTCAAGGGCGAGGCCACGCCCCTGCTCTAGCTAACAAGTACCGCTGATTCCCGCGTCCATGCCTGCTTAGGCAAAGTATAGTCAAGGCGCCCCTCGCCCATGCTCTGCGTGGGGCGCAGACAGAGCGGTCGCGGCCTTGACCGGTTGTGCGGGTCACGGGGTCGTGGCCTAGCCGTGAGGTGCAAGCCTCGAGCGGCTTCTTCGTGAAGACGCTAGCGCAGGGTCGTGCGAGCCGCGGCCTCCCCGGTCGCGACCCCGGAGTCCCCTAGGCCTCGCGAGGGGTCGTGGCGAGTCGAGCGCCCCCGGGGTCGAGGGGCCGTGGCGCCCTCGGGTCGCGCCACTGCGCGGCGCGGTTCGCCTGCGGGCTTACGCGCTGCCTTCTAGTGGGCTCTTGGAGCGTTGGCTCGCCTGGTCCGGCTTTTAAGTGGGCCGGTCCTGGGCTGCTTAAGGCTCGCTAAATCTCCGTTTAGCCGGGGGCTTAACAGGCCGGTAGTTTGGCCCCCGACAGTACTGTCAAGGTTATCAAAATAGTGTGTGCATGCATTATATCCCTTGTTTATCTGTCCTGAAAGATTACTTAGAGCAGGCCAATCATTGATTGTAACAAACAACAATGCTCGCAGGTTGAAGTGTTCCTGTTTGTACTCATCCCACACACGGACACCTGTTTGGCTCTATAAAAGTAGGAGTTCCTCAACTAATGGCCTTAGATAGACATCGATATTGTTGCTTGGTTGCCTCGGGCCATGGATGAGCACCGGTATCATAATGAACTTCCACTTCATGCATAACCATGGAGGAAGGTTGTAGATACATAGAGTAACAGGCCAAGTGCTATGACTACTGCTCTGCTCTCCAAAAGGATTCATACCGTCTATACTTAAAGCGAACCTTAAGTTTCTTGCGTCTTTTGCAAACTCCAAAAATTCTCTGTCTATTACTCTCCACTGGGATCCATCAGCAGGGTGTCTCAACATGTTGTCTACCTTACGGTCTTCTTTGTGCCACCGCAACAACTTTGCATGGTCCTTGTTTCTGAACAGACGTTTCAGGTGTGGTATTATAGGAGCATACCACATAACCTTTGCAGGGATTTTCTTCCTGGGACGTTCTTCCCCCTCAACATCGCCAGGGTCATCTCGTCCGATCTTATACCGTGATGCTTTACATACGGGGCATTCATCCAAATTCTCGTAGTCCTTGCCACGGTACAGGGTGCAGTCGTTAGGACATGCATGTATCTTCTGGATTTCTAATCCTAAAGGGCAGACGACCTGTTTTGCTTCGTACGTAGTGGCGGGCAATTCGTTAGGCTTCGGAAGCATCTTTTTTTGGATCTTTAATAATTGTCCAAATGCCTTATCGGATACACCATTATGTGCCTTCCATTGTAACAACTCTAGTGTTGTACCCAATTTTTTTTATCCATCTTCAGCGGATGGTTATAGCAATTTTGGTGATCCTCTAGCATGCGGTCAAACTTTGCCTTCTCCTTTTCACTTTCGCAATCTCTTTGTGCATCATGAATGACATCATCAAGAGCATCATCGGCGGGTGTATCTTACGCCCCTGCCTCTTCTTCAACTTCTCCCATTGCGGTATCATCGAAGTCACCGTATTGAGCAATAATGTTGTCAGACTCTAATTGTTCTTCTTCACCTTCTTCCATCATAATTCCGGTTTCTCCATGCTTGGTCCAATAAATATAATTTGGTATGAAACCCGACTTCAACAAATGTGAGTGAAGACTCTTTGAGCTAGAATGTTCCTTTAAGTTCGACACAAGGCACACGGGCAAAGATATGAATCCATCCCGCTTATTTGCCTCGGCCACTCTTAAGAAATAATGCACGCCATCAATGAACTCTTTAGGGCGGCGATCGGCATTGTACATCCAATGGCGTGTCATCGTCTGCATTATATGACATGTCACAAAATTAAATATCTTATTTTTTAAACAAATGAAATTTAAAATAAAATATCTCAAATAACATATCACATAATGTGGCATGCATACTAGCAAAGAAAGATATACTAATATAATGCTTGATCCAGAAATAATTTTGTAATTTAAAGTGTTATAAATTTCTAATTTTCCTAAAAAATAAAATTAAAAAAACCATAATATTCTCTATTTTTCAAACTAATCCATAAAATATGGTATGCATACTAGTTTTAATTAACCCGGTCACAGTTTGTAAATTAAAGTGTTATAAATTTCTAATTTTTTCTAAACTAATTAAAATAAAAAACTCTAAAATCACTATTTTTCTAACTAAACCATAAAAACGTGCATTGACATACTAGCAATAAAAGATGTATAATACTTTTTAAGGTACTAATTTAGTTACTTTCATCGAAATATTCAAATGATCAAATAATTAGAGTTTAAAATGGCATAGAAATCATAAAATAAAAAACCACATATATATGCACCACAAAATATCATATGTTGCTACTAAAACATGAGAAGATGAATATAGTAACCTCTCAACAAATCGATGGTGGCGTAGAAGTAATGCAATGGATCAATAGCCGGAGATGAGAGCAAGAACAAGCAAGAACACTAGATGAACACAACAAGAAGTGAGAGCTCGGGCTCGGCTAAGGGAGGAAGAAGAAGAGTTTAAATATGGAGAGGGACATTTAGTCCTGGTTGGTGTTACCAACCGACTAAAAGCCAATCTTTGTCCCGATTGGTAACGTCAACCGGGACTAAAGGTTTTATACCAGTTTGTAACACCAACAGCATAGCCGTTGGGCAGGGGACATTTAGTCCCGGTTGGTGTTACCAACCGGGACTAAAGATGTTTTTTTGTCCCGGAAGCAATTTTGGCTGAGACTATTGTTCATTTGCCACATCGACCAAAGGCCTGTTCTGTAGTAGTGATGCCTCCCTGCCTGACCCCTGTGGTCAGTGCAATCCGGTATTATTATTCTAGTGGTGAAACTGTCGAATTTTCATTCACTCTTTGTTTAGGGGAAATTTACTACTGCAGTATTGAAACCATTCCGTTTCCGTAGTGTAGGATAATACCAGAAGAAGTACTACTCATCTAGATTCTAATTTGTCTCACTAGTACCAGTTTAACAAGCCATGCAAATGCAACCCCTATTGTTACTGCTCGGTAATTTCCCTTGACCGAGCCGGAGCCATACGTAACGGCAGTGTGCGGTATACCCCATGCGGCCATGCCACTGCTCGGGTAACTGTGAAGTGTACTCCGAGCTGTATGCCTCTGTCATGTAAAGGGTGGTGCAAGATTCAGCAAAACCAGCCGATGCGCTTGTCTTATCAGCTGGGCTTATCTGCCGTTCGAACAGTATTTTTCTCTCACAGCAAACCAGCCGGCTTGTCTTATCAGCCGGTTTATCTGACCAGCCGAACACCCCAGAAGGAACATTCTTTGAATAGGTGTAGCTCTTCCCCGTATCAATGCCTTGAAACCAGGCAAAGGTTGGCTCCTTCAATCACGGAGAAAATGTAGCCCCTAGACCTAGTTGGTCAGGAAATTGCAGGAACCATATAGGGAAAAGTCTTTTCTTCTGAGTTCTGAGACAAAACAAGAAATGACTTCATACGGAAGGAGACGTAGCTAGCACGGCCATTTCCAAAGATCAATAATTGTGGCACCCAACTCTATGCTACACTCGCGTTCACAAGTTAGGACCCGTGATAGAGGCCTGGTTTCAACCAAAACAATTTCAGCTGAAACTACTATCTTTTCACTTTCTCTGGTCAGGAAAATAATTGATAAACAATTTTTTAACTTGTTGGAAACAATGAAATGACTATATATTTTTTTCTTTCGTCAAGCTAACGGCAGTGACACGCCTGCCGAGCTAAGGCACTTTTATTTCTTCCTACATTTATTTCCCTTTCTTCTCTTCTCTTATCTCTTATCTCTTTTTCTTCTCCCACTCGGCCACTCCCTCATCTAGTTCACCACGCTATCCGGCAGTCTTCTCTTGGCTCTCCTCTAACCTCTCGCTCTGCCATCAATCGTTGGTCCTCCGTCCTACCGTGTCATAGCTCGTCGACATGCATACTCCGCCGCAACTCTTTCTCCGTTTCTCTGTCTTCCACCACAGTACTGCTTCCCATCACCGCCATTTTCCTCACATTCTACCTCCTTTGCCACCGTTCTTGCCACCAGCCTCACACGCTTATGCACCTATATATGTGATCTGTGTTGTCGATGGCTGGCATGTGAGGGAAGAGAACAGAAGCATATGGGCCCTGGGTCATCGATGTCCAATTGAGCGTCACAAGGAGGAGACTGTAAAAGCTATATTTTTTTTTAAGCTCCTCCAACTCTATTTTTTAGCTCCTCCAACTCCTGCAGGCCTCTCTCAATGCAGTGTCGTGTCCTGTTTGATAGCCCTGGACCTTCAACTTCCCTGGAAGCTGCTGAAAAGGCGCAACTAAACAGTCCCTTACTTGGTATTTTTCTTTCATACAGATTAGTAAAGACCAACAAGACAACAACAATTCATTAGCTCCAACTCGGCGAGGACATGTCCAGCACCGGCAAGGGCATCGACATCACTCTCGTTGCCTCCAATATCGTCATCCACCTCTCTGGTGCTCTTGCCACCGCCGCTGCCATGGTAGCTCTTTTAGGCAATCTTAGTAGGGGTTTCAAGACTCGTATGTTAGAAATAGTGTCATCCTATGAAATTTTTATCATCACTCTTTATGTATTTTATACTATATTAGCTTATTTAATTTCCTTAAAACTCCACTGACATATTGGCCCTTAAAAAACTAGGGCACCTTCTTGTTGATCTGTAAGAGGATTTTGGTAATAATGCGATCCAAAATCGGAGGTCCAAAGGACAAGCCTAATCATAGGCAAAGAAAGCGGCACAACACTACAACAGTAATCAATTATGTGGATGGCAAAGACATGGAACAGCCAGAAAATCCATCGATTTGGGGCTGACTGTTTGCCCTCATTCACGGAGGAAAATATGGATTATGGACAAGCATACAGCAGTACAAGTGTACAAGCTAGCTGTGTGTAATAAAGTGCTGATGCTTAAACGTGCCATCACACGAGCAATCGCGGGCGTAGAGGCGCATGCATGCCTCTTTTAGGCATCCTATTTCAAAGATGCTGCAAGGTGCGTCTGATGCATATCAAGGAAGACAGCATTTTTGGGTTGCTCTACCATCGACGTACTGGTTATGGTATCTTCTCATGCCATAGAGGCAAGCAAAGGGCATAACAACACATGAGATTTGAAAAAGTAGTGTAAAGAAAAAAAAAAGATTAAAAAGGCAAAAAAAAAAAACATAGATGCGATTGAATGCCTCAAATGGTTTTGATTCTTCATATATTTATATATAGGGCCGGGGCAGTAGACTTTTATAAACTGAAAACAGACCAGTGTAGATTTTTAGAAGATCGGACCCTCCAGTTTTTAGTTGAGTCAATAATAAGCTAGCTTATATGTGACATCCATCAAGGTGCCACGTACTTTCTTTTTCCCCACCTTTTCTCTTCCTCCACACCGGCCCAACTACAATATCGCCTGCTGGTCATGTCGCCCTCCTCACTGGGTAAACCTGATCAAACGTTGGATCGGTTTTGGATTAAGCCAAAAAAATATCGAAGCAAAATCTTTAGCCCGAGCTGGAGCCTGACTCTGAATACTAGCTAGTGGGTCTAATCGGGTCGAGCTATTTCTCGGGTTGTTTCAGGTATAGGTCATGAGTCGAAAATAATGATCTGTGTCGGACGGGCTAGATCGGGTGGCTCATGATCAGATGCATCGTCGGCCAACCGCCGCAACGGGCGAGATATCACTGTCGCACGTGCGAGCACTCCACGCCTCCGTGTTGGGGTAGCTGTGCTTGCTAAGCGGAGTGGTAGAGAGAGGTGAGAGGACGAGCTAGGATGGGCCACGGATTTAGTAACGTAGCTCTGGTAAGCCTCTTTTTTTTTTTTTTTTTTTGGAATCGTAGTGTCGGTGCTAAAACTAGTGGTCCTAGTACCAACGAGTGAATTTACGTGCGTGCTCCCAACCCTGGATGGTGTGCAAGAAGGACACAAGAAGGATTTGTATTATCCTGTACCAAGGTGCCTGTAGGTAGGGTGTACAAGCAGGTGGAGAGAGGGAACTGTCCCAAGTCTCGTGTGGGATGAGTGTGTGTGTTTGTTTGCCAAGGAGATTGCTTGACTTGCTTGGTTGGATTCACCTGTCTTCGGAAGGACCCCCGTCCCCCCTTTTATAGCCGGAAGGGGAGGGACGGGCTTTACAGTACAGTGTTTGAATAGGAAAGACGGTGGTGGGCGCCGCCTCATCCTGCCGAGGCCTTGGGGCTCCCTCTCTCCTTGTGCCGAGGCCCTGGGTGAGGCCGGCGGTTCTGTCTTGCACGGCGCCGCACTGTCGATGGTGGGCGCCGTTCTGTGGAGTCGGCTCCTCGTTCTTGGCGAAGGAGGGGGGCGTTTGCCTCTCGCAGGGGGTCGGCGTGGGCGTCATGACGAGCGTGCCCGTGCACTAACTGCTGTAGCTTTGACTCACTCCCGGTCCGGGCCCCCGAGGGCCGCGGCATCGTTGTCGTATACGGCGTGGCCGACGTAGAGATACAGCGTATGGGGCCATCTCCGTCTGCCCCGGCTCTGGAAGCCTGGGTGCACAGTGGCCGGGGCACCGGAAGACCCGGCCGCCGTACAGGGGAGGCGCCGTGCTCCTGCCCGGGATGCGGCGTGCTCCGTATTTGGACTCCCGTGATGGGACCTGTTACAGGGGTTAGTCATCATGACGCCCTACGCTGGCGGCATGGCCGCCACTTTGCAGGGATTGCGTCGTGGCCGCGGCGCGAGGTGCGAGTGGTGGCGGGACGGCTCCCATCCTGCCGAGGGGCTAGCGTCAACGACCGATCCACCGTGGGAAGGCGGGCGGTAGATATATCGTCAAGTCGGTGGTCGGGCTTTGACCCGGTGATGCGGCGCGTGCCGTCCCGAGGCCTTAGCGCGGGGCTCGGTCGGGGACGGAAGGCGGGAACTCGTCCGAGGCCTGCGGGGAGGCTCCGGGCGGGCGGAGTGTTAGTGCCCGTCCGAGACCTCGGCGAGGGGAGGGCTCGGTCGGGGACGGAAAGCGGACGCCGCCCCGAGGCCTCTGGCTGAGAGGCTCGGGGCGAGTCGGAAAGCGGACGCCCGTTCGAGGCCTCTACGGGGAGGCTCGGGCGAGACGGAAAAACAGAACTCGTCCGAGGCCTTGGCAAAGGAGGCTTGGACGGGCGGAAAGTTAGCGTTTGCTTGAAGTCCCAGCAATGTGGGCTCGGGGTGTTAGTGTGCAGTCTTACTTGGGTCTTGGCAGGCCGTGTTTTTGTTACTGTGTGGCCTAGTTTTGCGTTTCTTGGGCCTAATTGTTAGGAGGACCCTTATTTTGGTCCCCGACACGTAGCTCTGGTAAGTCACCACCGTCATTATCCTTGGACGGTGGATGCGGCAGGGTAATAACTTGAAAAGGGGCAAGTCACCGAATCTGTGTCCACGTCATCTTAGCAAGGGTGACGGAGATGCTGAACCGAATCGGGTAATTTAGGATACGTTTGGTAACTTTGGTTGGTGACCGAAGAAGCCAAAAGAAAATTGCCATGGCAAAATTTAAGTAGAGAATACGCGTGGATTGGAGCCATGCCAAAACATGTTGGATCTATGTTTCATTCAATTTATTTTCAAAAGATAATCAACTCAGGTTTTGTTTTGTAGATTCAATTACAAGCGACATTTTAATTTAGAGCCACGCAATCTCAAAATCTCATTGTACATATACATTGAAGAGGCCAAAATTTTAAGACAGGCCAAACTTTGGTCACAAAAGCAAATGGCGTCCAAATTTTGCCATCTCCCATGGGCCTTCGGACGGGCTGCGTACGTTGGCGTTGCAACGCTGAGACGGTGGCGGGGTTCTTTTCAACTGATTATTTTAATAGGAATATTCATTTCCGTTCGCCATCCACCAGTTAAACCGAGAATCTTACCATTTCGATTACAGATCCAGAGGGCAGAACAATCGCCCCACCAGCAGCAAAACTATCTGATTACAATTTCTGTTACATATAGAGAAACTACTTCTACTACTACTACAAGAAAAACAAAGTCAATAAGCATGCAAAGCAGCAGCAGCATATCTGATACCAGCTGCTAGCACTTTACCATTTTTGTTTCTCGCCACAAAACCCCAGCCACCAGTTCCTGTCTGTTGATAGTCATCTATGTAGATCTGTAGGTGTCCTCTGGCAACGGGTTCTTTTGAACTGTCGGAAGCTTCTGAAGAATAGATAGCTCACTTTATCGCCTCAAGCAACTATGCCACAAAGCATGGAAAAGTGAAAATGCCAATGGAGGTGCTGGTTATATATGTGGAAAATATGATATTCCAAGAATTTGCCGCATCACCAGAGGAATTAGCTCAAGCTGTTACAATGGCTCGTCTGTTTGCAACTGAGTTCATACTTACTCATCATCAGACAGACAGCACAAAAACAAAAATTGGATAAGCATCGAATACGAGTAACACAAGAAGCATTCTCTATGTTGATTGGAAAATCACTGAATGGGGATGACAGTTAATGTCACTCAACCATCAGCAAGACATGGAGTCAGATCCAGGGTCCTCACAGGCTAAGTGCAAACCAGGCAGGTTTCCATTTTTAAAATTTCAAATTTGATATATTCGTTATAAGCTACTCCTATTGGATAACGCACTGCTGGTCAAACACCTTTATAAGCTACTCCTATTTCAAATTTTTAAAGGGGGTCATCGAATGAGAACAACCATCCACATCGCTGCAAAGCCGGACACTACCCTGCAAAATCATATAGCCCAACTAGTAAGCACAATATGGCAAGCCGCACCAAACTGAGAACTATTAATGATCATAAATTCATAATACAGCAAGCTGCATCAAACAGAGCATGGAAACTAACAAGCAAGATCAGAGTCCAGCTGCAACACAAAATTTCGATAGTAGGGCATACAGAGGATAACTTGCTCAGCAACTATATAGATCATACACAAAGTAGCAGATAAAACAAGGGTAAATGTTGCTTTGACAGGGAAAAGTAGCAGATAAAACAAGGGTAAATGTTGCTTTGACAGGGACTCTGGAATTTTTTAATCTATTAGGTAATTTGGACTAATTGATTGATGGTCTTGCTAACTTTTAACTGTCTGAAGGCCAGGCTAACTGGGTCATTGAATATATTTGAAACAAGACCAGCACATGGCTTCTCTTCGTATCCAAAAGTTCGATCGGTCTACTTTGTTAAAAAGAGGTTCTTCTTTGACAGAAAAGAGAAAATTGGCAGGAGAGAATAAGGGCCTATTTGGTTGTCTGGATCAGGGTGGTCCATCAGGCCCAGTCGAGCCAGGGCAAGCACAGCCAGGTTTTTTATGGACAAAGTGGCATGTTTGTTTAATTGGCCCAGATCGGCCTGGTTCAGCAAAGGTTCTACGGAATGAAAATAACATTCTCAATCCTATATCCGTTGGATATACAGAAATGTAACAGTGCACAGGAAGATCAAGGTTCTATCAGAATTGATTTCATAGTGCCACAAACAGAAGTAGAAAGCAGTTAATGAGACTAGTTTACCTGAACTATGAACACCATTCCCTAGCATTCTGGAACATCCGCAGCCAAGGGCTAGGTCCACTCTTCTCAACCTGCCATTCCTTGGGATACCATGGGTACTGCCACATCATGAAGCAACGCTCCGGATGCGGCATCATAGCAAGGTGCCTCCCATCAGGGGAGCAAAGGGCTCCAATTCCTAGTGGAGAACCATTAGGATTGAAGGGATAGGTCTCGGTTATGTTGTTAAAATCATCGCAATATCGCACAGGTGCCAGATTAGACTTCACGACAGTAGCTAGAACATTTTCATCTGGGAAGAAAGCTCTTCCCTCGCCATGAGCATTCCAAACACCCAAGGTAGAACCTTCCATCCCTTTGAACATGATAGCAGGAGAATCTCCAATAGACACACTGGTAAACCGGCACTCGAAACGACCAGATTCATTGTGAAT
This sequence comes from Chrysopogon serrulatus, assembly GCA_015844335.1. Classification (NCBI taxonomy): domain Eukaryota; kingdom Viridiplantae; phylum Streptophyta; class Magnoliopsida; order Poales; family Poaceae; genus Chrysopogon; species Chrysopogon serrulatus. Next base: position 156,306 of record JADLZL010002410.1, on the reverse strand, counting down.
AAACCTGGGCTGGGGTACATCTCCACCTTTACTAAGAGAACCTCCAACATCACATCCTGGCACCCGGCCAAGAAGAGCCATAAGCTGACAACCATTACATACTCCAAGGCTGAACGTGTCTGGCCTATGGTAGAAATCCTGAAATTGCTGAATGAGGGGCTTGTTAAACTTGATCGATGCAGCCCAACCTTTTGCTGAATCCAGCACATCTGCATAGCTGAAACCGCCAACAAAAGCAATCCCACGGAACTCTGATAGAGAAGACTTCCCAGGCAAGAGGTCTGACATTGTGGTATCCCATGGTTCAAATCCAGCAGCGTGGAATGCAGCAGCCATTTCCCTGTCCCCATTGCTCTCTTCTTCACGAATGATAGCAACCTTTGGTTTCGAGGAGCAGTCAACAGTTTCTCATCTGTGAATTTGGGAGTAAAAGACAGAGACCATGATGGCGATGTTCTGCATTTTAATCCTTCTTTCTCAAGTTTGACACAAGATTTCAGACATTGTAAATCCTCAAGCTGGAAGCTCGTTTCCTCCTAGAGATCCCTGAGATCTGAAGTTTTTTTTCCTTGAGATGCAGATTGCCATCAACAAAAATTTCTATTTCTGGTGAGCAAGTAACTTCTCCAATTACATTAGCAGATATGCCTCTTGCTTTAAGCTTTTGCTTCACGATATTGAGATATTTCGAGTGCACTTCAATAACAAGGCCAAGCTCCTCTGCAAAAAGTCCTTCAAGAAGGCTCCTATCTTCCAAGTCAATGTCAAGCTTAAAACCACAGTTACCAGCAAATGCCATCTCAAGAACACTCACAATAAGGCCACCATCGCTTATGTCATGGCCTGCTGAAATAAGACGTTGACCGAGCAATTCCTGAATGGCCTCGAATACCTTCTTCAGGTACAGAACATCATCAATGTCTGGGCAATCATTTCCAATTTGATCGAATGCTTGTGCAAGAGCAGAACCACCAAGACGGCGATTTCCTTTAGCGAGGTCAATATGCAGAAGGATTCCATCATTACCAAGCTTCAAATCAGGGGTTACTGTCAATGTTATATCAGGACATGTCACATAAGCACTGATGACCAGATTTCCAGGAGCCTTGACGACTTCACTACCACATTGGGCTGCCATGGAAAGACTGTCTTTCCCCCCATCTATTGCAATACCAAGTTCAATCATGCAGTCAGCCAATGCGACAGCTGCATCGTACATATCCGCACCTTCGCCATCAAGCTTTGCAGTGTACATCCAATTTCCACTCGCTTTGACATCAGCAAGTGATGTAACCTTAGCCCAAACAAGATTAGTCAAGGCCTCCCCAACAGCGAGTCTGGCCATGGCCTTAGGACTAAGCAAACCTTTTATTGGTTGCTCTCCGATGCTGCAAGCACCACCTGTTAGGTCTGTATGTCTGTGCAATCACAGCCACATCAGCAAGAGGAAGTTGGAGAGGCCCAACTGTCTGCTGTTGTGCAACAAGACCTGTCACACACCTATCAACCTTTGAGGTCAAGAAACGCTTTAAACACACAGATGGGAGCCTCAATACTCGCTTCAGAGCATCCAAAAGTGTTACCTCAGGTGCTATGTCCTCGAAGGTCTTCTGAGGCATGTCTCCTAGAACTTTTTCAAGCTCAAGTTCTTCAACAGGGGTTGGAGGAGGGAGGCCATTCAACTCGGCATGCTCCACAGCAGCGCTATCAATCAACACAACTTTTCCACAGCCATCAATTTTTCCAATGACAGCCATTGGAACTCTTTCCCTCTCACAAAGTTACTCTAACCTGCTATCAGGTTTCACAAGTAGCGCATCCTGTTCCTGGTACTCAGCACCCCATATCTCCAAGACCGACAATGTATTATCACCAACAATGATCGAACGGATATCAATTTCAGCACCTTTTGGATATATTATTTCCTTAACAACATTACAATTTCCTCCTGCACCCTGATCGTGAATGCTGATGATAGGGTTATTCTCTCCCATTTCTGCACATGCCCTGACCACACGATACAATTTCTGTGCCATCTCAGCATCTCCACGCTGTACAGCATTGAAATCAAGCTCTGCATCGTTCTGGCCACTGACCATACTCGAGGCAGCACCACCGCCCATAGCAATTCTGTATGCTGGACCACCAATCCTCACAACTAGCATGCCAATTTCTGGATCATCCTTCGATACGTGTGCATGGTCAATTTGCCCAATAGCTCCACTGAACATTATAGGCTTCAACCATTCACGCCGCTCCCCATTTAGCAACCTCATCCCGAATGTTCTGGTATATCCCTGAATTAGAGGCTCACCAAACTTGTTCCCATAGTCAGACGCACCAACACTGGCATTGACAAGAATTTGCAATGGAGAGGCCAGATTTGTTGGCCGCTGATCCAGCAGCCAGGTGAGCAGGACCTGCTCACCTTCCCTCTCCCTCTTCCCTGCACCAAGGTAGAAGGAGAGCCTTGAGCTCTCTGCACACAACACACTTGAACCCTTGAATGTTTGGAGCAAATGAACTGATTTCATTGCATGTAGACTTACATATTTATAGACATGTTAGGGGTTTACCCTACTGGACTACTGCTGTCCCAGCTACTATTCAAATCTGATTTGAACACTACTAGACAGCTGCCATCAGCTGTAAGAGAAGTCTAAATTGACTACCATTACTAGTTGCAAAACAAGCTTTTACTACTCCTAGTAGAACCATCTAAACAAAAGGTTAACCACAAGGATTAATCTTAACATTCTTCCCCTAATCCTTGCTGTTAGCCTTTGACCTCCACCATGCCAATCAAACCTCTGAGCTCCATGAACCTGAGGCGTCCGAGCGACTTGGTGAGGATGTCAGCGAGTTGTCGCCCGGTCTCGACGAACTCGATGACAAGCTGTCCTCCATCGACGCAATCCCGAAGGAAATGGAACTTCACGTCGATGTGCTTGCTCCTGTCGTGGAGGACTGGATTCTTTGCCAGCGCAATGGCCGGCTGGTTGTCCACCTTGAGCGCCGGTGGGTGAACCTCAACGCCGGTGAGCTCACCCAACAGCCGGCGCAGCCACACCACCTGGCAAGCCGCGGTGGCCGCTGCGACATACTCAGCTTCGCAAGTCGACAGCGCCACCATCTTCTGCTTCAGTGACTGCCACGCGATCGGTGCTGATCCGAGGAAAACAAGCATGCCTGAGGTGCTCCGCCGCCCATCAACGTCACCGCCCATGTCCGCATCACTGAATGCTGTGAGCCCCGGCTCGCCATCCTTGGCTTTGGGCGGCGCCTCGCTGAACACCATCAGCTGCAGCACACCGCGCTTGGGGAAGACAATCCCCATGTCCATCGTACCCTGGACATAGCGTAGCAGCCTCTTGACCGCTGTCCAGTGGTCCTCCCTTGGGTCCTGCATGAACCGGCTCACATAGCCGACCGCGAACGCGATGTCCGGTCGCGTGTGCGTGAGCCAGCGCAGCCCACCGACGATACTCCGGTAGAGTGTCGTGTCCACCTTCGCCGCCGTGCTCTCCTTCGAGAGCTTGATGCGCTCCTCCATCGGCGTCGCCACCGCCTTGCAGCCCGCCATGCCTGACCGCTCCAACAGCTTTTGCGCGTAGGCGCGCTGTCCGAGCTTGATGGCGTCCGCCCCCTGCTTCACCTCGATGCCGAGGTAGTAGGATAGCGCGCCCAGGTCGCTCATCCGAACCTGGTGGCCATCTCCTCCTTGAAGCCGGGCGATGTCCTGCGCGCGACGCGCCCGGTGGCGATGAGGTCGTCCACGTACACCCCGACGATGAGATGCTCCTTCCCCCGTCGGCGGGTGTACAGGGCATGCTCCGTGGCACACCGCGTGAACCCAAGCTCCGCCATGGTGGCGTCAAGCTTGGCGTTCCACGCCCGCGGAGCTTGGCGTAGCCCGTAAAGCGCCTTTCTTAGGCGCAGCACCTTGTGCTCCGCTCCCTTGACGACGAAACCCGGCGCCTGCTTGACGAAGACTGTCTCCGCCAAATCGCCATTGAGGAAAGCAGACTTGACGTCGAGGTGATGGACCTGCCAGTCCTTCGCTGCTGCAAGCGCGAGGAGGAGCCTCACCGACTCCATGCGCGCCACCGGCGCGAAGACCTCCTCGAAGTCAATCCCTTCACGCTGCACGAACCCGCGGGCGACGAGCCGCGCTTTGTGCTTCACCACGGCGCCCCGCTCGTCCCGCTTCACCTTGAAGACCCACTTGAGTCCGATCGGCCGGCAACCTGCCGGCGGATCGACCAAGTCCCAGGTCCCGTTGTCCTCGATCGCCTTCATCTCCTCCAGCATCGCCTTCCGCCACGCCGCGTCGCGCTCCGCAACGGCAAATGTGGCCGGTTCCTCTGCACTCATCGAAGCGGTAAGGTCGTCGTCGAGTACCGCACCGCCCGGTCCGGGCAACAAGCATCACCCACGACGTTGTCCATGCGGCGGAAGCGCACCTCCTCCCCGCCGTGGAAGGCGTCCACGAACTCCGAGACGTTGGAAGGTGGGGTGGCGTACTCGATCATCGTCGTCGGTGTCCCCCTGTTGTGGCGAAACATGGGACTGCTCCGCCATTGGCCCCGGCGAGCCAGGAAACCCCGCCCCGGCTGGACTAGGTGGTTCCACCACCTCTGCCGCCGCAGGCTCCTCTGCCTGAGCTTCCCCGGCCACCGGCGCTTCCACAGCCTTGCCGTGGCCATGGATCACCAACTGCTCCACGACGAACGAGTCGCAGAACCCACCGCCGCCCTGTTCTTCCCCTGCTTCTGGCCTGTCCCACTTCCATGACGCCGCCTCGTCGAAGATGACGTCCCGGGACACCACCACCTTGCCGCCGGTCGGATCGTAGAGGCGATATGCCTTTGATCTGTCCTCATAGCCCAAGAACACCATGCGGGTGCTTCGCCCTCCGGCTTGCCGAGGCCCGGCTGGTGGCCTTCACATGGCCGATGCAGCCGAAGGTACGCAGGTACGAAACATTAGGCTTGCGCCCGTGCCATGCCTCGTACGGCGTCATCCCCTTCAGAGCCTTGGTCGGCGAACGGTTGAGGATGTACACGGCGGTGGTGACCGCCTCTCCCCAGAACGCCGCCGGCATCTTCTTCGCCTTCATCATGGACCTCGCCATGCCCACGATGGTCTGATTCCGGCGCTCCACCACGCCGTTCTGCTGCGGCGAGTAGGGCGCCATGAGGTGGCGGCCACGCCTTCCCTCGGCGCGGTATTCGGCGAACTCACACCGCCGTGAACTCGCCGCCCGCGATCAGTCCGTAGCACCCGCAGCCGCTTCCCCGACTCCGCCTCCGCCTGCGCCTTGAACGCCTTGATTGCGTCCGCTGCATCGCTCTTGCTCGTCAGGAGTTGCAGCCACATGTAGCGGCTACAGTCGTCCACGAGCAGGAGGAAGTACCTCCGGCCACCGTGCGTTGCCGGCGTGATTGGCCCGCAAAGGTCCCCGTGGACCAGCTCGAGCGGATCCGCTGCCCGGTACTTCGCCGCCTTCGGGAACGGCAGCCTCCTGTGCTTCCCCGCCAGGCAGCTGTCACACAACTCGCCGGCGTGCTTGATCTCCGGCAGCCCGGTCACCATCTTCCCCAGACGGGCCAGAGCGTCGAAGCTCAGGTGGCCGAACCGTCCATGCCACAGCCATGGCTCCTCCGTGCACGCCGCCGCCAGACACACGGGCTGCTCCACCGTCAAATCCAGCAGGTAGAGCCGGTTACGGGAGCGCGTTACCTTGGCGAGAAGACGCCACTCCTTGTCCTTGATCCGCAACACGCCGTCGCGGATCAATACCTCCGCACCACGCTCGTCCAGCTGCCCCAGGCTGGCGATGCTCGAGCGCAGCTGAGGGATGAAGTAGACATCCGTCAGCGCGCGGTGCTCCCCGTTCCGGCACCGGAAGACGACGGTGCCTTGGCCGCGGATGTGGACCCGCGAGCCATCCCCGAACTTGACCGTCCCGGTCTTGCTCTCGTCGAGATCAGAGAAGACGGCTCTGCAACCCGTCATGTGGTTGCTGGCCCCTGAGTCGAGGTACCACCTCTGCTCCAGCTCATCCCCGACGGTGCCCAGATGGGCTTGCACGCGCGGCTCATCGAGGTGAACAGCCGGCGGTGCAGTCCGCCGCTCCACCATCACCTCCTCTGCTTGGCCGTCCATCAGCGCGCAGTACTCCCCCATCAAGAGCGCGTGCTCGTCGTCGCTATCGTCCCGAGCCAGGTGCGCCTCCTCTTTTTTCTCCGGCTTCTTCTCCGGACACTCCCGCGCCCAGTGCCCCACCTTCCCGCAACGTCGGCAAGCGTTCGGGTTGGTGTAGCGCTTCTTCTTCTTCTTGTCCGCCAGCGCCTTGCCGCGCTGTTTGCCACCTTCGCCGCTGCGGTCACGGCTGCCCAGTTGGAGGACCTTCCCGGACCTGCGCTTCTCCTTCATCCGCGCCGTCCATTCCTCCTCCGTCAACAGCAGCTGGGGCTTCACTTTCTCAGCCGGCGCTCGGTCCTCCACTGCGCGCAGCCGCCCCGTCACATCCTCTAGAGACAGCGTGGACAAGTCCAGCATGGTCTCGATGGACGCGGCGAGCTGGCGTACTTGGGTAACCTGGCGGCGCGGCAGGCTTGGCCCGCGACGTCCTCGTCGTCGATCGGCTTGCCATAGGTGGCAAGCTGACCCGCCATACGACCGGGCGGCGCAGCGCCATAAGTCCTCCACTGCCTCCCCGACTTGAACCGGAGATCGTCGAACTCCCTCCGCAGCTGCTACGCCTTCGCCTTCTTGGCTCGATCCGAGCCAATGCGGAACGATGCAAGCATCTCCCACGCCTCCTTGGCCGTGTTCTTCCGGCCAATTGCTTCATGGTACTCGGCCGGGGTGGATGCCATGAGCGGAGATCGTCGAACTCCCTCCGCAGCTGCTGCGCCTTCGCCTTCTTGGGTCGATCCGAGCCAACGCGGAACGATGCAAGCATCTCCCACGCCTCCTTGGCCATGTTCTTCCGGCCAATTGCTTCATGGTACTCAGCCGGGGTGGATGCCATGAGCGCCTCCATGACGCCCACCTCCGCCTCCTCACCGGCATCGCCAGTCTCCACGGCCGCCCACCATCTCCGCGCGCGCAGCTTCCACTTCATGTGGACAGCCCACTCGCCGTAGTTGGTGCGGGTGAGCATCGGCCAGGAGCTGGCTCCACCAAACTCCCGCACCGTGCGTATTTCCACCTGCGGCTGGACGACCGGGGACTCCGACAGCTCCTTCTTGCCGTCACCGGCGCCCGGCTTACTCCCAGCGCTCGTATCCATCGCCGGCGGTTAAGCGCAGCGACGATTACGGCTCTGATACCACTTGTTGGCCGCTGATCCAGCACCTTCCCTCTCCCTCTTCCCTGCACCAAGGTAGAAGGAGAGCCTTGAGCTCTCTGCACACAACAACACACTTCGCTGCACGGTTTCAGCAAAGGGCTGAAACCTGAACCCTTGAATGTTTGGAGCAAATGAACTGATTTCATTGCATATAGAAATACATATTTATAGACATGTGAGGGGTTTACCCTACTGGACTACTGCTGTCCCAGCTACCATTCAAATCTGATTTGAACACTACTAGACAGCTGCCATCAGCTGTAAGAGAAGTCTAAATTGACTACCATTACTAGTTGCAAAACAAGCTTTTACTACTCCTAGTAGAACCATCTAAACAAAAGGTTAACCACAAGGATTAATCTTAACAAGATTCACTGGGTAAGAAAGTGAAGGATCCTCCCAGGGTGCATTTGAATTGTCAATTCGAAGATTACCAACACAGTAACCAGCAGTGGAAGCAACAACAAAAGAACCCTTTCCAGTGGCATGCGTGTCTCTTATACGGCCACCTGCGCCTGTCTCAGCTCCCGGTATGGTGCAACAGCACATGGAAAATTATGGGTTTCTGCTGTGAATAAAATATCAAGCTCACGCATCATGATGGACAATGGTGAAGTGGAACCAGGAATTGTTGGGCGTAGATGGTTTACTGGGAATCCTTTTATCGCACTTGAGTTATCCTTGAATCCGATGACAGAGTTATTGGGGTTGGCTTTCAGGGGGCTCTTCACTAACTGGAATAAAGTGGCTGGCATGGTCTCTCCATCTATAACAAGTTTTCCATTGAAAAATCAATGTCTACTATGTTCACTATTGGATTGTGCAATATCAAAATGTTCCACTGTAGTAAGACTGCGTTTAATATCATCTCTGAAAAGGTGTGTATAGTAGTCAATATCTTGTTTATCAAGAGCAAGCCCCATCTTCACATTTATTTCTTCCAATGCTGCTTCTCCTTGTTCAATGACTGGAACAACACGGACAGGTTCAGGAACTACATCTGAATGAAATGATGTGAGCTTTATGGGATAAATGCACTCTGTCATTCTATCATGAACCAATGCAGCAAATTCTTTGATCTGACTTTCATCAAGTGGACCACTACCAGGCTCAAGGTGCAAAAGGTATCTTCTTGACCTCTCCAGTCGAGTCACTTCCACTAATGAGAGAGACTTACAAATTGAGACAGCATTGGTCGAGAATGCCGTCGAAAATGTCATCCGGGGACCGACCTCAACAATGACAGTACAGGAACTTCTAGATGCTTCCTCCTCCAGAAAGCTCCTACTTTGCAACTTCTCTGGTTCATAAGTTTCTGCTAAAAGCCAATGAAGCGTTGAAAGCTTCTCAGGGGTGAGTGGATTATCCAATTGAATGTTGAAGCACTGCTCGGTCAGTATATCAACAATATTAGCAGAAACCTTTGCCTTCACTTTCTTGAGCAGCTTCATGGTTTCACTTTCTTGAAGAAATGGTATACGGTACAGGTGAATAATTCCAACATCCAATGAAGTATCAGGTTTCTCAACTAATGGGCTGTCAAATCCCTTGGATACCACAGCCCCAGGAGAAGCCGATGATCTGATATTACGAACCCCACCTTTTTGCACATGTCACCAACAAAGATGCGGTTGATGGAAGCAATGTTGAGACATTCGCAACCTTCTTGATCCAAAACTTCTCGCAGCAATTAAACCAGATCTTTGTCCCTGTGTATAGAGAGAAAAAAAAACATAAGAATAAACTAACGCTAGACAAAAAAAAAAAGTTGTGTTACTTCATAGATGATAGAATGCATGCCATATTTCCAGAAAAGCCTTCTGTGCGTAATAGATTGCTTGCTGTCATTTGAACAGGTGATGCCATCACAAACCCAAGGATTTTTTTATTTTTAAAAAATGAATGAGAGATCTGCACCACATCAATCAGGAATCAGTGTTTCTGCAGTGCAACTTCAGAAGTGGTGCAATGGTATAATATAAATGTATAGAGACATTGAGCATGGCGAAACAAAGAAGATCAAGCAATCATGATAGAAGAGCATTTCTTTTCATATTTCATCTATTTTATTTGAAATCTCATAAATAGTGCCATTGTATCAAATGTCAGGAAGGTAATGCTACTAATAAACTTATGCAAAATAGTTCCCAAGTGAAGAACAAACATGTTTTCTTTAAAAAAAATGGCTTCTTCTACAAGTTCACTGTGTTAGTATGTTTTATAGGCAAGTTCAAACTTGAGAAACTAGGAGAAGGAAAATTGAGCGCAAACATTGAAACTTCAAAACCCTTCTCCTGTTAAATAAGCATTAAAAGCACAATACAATAAGTGCTACCATTGCAGCTACAAAGTTGATTATTACTGCAAAATGGTGATACAAACTCTGCCTACTCAATCAAGCTAACTTCCGTCCAATAGTCCAATATTGATGTGGTGTTAAAACTTGTCTTCATCGCTGTAACACAGAATTGCTGTAGTAAACAGTGCTGTTGAGCCAGAATCAAATTTACCGCCTAATATAATGCTGTCGCTGTCAACCAGTAGCTGTTCCTAGATATACTGCATATACTATTGACTTATTGGTAGCTTGCTGAACAACACAAGTGACCGAGTGTTGACCTCACGACCAGGAGCGGACGACATGGGAGTACACGAGACATGAACACCCGATAATTTTTTGCAAATCAAACTCGAAGTTAGTAGGCATAATGCATGTATACACTTGCGATTGGATCAGATCCGATTACAAGCAGCCAAAGAGCTTAAGTTATGGTTTGGGTGCTCGGTTTCGCACAGCAGCAGTGAGGGAAGGGAGGCGGCAGGCATACCTGGTGGGAGCTCGCTGCTAGCGAAGAGCTCGATGAAGACCTTGGCCCCTGGCGTAGGGCAGCGGCAGCTGCGGCGGTAGCCCAGTCGTCGGCTCGTCGCCGCGCGAAGAGAGAGCGAGAGAGAAAGAGAGCGCACGCGGCAGCGGCAGCGGCGGCGGCGGCGGCAATAGTCGCGGAGCTGTTCGGCGGCCGAGGGGGAGCGCAGCCGCACGGGCTTTAGTGCGACATGGGCCGTTCCTTTTTCAAACGATTCTTTTGCAGTTTTTTTTTTTTTTATTTCTTTCTTTCTCCTTTTGCACTTTTTTATATTCTTCCTAATTTGTGTTTATATTCTTTTTCATGGAACACTGCCAATGACTAGTGGAACACTGCCACTAACTTCCAAAAGTACGGATAACATAATTCCAATTAGTTTTATTGGAAACCAAATTCTAATTAAAGAGGGTTTTTGTTTATGTAAATATTTGTAAGGCGTTCTTCTAATAAAAGGTAACCGTTGTGAGTTTTCAGATTATGTTGTTTCAAGGCTCTTCAATTTTAGCTAAGAGAACTTGGCTGCGCGTTAAACTGTCCTGGTGCTGGCTGCTTCTACAAGATCCCACCGAGAGGAGACAACAACTACGGCTAGAGCAAAGGCGACCACCAAAGAGCTACCAAATTTAACACACCTCTTGTCTATACTTTGAAAATAATATTAGTTTGGTTTACAAGTATTGGTTCAAAATCTAAGGTTTGAGTTTTGTCGAAGCATTTTTGAAAATTAAAAATAAAAACTTGAGGTGGCTTTTGAATTAAGATAAGAAGGGATGTTTGACTTGATCTACATTTAAACACACAATCAAGTAAAAAAATTTAAAAAATATGTTTTTGCTATCTAATAATCTTGAAAAAAAATGATATATTACCGGTAAGAGTGACCCAAGGAAAGTTCCCATATAAAGGGCTCTGAATTAGGGTTGTTGGGACTCATAGGGCTAGTATAGCATCAATTTCTTCCTGGCGACGTTGGGGATAGCATTTATGGATCTGATATCATTGCTTGTCTTAACAATCGTTGTTAGCTCCTATTTTAGTGTTCATTGTCGAGTGGATGTAGTGCCTTTGGTGAATCTCAAGGAGCAATATGTGAACAATTTGTGATAGTTACAAGACTCCAATACTTCATTCATAGAATATAGTTAGGACAATCGCATTGATAACATAGGTGCACGGAACGTTCTTCCTGAGATACAAGTCACTGGGCTAGGAACTAGGCAATCTTCATCGTCTTCATCTACTTCTTCCGCCGATGGATTTTCTTCAGAAAGGATTTTAGGATCTCTTGCACCGCGGGGTCATGTTGAGCTTCAATAGACGTGACCAAGTGTTTGTAAGCTCGATCTTCGAACTTGGAGAAAATGTCCTGGAACACGACAAAAGAGTCATATTGGGGCCAATGAGGGGTTTCACATGAACATCACAACAAGCTGATTGAAATTTGAAGTTTCAAGTTTCAACTTCCAACAAATGAATGACTCCACCGAGCTAAATGCATGACATTTTCTCACTACAAAAATCTCGAAAAGTCAAACGGTAGGAAATCATGACAAGTGAACATGATGGAATAGGAATGTTGCATGAACTATCATATAATTAAATTAAAAAGATAACTTTGCGAAAAATATTAATTTCAATATGCGCCGCCCCTCATGTCCCTTTTGCAGAGCACGCAAACTACCAATTTCTTCCTAAAGTTCAAACTTCAAATAGCATAGCGTGCTTATTATTACTTAAGATAAAATAAGTTCGACAACTACATCCATGTGTTGACGTGTGCAGGATCCTCAATCCAGTTACCTTCAAATCAAGAGTCGAATAAGTGCTTTTCACTTTAGAAACCGAAGTTGAATCCTTCTTTCCGTAGTTTTTCTGGAAATTAATGTATGATGTCATTTTTCATTGAACTATCAGCTAAGGCTATTAACAAATTACTTACCAGAAATACTTCTATCTCGTTACTATTGGCATGGCCAAGAGCTTGTACAATTAACCAAGAACACTTGTGATCTTCGATATCAGTTCCAATCTACAATGAAGAAGAGCACAACATGAACATATTTATCGTATCGAAAAAATGACTTTCTGGTGATTGGCCTCTATTTTACCTTCCCTATTGCATTAGGATCTGCAAAGCAATCCAAGTAATCATCCTGTAAAATTGTTGGGGACTGTCAATGGAAATGTAAACTAGAATCATCTGCAGTATTCTATAAAAGTTGTCATGCCTGTGCCTGGAAATATATGCCCATTTCAATAAGCACATCTTTTAGCCCACTGAAGTTTTCAAGTTTTGCGCCATATAACAGCAATGCACAAGCCACCTAAAGCCATTTTAGAGGACAAAATGTGAGTGTCTTAATTCAGAAGAGAAGTAGATATGTAATTTATGTAGTACTTAAAAGTTATCTTATGAAGTAGTATCATTATTGTGGAAGGATTGGCGTAGAACTAGGAATGGGTATGAAATTCAGAATTAAAAAGGTAAACCTATTGAGAAATTGGTAGATGTGCCAACGATGTCTAATTACTGGGGGCATGCTTGGATAGGGTTCTTTGTGTTCAAATATTATTAGGATTCAGTTCAGACTCAAATTTCATATTAAAAATATCCCAATAAATCCACCTGAGGGAAACACCTTTTTGTTGGCAAGTCTACTAAGAATAAATATGTGCTAAAAAGTAGTTTTTTTTTTCTTGATCATGAAAAAGGTTTGCGTGTCTTTGTATTAAGATAAAAAAAAAGTCTGATACAATTCGTCTTAGCGGCGCTCTAGAGGATCCATAAAGTTTTACATGGACGCTCAGGCCCTCAGACCCTCATGTATATTGAAAAGTAGCTTTTACAGAACATTTATATAGCTTAGCACATGACTTCTGATTAGAGTACAATAGACAAATATTTTCATATACATGAGCAACATGACTGAGAATAGGTAATTATTCTGAATTTCGAACTTACAGGGAGATAAAAAGAGTAGTAAGATGTCTTGTACTTGACAATACGGTGGTACCTGTGTAGCGAAACAAAAATGTATTAGCGCTGGCAATGGAGTATTTAACCAGTCATATGAATCACATACAATTCAATATTGTATTTTGCAACGTCATTTGCCCCATTGTGCGTGCTGATAAGATCAAGCATCTGTCCCATCGAAGTCTGCAAAGCTATCTAAACAAGAGATCCAAAAAGTAGTTATTGACTTGTGCTATTACAAATTTTGTCAATTTATTTAGTGTGTGTATCCGAAGAGGACTGACCTCGCTCCATAATTCAATGATGTCTATGTAGTGAGGCTTTTCTCTAAAGTGCTTTTTTATGAAACCTGCGATGTGACATTTTAGTAGAATACCGTCGTTTATGCCCTTAAGACCAACCTATACAAAAAGGAGAAAATAAATATACTTTATAGCTTAATTTAATAGACAAATTGTGGACTCAAATGATAAAAAATGTTCCCTATTGTGCTAAAAAGAATGATAAAATGGATACTAAAAGAATGATAAAATGGATACATAGAGATGACAAGTGAGATGTCATTTGAAGGACCTCAAGCCGCCGGTACCAACAAATCTGATCTCTCCTTGTATGAGAACCATCCATGATATCATAAAGTAGCAATGCACATGCTTGAAACTGCATGTATTTCATTGCAACAGAATGATCAAATATTTCGATCTTTTGAACAGAACAATCATAGTGAGAAAGGTCATCAGCAACAGCGCCGGCATTACCCACTCGACACACCAACCAAGGACACAAGCGAGGAAGAACTCATCTTCAGCAACCTCGCTTCCTTGTTTCAACAGCAAGTAACTATCGACCACTGACAGACCTCGATTCAGTTTCCCTTCAAAAGAAAAGGTTAGCGTGTTAGAAGAACCAATTTTTATGGCTGCAGATTCACTCTGGGTTTAGCCTGAGATTTGAAAGCTCATAAGTCTTCTGTTCTGTACTATAATATGTTATATATCATCAGCTTCTGCTTTGAATATGTCCAAAATATATATGAACTCAGAAACTTCGCTCTGTTGTGTTACAAAATGAGGTTCTGGTGCTATGTAGTGGTCTGATCTCTGATGGATGCCTCCTCACCTCCAGGCACGTTGTAGTCAATCATCTGAAAGAATAGAACAGAGAATGGATGAGACTCACACGGTGCATGTACAACGGCTTAACTCATCTCGAGTTCATGGAGCAAACGAATTCTATTTTATACCGCATCAAACGTTCAGTTTCTGCAGGTTCTGCAAACACTGCTATTCTTTCTTTAAAAAATGGGAGGATCACATCAGTGATCAATGGTGGTTAGGCATGGTTTGTCACTTTTTCTTTTGAGAAGGTGGTTTGTCCTAGCCTCCTAGGGCGTCATTTGTACATACAGGCCTAAATGGGCCGAATTTGGCCGAGAAACGTGTCAGGGTCAGTCTCTTCAATGGGCCCAGATCTGCCATATGCTTATAATGGGCCAAAATGGTACAAGGCTATACAGATTCAGACTTGGGAGTGTCTAGGTCTACGTATATATCGCGTATGTGTGTGGTTTATAAAGCATCTTCCGATTGATTTTTGGATTTGTGCTAATATAAAGACGTAAACGTGACGCTGCAATGCATGAACATCCAACAGGTGCACCATAGAGGCATGCTCTGTATGTATATATGTACCTGCGCGACCCAGCGTCCGGCCTCGTCGGTGAGCTCGCACGTGTCGTCGTCGAGGATGTCGTCCCGGAGGCGGGCGTAAGCCTGGAGGAACTTCTCGCGGTGGTCACCGACGACGGCGTCGGCGCCGCACTCACGAGGCTGCAGGCGCGGCTCCCTCGCTTGGCCTGCGGCGGCGCTGCCGGTGGCGGCGGCACGTCGTCGTAATCGTGCAGGAGGAGCTTCCCCTCGAGCTCCGCTTCGAGGGCAGGGCTATTAGGAGCTCCATCGGACGCCGCCGCCGCGTGCAGCTGCGACATCGATCGTCGCCGTCGTACTGCTACCTTCTCTCTCTCTCTCTCTCTCTCTCTCTCTCTCTCTCTCTCTCTCTCTCTGCTTCGCGCGCTCCCAGTAGACTCTGGAGGCGTGGTACTTCTCTAGCTAGCAGGCTCGGCTGGCCGGCGGTACGGTATAAATATGCTTGTGTGTGTGTGCAGGGCACGCCACGCGGGCAGAGCTCGCTTTGGGGTCTCGGCGCGCCCAGCCAATGTGCGCGCGTCCTGAAGGCTGATGAAGCTCATTGACACGTCAGCCTTTGTGTTTCTGTTCGTGGGTTGTTAGATCATCTTCAAGAATTTCCTAAATATTCCTGGTTAACTCTTAAAAAGATATTGGTAGAAAAAAAGGCCATCTTCAATAGTTCATAATATTTCACTTCTAGAAAATTAAACTTTTTATATCAGAAACTCACCGAATCTTTCTCTCTCACATTTTTCTCACCTGGAACCTGTATTATTTTCTCGATGAGATACATATATGCATGGCCTAACACATAACAAATTAAAATCCACATGGATGCACGTGAAAATAATCTAATTAACTGCGCGCAGCAGCTGATCGATCTGACCAGGGCTGGCGACGATGCATCAATCTCCATGATGCTGCCGGCCACGCTATACTACTCGATCGATTCAGCATATAGTATCTCTGGTTAAATTAAAATTACTCCAACATTGATGAGCAAGTGGGTTAAAATTATGCGTGCATGCAATGCAATGTGCCCAAATGAAGTTAAAGAAAGCTCATCTCATCACCACCGAGGATCGTATCGATGGGATTCCTTCTTCACCCGAGGGCGCGTCAAATTAGAGGGATCCATTAATCCTATGCGCATCACCGACGCTCTCTACCTGCACTGTGCACTGTATGCACTCCGTCGTTGCATGCATCCATCCTGCCAAAATATGGGCCAGCGCATACCTCCCCATTTTCATCCACGTGCATGCATGGTCAATGTAGAGATCTCAACTCTGATGCATGATTTTATATGTGCACATTATATCGGCATTTGTGTATACGCATGTGCCTCCTTAGGACGTCTGCAATTAATGGTTCCCAAATAGCCAGTGTAAGAAGAATTAAATTAGTTATTAAAGAGAGATTAAATAGCCAACGACTCACAAATAGCTAGTTTAGCATGAACTTTCAGAAATAACTCTCTCACAGCTCACATAACTCCCCACTAAAGTTTTTTTATTATTTCTAAGCTCTATCTAGCTAGCTATTTACAAAATATTATTATCGGGGATGCCCTTAGTGATGCTTACCCATCAGAGTGTAGCTGACGTGCTTTTGATCATATATATGTGCTAAATGAAACGGTGCATGTCTAAACACGTTCCTAAAGCATTCTAAACCATGCCTAAATACGGTATGAAAACATTTCGACAATAAAATATAAGATGCAACAAGCATATATAAATGCAATACGTACGTTCATGTTTATCGCATCTAGTTTTTGTTGGATTTATTATGGGCCAAGCCCATTTATTTAATTCAATAAATCAACTAACTCTATGGTGTGTAACGGTGGGCATATTAATTGTACCGGATTGAAATCCCAAGGGACGTGGACTTGACTTATATGGTGGGAATTATTCCGCTTAATTTGAGAAGTCAAGGAACGGACCAAGGCGTGCCACACGCGCGGCCGCCGCCGCCACCCGGCCGGGCTAGGCGTGGCAGGGCGGCGGCGTGCGTGTTTATTTTTAGCACTCACTAACCGCGGGAGTTCCAACTGGAGTTGAAAACTCTTCACATGCCCGTCTCCTGAACAGCCTTGCGGGAGACTCTTCCCCCTCCTCCTCCCTTCCTGGCGCCGTAAGGATAAAGGGGTCTTCCCTGTCTCTTCGGTACTAGATCGAAACAGGAGAATTCCAGTCATCACATTCCGTAGCATCGAAGGTGTTCCCATCTCGTAATTTCGCGCGCACGGAGAAGCGAGAGGGCAGGTGCCTCCGAAGCCCTTGCCGTTCGAGACCTTGCACGGGGGATCGGCAATTAGGTTTTTGGGGAGCGTCTACGCGACTGCCCGAATTGCCGCCGCCGTTCATCGTATCTTCCTCACGGGCGGGCTTCATCTTCTTCTTGGTGGAGAGATCGTCTTCATCCTCTACGGCATGACGAAGGAAGTTGGACAAGGTTCGGGATCGGGATCGAGTTCTTCCATGGGAGGGTATGAAATGTTCATCTCCTCTCTGTTTTCCGTCTTACTGTTCATACATGTTTCAGTAGTGCTTTCATGTCGTTTCATATGCTACCGTCAGTATGTTTCGTATGTTCGACAGTTTGTTTCATAAGTTATCTGGTGTTCCTGTCTGCAGTAAGCTACATGCCATGTCTGTCTGTTTCATTGATTCAGTCAAGTTGTTTCGTATGCTATTTCCTGTATGCTTCAGTAGCTCTGTCACGTCGTTTCACATGCTGTCTCATGTTTATCGCTGTTATGAGATATATGTTCTATCTTGCTATTATGTTTCATACACCATGCTGTTATGTTTGTTATATTCACATGTTTCACATGGTTAATGATCACATAGTTCATATTCTTATGAACATATTTGATGTCATGCTATCAATGCTTATTAATCTTTTATATGTCATCATCATATTATTAATTTGTGGAATTAAAATGATATGGAAATTGCCTATATGTCTAACAGTTTTTATGTTGTGACTCGTTTCCAGAATGAAATTTAGACATGGCTATAATGTTTTAGAAATTATCTAGGTTTTCTGGTTTTTTTTCATTTTCTATAGCTCAATCTATTTTATATATGCTTCTGGACATATTTTCATTGGCTACAGATATTTTATTTAGGATTCTCGTGCCCAAATATATCTCTAAGATTTTTCTCTCGGGAGTTTTAGAAGCTAAAAATAACTTTTTTGTGTTTCAAAAACCTATCAAGTGTTGACTGGGTTGGAACTGCCTTGAAAACTACTTCTAACCTACGTATGAAGTTAGGTTAAACGGTTTGAGTTTTGCCAAAGCATTTTTGAAATTTTAAAATAAAAACTTGAGGTGGGGTTTTGAATTAAGATAATAAGGGATGTTTGACTACATCCACATGTAAACACAAGTAAAAAAATTAAAAAAAAGGTTTATGTTTTTGCTATCCAATAATCTTGGAATAAAAATTTGATATGTTACCCGTTAGAGTGACCCGAATGATATCAAGTTCAATGGAAGATTCCCGCATAAGAAGCTCTGAATTGGGGTTATTGAGACCCACAAGGCTAGTATAGTATCAATTTCATCCGGACAACATTTTTTTTTGAAGGCAAAAACTGTGGGGGAGATCCCCACAGCACTTCATTTTCATTTAAAAATTAAAGGGAATAAAGTGTACAAAAAGCTTACAAAAGATTAACTGAATGCATCTAGCCAATGGCAAAAGGCTGATCTAAGATCATCCTTGAAACGAATGGATTGTAGGGAGCATTGGTTCTTGAAATTTCTAAACCATATGTCTATGTGAACTGGACCATTGTTGAACACTCTATCATTTCGCATCTTCCATATCTCCCAAGCCGCAATGGTAACCACCTCCATGAAGAATAGGCTATCTTGTTGCTGCTTAGCATGAGCTACTCTCGGATAAAGGCTGAGGCTGTTGTTCCAGTGGATGTTAATTTTGTCCCAGCATTATTTGGCGATGGGACATTCAAAGAAGAGGTGCTCCAGATCTTCGTCTCTTCCTTCTGTGCAATTAACACAATGTAAATCATCATCATCGTCAAACCGGTACCTTACATTTGAGCATGACCTTGGTGTTCAGTTTGTCCACAAGAATTAGCCATACAAAAAATTTTACCCTTGGCGTACATTTGGATTTCCAGAGCCAAGCGAAGATTGGGTGTGCCGGGACACCTTTGAAAGCCAACTGATACAGCTTTCGAGATGAGTATACTGTTGTTCCCCATTGATATGTCCAGCTATCATGTGCCTGGGCATCAAAATTTTGCGCTGAAAGTCCATCTCTAAGGGTTTGTAGCTCATCAAATGCTTCTTGTGAAAGAGGCGGCCAGAAAAGAGAATCAAGATCCTGGGCGTTCATGACCTCATGCACACTAATGGTGGGATTTCTGGCAAAAGAGTATAATCTCGGGAAGCTATGTGCTAGGATACTGTCAGACCAGAGATCATTCCAGAAAGTAACTGACTTACCCTCCCCCAGGTTACAACGAGCTATGCCTCTGAAAATGGTGCTTAGTCTCATTATATCCTTCCACCAGAAGGACCCCACCTCTCTTGTAGCATGGGGCACCTTTCCTTCATAATGCTTCTCCCAAATCAACTGCACCCAGGGGGTATCCTTCCTATTGTAGAATTTGTCAAGATGTTTGAGAAGTAGGGCATCATTCTGCACATGAAGGTTGATGACACTAAGACCTCCCTTGTGTTTTGGTTTCATGACCATGGGCCAAGCTGCTAGGTTGCCCCCTTTTTTTGATCGGTCTGGACCCCTCCACAAGCATTGCTTTCTAGCTCGATCAATGTTGTCGATTACTCCTTTTGGGAGCTTGAGAGTGCACATAGCATAAGTGGCTGTTGCACTGATCACTGATTTCACCATCTCCAGCCTGCCAGTGTATGAAAGCAAAGAGGAACATGCAGTTAATCTTCTTTCAATTTTGTCCATCAGAGGAGCATAGTCATCCACTCTCGGTCTAGTGGTCCCCATGGGTAGGCCAAGATAGGTGAAAGGGAAAGTGCCAATTTGACAGCCAAAGGTCTGAGCTAGAATGCTGATTTTGTTCTCACTAACATTGATAGGCAGCATTTGGGATTTGTTGAAGTTGATCTTCAGTCCAGTGGAGTCAGCAAAGCTGTTGAGGAGAGATTTTAGGAATACTAGTTGTCTAGCATCTGCCTGCATAATCAGTAGCGTATCGTCTGCGTATTGGATGATCGGGAAATCTGCATTGTGCTGGGGAATGGGAGCACAGAGTATGCCCTGATCAGCTGCCTTATTTATGAGTACTTGTAGCAACTCAGCTGCCAAAATGAAGATGAGTGGCAACAGCGGGTCCCCTTGGCGAACCCCTCTCTTGCTTCTAAATTTCCTACCTGGGACACCATTCAGGATAACTAAAGATGTGCCAGATGAAAGAATGCAGCTCACCCAGGCAACAAACCTGTTCAGAAATCCAAAGTGTTGAAGCATCTGTATTATTGTCGGATGCTCAACAGTATCGAATGCCTTTTCAAAGTCGAGCTTCAGAATAATAGTTTCCCGTTTGGATTGTTTGCATTGATGGATATACTCAAAGCACCATGCAAGGCAATCTTGGATTGTTCGACTCTTGATGAAGCCATATTGATTCTGGTGCACAATTTTCATAATTTTGGATTGTAGTCGATCAGCTAGCAGTTTAGTCAGAAGCTTCAGACTGACATTGAGAAGGGATATTGGCCGATAGTCATTCACCGACTCTGGGTTTAGCTTCTTTGGTACCAATGTGATGAATGCTTGGTTTATATTTTCTAGATCCACTAGACCATCGTAGAAATCTGAGCAGAGTTTGTAGAAGTCCAGTTTGACTAGCTGCCAGCAAGTTTTTAGGAAATGTCCATTAAATCCATCAGGCCCTGGGGACTTATCCGATGGCATTTTCCTCACAATATTATCGATCTCAGATACTAGGAAAGGCTCTGCAAGTGTCTCTAGGTCATCCACTGGCTGAATAAGGCTGGCAAGATCAAAGGCCATGACTGGGTTCGTAGTGATCCCCATTCTACCTTTAAAAGAACTGTATATGAAGTCTGCCTTTCCTGCATGATCACTGATAACCGCTCCACCTTCATTAACCAGTTGGGGGATAGCATTTCTTCTGTGTGATATAGTTGCCATAGCATGGAAAAATTTTGTGCATTCATCACCTAGCTTTACTCTATTAACTGTGTATCTCTTTTTCCAGTAGAGCTGCTTGTAGTGGAGCAATTTGCCAATCTGAATCTTGACGATGCATCTCAGATTTTTTTCAGTGACAAAGAGATTCCTCTGCTCTTCGAGGGTGTCCAAGAAAAGGATTACCATATTGCAATTGCTGATGAGTAGATTGAGGTTTGAAAGATTTCTGCTCCAATCTTTAAGCTGTCTTCGAAGTTTCTTAAACTTAGCAGCTAGGACACTTGCTGAGTTGCTCTGGTAGACATATTGGCTCCAGGTGTATTCAACTATTGGGGTGAAATCTGTGTGCTCTGTCCAGAAGTTCTCGAACCTGAAGATATTGGACCTAGGGATGCTGGTGCTTATAGCCACTTTACAGGGTACATGATCAGATGTTATTTTAGCAAGTGGCAACACCTCTGTCATTGGGAACACATTTGTCCAATTTACTGACGTGAAAAACCAGTCTAGTTGCTCTAACAGCGGATCTTGTTGCATGTTGCTCCATGTGTAAGCCCGTCCCTTTAGCGGCAGCTCTACTAGGCCAAGGTGACCAATGGCATCATTGAAAAGAAAGGTATCGTGGATGTTGCCTCCTTGCCTATTGCGGTTTTCAAGTGACCTATAGAAATTAAAGTCTCCCAAAAAAAGCCAATTCTCCTCTTGCCCAATGTTGTGCCCTTTGAACCATGAAATGAATTCTGAACGCAGTGGCTCTGTACATGGCCCGTAAATTGTTGTGAGTTTCCAACTATCAGCATTTTGCATTGAGGTGAAACTGACTGTGATTCCAAAGCGCTGTTTATCTAGAGTTATACCAGAGAAGATCGTGCTGTTCCAGATTATTATAATACCCCTGAGGCCCCAAGAGAAGGGATGTAATCAAATTTATCAAAGCGCCGTGGGGCAATGTTGCGAATGAAGGAACTATCACATTCAGACAACTTTGTTTCCTGTAGACAGAGGATGGAACAAGCACTTTCTTCAATCTTGTTTCTAACTGCCTCCCATTTATTTGAGTCATTTAGCCCTCTTATGTTCCAGCATAGAATATACCAGGATCTATTATTCATTTCGACAGGGAGGGTGTTGGGAATAGCTACTGAGACTAGCAAAGTAGCAAAGAGAGAGATGGGCGTGGATCGAAAGAAACCAGAACCAGAGCGAATAGAAATCAAGGATGTAACACTGGTACTGATAGTGCCCCATAATATTAATGACCCAGTTCAACAGATTGACACTAAATCCCCTGATAACTGAAAGATATGAGGTGCAGCCGATTAACAGGTCTGACAAACAAATACTAAAAACAGTAAACACAAGAGCTGTTTGGGGTGGGGGGGGCTGTCCCCAACACCATACGATACTGATGTGCGTTCTGTCATGATCACTTTGTGGGTGGTATTTATGGATATGACATCATTCCTCTAGTGTCCTAACAATCGTTGTAGCTCCTATTATAGTATCCATCGTCAAGTGGATACAGAGCCTTTGCTGAGCCCTCAAGGAGCAATATGTGAACAATTTGTAATAGTTAAGGGGTTTAAGGGCATTATTATCTCACATAATTCATTCATATAATATAATTACAGGACTCACTCATGTCTTATGAGTGGGGTTCCAAGAGTTCCCACTGCAAATGCAAAAGACTCATGTCTTATGGATAGGTTATAAGAGTTCTCACCACATTCGGAGAACTCCACTATTTTGGTAGTGACCGGACATCTGGCTAACATCGGAACTTCCGACTTTTGGTCGGAACTCCCAGTTCAGTGTCACACGCAAAGCACAGAGTCTTTGGTGCGTGGCACATAAGCCGCTCATTTTCACATCAACCACAAGCTAGCTAATCAATCTACTCTGGACGTAGCGTGAATATAATCTTAACGAATGGAAAAGGAAAATCGCACTGATAACATAGGTGCATGCAGTGGTCTTCCAAAGATACAGATTAGTGGGAACTAGGCAATCTCCGTCGTCTTTGTCTACTTCTTCCGGCGGTGTATTTTCTTCAGAAAGGATTTCAAGATCTCCTGCACCGCACGGTCATGTTGAGCTTCAATAGACGTGACCAAGTGTTTGTAAGCTCGATCTTCGAACTCAGAGAAGATATCCTGGGACATGACAAGAGCCACCCATGGTGACACAAATGAGGGACTCACAATCTCACATGAACATCACAAAAAAGTTGATTGACTTTTGAAGTTTCAACTTTAATTCAACAAATAAATGACTCCATCAGAGCTAAATGCACCACATTGCCTCAATATGAAAAATCTCCAGAAGTCAGAAGACAGAAAATCACGCCAAATGATCGTGAAAATATAAAAAGAGGTGCTCGCACATGACCTATCATCTAAAAATATAAGTTTGTGCAAAAATAATTTCAATATATGCCCCCCCTCCTCGTGTCCCTTTGTGCTGTGCACAGTGTGCGAACGACCAATTTCTTACTAAATGTTAAAACTTCAAATATCATATAGCATGTTTACTATGATTTTTATGAGTAGTCCAAAAATATAAGTATGCATAAAATAAGTTGAATAGAAGCATCCATGTATTAGCATGTGCAAGAGACGCTTAATCCAGATACCTTCAAATCAAGAGTCGAATAAGTGCTTTTCACTTTTTGAAACTGAAGTTGAATCCTTCTTTCCGTAGTTTTTCTGAAAATTAATCCAATGATGATGTCATTTTTCATTCTCAGTTAAATGTCTATTAACAAATTGCTTACCAACAATACTTCTATCTCGTTACTGTTGGCATGGCCAAGAGCTTGTACAATTAACCAGGAACACTTGTGATCTTCAATATCGGTTCCTATCTACAATGAGAAGAGCACAACATAAGCATGTCCTGTCTATAAAAAAAACAATTTTCTGGTAATATTTTGACTCTACTTTACCTTCCCTATTGTATTAGGATCTGCAAAGCAATCCAAGTAATCGTCCTGTAAAACAATGGGAACTGTCAAGGGAAATGTAACCTAGCAGCAGACGTAATATTCCATGAAAATTGACATGCATGTGCCTGAAAATATATGCCCATTTCAATAAGCACATCCCTTAGTCCACTGAAGTTTTCAAGTTTTGCGCCAAACAACAGCAATGCGCAAGCCACCTAATGACGTTTTAGAGGACAAAATGTGAGTGTCTGAATTCAGAAATGTGAGTGTTTGAATTCAGAAGAGAAGTATATATGTAAGGTGATGAAGTAGTATCATTATTATGGAAGGATTGGTGTGGAAACTAGAAATGGGTGTGAAATTTAGAATTTAAAAGGTAAATTTATTGAACAATCGCTAGGTGTGCCAAAAATGTTTAATAGGGACATGCTTGGAATGAGGGTTTCATGTTCAAATCATCAGGATCCAGTTGACACTAAAACAGTCCCAACAAATTCACTGATAGAAACACTTTTTTTTTTGCAAGTCTACTAAGAATATGTGCTGAAAATAGCTTTTAGACAACATTTATATAGCTTCGCTCATGACTTTTGGTTAGAGTACAACAGATAAATTTTATCATATGCATGAGCAGCATGACTGAGAAACAGGTAATTATTCTGAACTTGAGACTCACAGGGAGATAAAAAGAGTAATAAGATGTCTCGTACTTGACGACGATACCTGTGTAGCAAATAAAAATGCATTAGTGATGGCAATGAAGTATTTAACCAATCAGATGAATCACATACACTTCAATATTGTATTTTGCAACGTCATTCGCCCCTTTGTGTGTGCTGATAAGATCAAGCATCTGTCCGAGCGAAGTCTGCAAAGCTATCTAAACAAGAGATCCAAATAGTAGTTATTGACTTGTGTTGTTACAAAAATTTATCAATATCTTTAGTGTTTGTATCCGAGGAGGACTGATCTCGCTCCATAATTCAGTGATGTCTATGTAGTAAGGCTTTTCTCTGAAGTACTTTTTTATCAAACGTGTGATGTGGCATTTCAGTAGAATACCGTCGTTTATGCCCTGAAGACCAACCTATAAAAAAAGAAGAAAATGAATGTACTTTAAAACTTAACTGAATAGACAAATTCTGGACACGAATGATGAAAATATTCCCTATTGCTCTAAAATAATGATAAAATGGGTACATGGATAGAGAAGAGAAAGTGAGATGTCATTTGAAGGACCTCAGGCCGCCGGTACCAACAAATCTAATCTCTCCTTGTATGAGAATCATCCATGATATCATCAAGTAGCAATGCACATGCTTGAAACTGCATGTATTTCATTGCAACAAAATCATCAAATATTTCGTTCTTTTGAACAGAACAATCATATCATAGTACGTGAGAAGGGCCATTAGCAGCATTACCCACTCGACACACCAACCAAGAACACAAGCAAGGAAGAATTCATCTTCAGCAACCTCGCTGCCTTGTTTCAACAGCATGTAACTATCGACCACTGACAGACCTCGATTCAGTTTCCCTTCAAAAAGAAAAGGTTAGCGTGTTAGGAGAAATTTTTATGACTGCAGATTGACTTTTGATTTTGCTTGAGATTTGAAAGCTCGTAATTCTTCTAAGAAACCATCAGCTTCTGCTTTGGTATGAACTCAGAAATTTTGCTCTGTTGTGTTACAAATTAAACTGAGGTTCTGTGGTGCTATGTAGAAGTAGTGGTCTGATCTCTGATAGTCTGATGGATGGCTCCTCACCTCCAGGCACGTTGTAGTCAATCATCTGAAATAACAGAACAGAGAATGGATGAGACTCGCACGATGCATGTGGACAACGACTTAATTAACTCATCCCGAGTTCACGTATCAAACGAATCTATTTTATACCGCATCAAACGTTCAGTTTCTGCAGGTTTTGCAAACACTTTGTAGGTATGCTATTCTTTTTTTAAAAAAAAAAAATGAGATGAACACATCAGTGATCAAATTTGCCGTGTGCTTAATGGGCCAAAATGGTTGAAGGCTACAACAGACTTGGAGTGTGTGTAACGCTGGCACGCTGCAACTGCAATGCATGGACGTGCAAGGTGCACCATACATGCATGTACCGAGGAACGTTTGCGTATGTACGTCATGTGCACGGTACCGCACGTATTTGTTACCTGTGCGACCCAACGCCTGGCCTCGTCGGTGAGCTCGCACGAGTCGTCGTCGAGGAGCTCGTCCCGGAGGCGGTCGTACGCCTGGAGGAACCTCTCGCGGTGGTCACCGAGGGCGGCGTCGGCGCCGCCCTCACGAGGCTGCAGGCGCCGCTCCCCTCGCTTGGTCTGCGGCGGCACTGCCGGTGGCGGCACTTTGTCGTCGTGCAGGAGCTTCCCCACGAGCTCTCCTTCTAGGGTAGGGGTATTAGGAGCTCCACCGGACGCCGCCGCGTGCAGCTGCGACATCGCTGCCGTCGTACGTCTACCTCTACCTCTCTCTCTCTTACTGCTTCGCGCGCTGCCAGTAGACTGTGGGGGCTTGGTACTAGCTAGCAGGCTCGGCCGGCCGGCGGTATAAGAGTGTTTGGATGGTGTGGAAAAAGTTTTGCCTATGTCACATCGAAATGTCGGAGGGATGTCGGAAGGGGGTTTCAAATACTAATAAAAAAAACAAATTACAGAACTCGTCAGGAAACGATGAGACAAATTTTTTAAGTATAATTAATCCGTCATTAGCGAATGTTTACTGTAGCACCACATTGTCAAATCATGGACTAATTAGGCTTAAAAGATTCGTCTCACAAAGTTATCGCAATCTGTGTAATTAATTATTTTTTTAGACTATATTTATTACTTCGTATATATGTGACTAGATTCGATGGGACGGGGCAAAAAATTTACCAGGGGAATCCAAACACCCCCTAAATATGCGTGTGTGCAGGGCGCGTCGCACGATCGAGCAGAGAGCTCGCGGGGTCCTGAAGGCTGAAGTTGATTGACACGTTAGCTGTTGTGTTGCTATTTAAGTATTCCCTCCATCCCACAAAAAAATTCGTTCTGGGAGAGTTCAAACTTTTCACACCTTGTTCTCTTTGCAAATTTTTTTCAACCCGAACTCCTATAGCACTTTCGTTTGTATTTAGCAAATATTGTCCAATCGTTGATCAATTAGGCTCAAAAGATTCGTCTCGTGATTTACAACCAAACTGTGTAATTACTTATTTTTACTAATATTTAATGCTCCATTCATGCAGATAAAAATTGATGTGATGGAGAAAGAGTGAAAAAACTTGGAATCTAGGGAGAAAGTGAACAAGACCCGTTTACACTGGAACCAGCTGAGACTTGAGGAGCTTGCCCCCTGCTCTTCGTTGCTTGTGCAGGCATTAAGCCTCCTCGTACTACTCCAACGGATGGCCACTAAGGCGAGTCTCAGGGTATATGCAGCCCACAGACAGGATGTGAGTTCTTGAATTCGATAATTCAGACACCTCATACAACACATAGATAGAGGTTATTTTTTTAACTGTCTATAAGTATTTTAATGCTTGCACATAGTCATGATCAATTGTGAATATTATTCCTATATACTCCCTCCGTCCTTTTTTAACTGTTGCTTGCGCTTCCCAAGAAACAAATGCAGGTAATTTTAATAAATACTAAATATCATCGATTAGTATCATAATTAGTATCATCGGAAAGATCTTTGGATCTAATTTTTTAAATTTAGAGATATAAATATTGCACGTATTTTCTATAAATCGAGTCAAACTTATGGCATGAAAACCTACGGCGACAATTAAAAAGGGACAGAGGGAGTAACATTGTGTTGCTAGTTGATACCACTAATTGCATAAACGGGCTTTAGTCCTGGTTTTTCCCAACCGGGACTAAGAATCCGGGACTAAAGGTCCCGGGCCTTTAGTCCCGGGTTCACAACCGGGACTAAAGGTTCTTCCGAAGAAAAAATAAATTGCGGTGTGTGAGATTTGAACTCAATACCTCTCACCTCGCGCATAAAGACCTTACCAACTCAGCTATACACCACATGCGACACAGTCCCATGTAGTCTCCTTTTAAATTGACCCATAGGGGACTTTTAGTCCCGGGTGGGAGACATTTAGTCCCGGTTGGTAACATCAACCGGGACTAAAAGAACCTTTAGCCCCGGTTGGTAACATCAACCGGGACTAAAAGAACCTTTAGTCCCGGTTGGTAACACCAACTGGGACTAAAAAGTCGACCTTTAGTCCCCGGTTGGTAACACCAACCGGGGACTAAAAAGTTGAGAACCTTTAGTCCGGGTTGTTAACACCAACCGGGACTAAAGATCGTCTTTTAGTCCCGGTTGGTATCACCAACCGGGACTAAAGGACTTTTACTCCCGAACATAAAAAAAAAATCGAGACTAAAAAAGTCGAATTTGTCCATCAACCAAAGGCCTGTTCTCTAGTTGGAAATATGATTGCAAATTTGTGTTGCTGTTCAAACGTAAACACAAACGACAAGATCATGGGAGCCTCTCTCAATTCAGCAAAGCCCATGTGCGGAACGGACAAAAACACACGAGTTTCTCCCTTTCTCTGAGTAGCATCAGGCCGAGTTCAGCGCGGCGCTCCACGCGTGGCGGCCCGGCTGCAACTCCCGCAGGACTCCGCCGGCGGCTCCTGCAGGGCGCTCGGCAGCTCGCGAGCGGGCTCACCCACGGCGACCCGGCGACAGCTTGCACAGTACTCTTCAGTCTCCATGTGCGGGCCAGCGGAGCTATCCATGGGTGCCCTTGGCGCTCGTCTCTGCGCCATCTCCCTCTTCCGGTAGGCCGCTGCGGCGGCGCGGATGGCCGGCCAGGTGTGCTTCAGTACGGGAGGGAAATATTTTCGCGCGAGGCCCTTCTTCCCCCGTGCGGCCGTGCAGCATGCTGGATCCCGCGCTTTGGCTCTTGTAGACGGGGATCCCGTACAGTGCGTCGTCCTCCGGGCGACTTGGCCTGGGAGCATGAGCCGTCATCGTCGTCTCGACGACCTCGCCTCGATCCTAGCTCGCGAGGGGGATTATGCAAACTGGAGGGGACACGGACGGGTCAAAACGACGGGCTATACATGCCCTCAGCGGAGAGTTTTCTAGCGTTGTTGCAAGACTGCCATATCACGTGAAATAAAATAAAACTCTCGATTAAGAGTGGAAGTTTCATTCTATATTTTTATTAGCATTTAATTTTATGACTTATAGAGAGTTGGTATCCGTGCCAAGAGAGCTTCATCTAGATAATACTCATTTCTTCTCTCTTCTTAAATACACTGTCATATCATCAAAAATGTTTATGTGGCAACCTACAAATAAAACTCACTTGAAACTCCCATTAAGACTAGCCTAAGGCGAGTCTCAGTGGAAGTATCGTGAGAGTTTTATTTGCATTAAATAACCTGCCACATATGTATTTTTGATGACATAGCAGAATTTTAACGAAGAAAGAGAAGAAATAAGTTTCATAGGGATAAAACTCTATTGACACGATTACTAACTCTCTATGAGTCATAGAACTAAATACCTATAAAACTATGGAATAAAACGTTACATTGAATGATTGAAAGTGGAAGGTTTATCTAATTTTTATTTCATTCTATGTGACATGGCAGTCTTAAAAACAACGTAATAAAACTCGCTACTGAGACTGGCCCAAGTGCAGCCATTAACAGAAGTAGGACCCCATGCAAAATCACGTGTCAAGCTAAAAAAAACGCGCAGCGAGTGATCGAGCCATGCACCTCTTGCCTTGGGCCGTGGCGCGCTAACCACTCCAGCTGCGAAACGTTTGATATACAGGAGAACCCGCAATCATGTCCAAAGCCATTTTTTTTGGGCTCGCCACAGCAAATAAAAACCATGATAAGATGCACGCCTACCCATCTGGATCTGGCTACGGGTGGCATTGGCATGTCCATGCCTTCATTTATCTTTTTTTTTACAAAACCAAGCGGTACTCTTTATTGCTCAAATATTGTTACATCATTAGATAAGAAATCTACGATAAAGTTAGGGGATCATCGTCCCAAATACAATAAGTCTTTGAAAGCATTGCTTGCTTCGCTAATTCATGTGCCGCCTGGTTTGCTTCTCTTCTACAATGCACAATGGAGATTTCTTGAAATCCTAGCCAAATAGTATTACATTCGTCATATATCGCCGCTGCTGAATTAGATGTGAAGCCTCCATCGCCCATAATGTCAACCACCTCCATGCAGTCAGATTGAACTATGACCTAGATGCAACCTGCATGTTGTGCTAGCATCAATCCTTCCTTGAGGGCATATGCTTCAGCCATAGGCGCATCAACTACATGGGAGATGAAATTATTTAAGCGATTATCATGGCTCCTGTACTATCTCTGATAACAGCTCCTATGCTCCCACACCCCATGTCCTCATCGAAAGAAGCATCAACATTCAGCTTCACCACGTTTTCTGGGGGGTTTCGTCCAACCTTGTCTGTTCTTGACACCCTTCTTTGCTACCATTTTATAGTTCTTTGTGAGAGTTGCAATAGAAAAACCAGAACCTGATGATCGTTGGACACTTTCACCATGCACTAGCTATCTCCTTTCCCACCATAAGTACTAGCCTCCGGATCTCCAAACCGTCCGGGCACCCGATTGAAGCCACGCTTTCCGGCTTGCTGTGTGTGCGGCACAGTGCGTCACGTTTTGTGTCAACACCTACCAAAGCCAGAGATGATATATTTAGAGATAGAAAACTTTTTTACATTTATGCTACTTGTCATGCTTTTAAAACCAAGATCACTTACACACTCCAGCCACATATGCATTATTCCTACTCTGGGAGTAATCGCAACCATTTCCACTTTCACCCATGTTCATCATAAAAAAATAAAGAAAAATATGTCTCTTCTGCACTTGAAGTAGACACCAAGAATATATCCCATATGACAGCCCTATTATAAATGCTCTAAGTTATTGTTGTTATCTCTCCAATCATTTATTCAAAGGATGCATGTGGCTATGCAAAAGGAATGTTATCAAAAAAGAAGAGGGAGTAAAAGAAGGACAAGTGTCCTAGCAATTAAAACAATGGGTACTTAGATACCCGCCTCCCTGGGTTCTAAAAAAAGAGAGAAAGAGAAGAAGAAAGAAAGATTAAAGATAGCCCATATTTTTCCGTGAAAGTTCTAAGTTCCAAGGGAGAGAGGTTTATTTTTAAAGAGCAAAAGTAGAATTAGAATTAGCCACGAAATACCATATATACACCTATCCACCATATTCCATACACATACACATCTTGGTTTGATTGTATGCCTCAATTCTCTGTGGATCCATTGTTTGACTTTATAACATATGTATTGCAAGTATGCCTATCCTTGTTATTGCCACTCCTATGAGCTCCACTATAATCATTAATTAGTTGTAGGAGGGCATGACAACATGAATGCCTCAAGTGAGATCTGAGTTTTATAATAAGAGACTTGAGGGTGTCATACAGTTAAGTTCTGAGTTTTATTTCGAAAACTTATAAAACTCTAGAATATTGATACTGTGAAGAATCTGAGATATAGTGTTTGACTTGATTGTTCTGTCTTTCGATTGCTCAAGACTTATGCAAAAGCTATAAAGCCCTATGGTTAAAGGTAGAACGGGTAAGTTAGAAGGTTAGAGCAGTTACTGTCTAATCCGGAGGAGAATCTCTGTTTGAAAGCTTGTGTACCTTTGAGGAATGAAAGCATTGTAGCAACTCCCGATCCAAATATATTAGTAATTAGACTTAGTTTGTTTGCCAAGGGACCGGCAAAAGGTAAGCTTTGGGGAGTTGTTGACGGTGGATAACGTCAACCTTCGATGAGAACTTTAGACACAAAAAAGGATACACGAATACACACTAGTCTAGGGTTTTAACTAACAATTTCCATGAGTTTTGCATATTCTATATTTTTAGGGACTATTCTAGAAAAGCTTAAAAGAGAGATTAGAGTGCATAATAATCACGAAAACTTATCCGCCACGGGAAAGATAACCATCGAGATGTGGGAAGGATCTAGAAGACACTTGGAAGCAACGGGACCCTTGAGACGCCGCTAGGTGGGGCCGGCCCGGCCCCACCCCCCAAGCCCGGCCGGCGCCCTAAGTTAGGGTTTCGGCCCCTCCTTCCGGAAGCTTCTTCCACCGCCTATGAGGAGTCATCTCGGCCCTTGGTTAAGTCGGTTTGATCCTGCGGCGCACGTTCATCCCACCGGGCTATAAATAAAGGGGCAGACCCCCCTCCCTAGAGGCATCAAGTCATTTGGAGATCAAGCCATCAAGAGCCTTCTCTAGTTCATCAGAGCCTCTCTAGTTCATAGCTTTAGCCTAGTTAGATTAGAAGTAGAAGAGTTCTAGTTCTTCAGCGAGATCTGGAGCCCTCGGCGTCTGTCTGGAGCGCGGAGTTCGGTATAGTTCTAGTTCTTTTCTCTTATTGTATTCAATATTATGATTTGGGAAACATTGTTCTTAATCTTATATATGTTCTTAATTGCAATAGTCATTGTCTACTTTGATTATATGTTTCGCATAGTTAGTTTGATCCTATTGAATTTATGTAATTGCTCGTATAGCATTCATCCAGAGATATCGTGGGTGAATGATTGGCAGTATGTAGACGTGGTGTTTAGATATCTATCTACGAGTGCAGCCTGATGTGCCGGGACGTGTGGTAGTCCGCGTAGGTGACAGCTGTGTTGGTTCCTCTGTAGTCCACCCTCCGTACGTAGGACTAGCATGGGTACGGTCACGAAGTTGGATGATGACTCTATTTCACATCCTTCCTAGTTGATGCCTCTTTATATGTAATTATAATGTAGAATTAACTTAACAATGATTGCTAGATGTAATTGCACTAATTAGAGTATTCATTGATGTAGTTATTGAATTACCTTAGTATTTATTCCTGAGTTTATCCATTGGCTAGCTATTACTATGACTAGAAGAGCTCGATGTTTATCTATTTATGATGACCGATCATTATCTATCATATATCTTTTATCACGTGACTTATCCCTATTATGAGTAGGATTCTAGTTATGGTTTACTTTTCATATTAATAGTATAAGTGTAAGTTATAGATATAAGTCCTACATAGACCTTCCCAGTAGTATAAATATAAATCGACAACCTAGAAGAACTCCCTAGGTAAAATGCTACAATGGTATAATTATCTGTCCGCTTGCAGAACTGTTCTTAGTTTATATCGATATTTCTGCTTAGTCATATTGATTGATACATATATATATAAACCTATATTTATCCTTAGCATATATAATTAGGGATGACAACCTAGTTCATGCTTAGGGATGTGGGTGAGAGATAAGTGGCTAGTTGTTAATGATAAGTTAATTTCATACCATGTGTTTCGAATTTCATTAATTAGTAATGATGTTAGAAATACCAACATGCATCATGCCCGCCCTTCCTTAGCGAGCATGCATGCACAGTGAGATTCATTGAAGCCCCGAAGGGTCGATCGATCCGCATCGCAAACACTAGCAATGCATGCAATGGCATAGCGGGCGCTTCTCGAATCCGCTTTTCCAATGCTTGAGTAAAGATGGAATCGATCCACGTCGCAAACACTAGCAATGCTCCGTACATACGCCTAAAATTGATGTGATGGAGAGAGTGAAAAAACTTAGAATTTTGATGGAAACTAAACAAGGGCGAAATCGATCTTGCTAACCCCTGTGCATGAGTGAACATGCGCGTGCACGCGCTGGCCGGCCAATTCTTCTCGTTCGACCTCGATGTAGACGCAAGCTCACATCATGCATCCATCAGCTGAAAGGGAGAAAATTCGGGGCCAAGCAGAGGCTTTCTGCAGGCATCATCAGGGTCAGGGCATGGCGCGGTCGGCTCTGCACACACTGCACGCAAGACACCGGGCGGCGAGACTGTTGCTCCACGCCTGCACCTGTAGTAGGCAGTGGCGAGGAGTTTGCCACGCCACAGTGCCGTGCCCGCGCTGCAGCATCGATCGATCGATCGGCAGAGATCCCAGCCCAATTTGGCACTCTGCAGGCCTCTTGCTTGTCAGCTTGTGTCCTCACCTCACCTGGAGCCAGGGTGACCGGCCGCGGCCGGCATCCAATCGGTCGGCGCCGAAAGGAAAAGGAGGTTTTTCCCTGTGTGCCAATATAAAAGATCAATATGATTTATGTATCATCGAAAAATGAAAAGTTCTTCAGTACCCTTGTATAAAATTTTCTTTTCCTACGTGCCACTTTCGTCACTCTATCATTTATTTTGACAGAGCTGTGACCAACCTATACGCGAAATGTCCTTTTTGCCCATCATTGTTTCTAGTCAATCCCCGTCTCCCATGAACTTCTGCATGTGTGGTTCATTCCTGAGGCTTAGTTCACCAGCTAAAGACAAAGCCTAGAATTTGGATCGGGTGCGTGGATGAAAGCCCTAGTTTGATTTTGGCTAATTGATGAAACCTAGGACTAACCCTATTGCTAAGTGTGTAGCATTAGAGAAAGGGGAGGTCCAAGCCAAGTGGTGGAATGGTGATCAAGTTGATAGAAGTAATCAAAGGTGATCAAGTGCCAATCTTGGAGATGAAGGAAGATGAGGAGCAAGATGGAATGCTAGAGGCAAAGGTATATGCTAGGGTATTTCTATTTTACCGGCCATAGGTGAGTAGAGAAGTTGATGGCCGAATTTAGGATTGATAACCGTACTATTAAGAGGGGCAATGTCACGCAATATCGGTTATCTAAGTGCCACTAGGTGAGCAATGAATTTGCATATGCATTAGGGACCTAGTGTGCTAACAATCTCTTATAAAATTCATTTGAAAAGGCTAACACACGTGCACAAGTGGAGTGACACTTTTATGTTGGCATATGAGAGCAAGGGTTGATGGTGTTTGGGTGTAAAACCCTCCCGTTGCGAGGCGGGACTCGGAAGTTTTTGGAAGGAGTATAGTCACTCAGAGGTGACCGGACGCTGTCTGGTAGGGACGGACGCGTCCGGTCAGTTGATGGCGTCCGGCATTTTTCTCTCGAGTCACCGGGACGGCGTGGCGACCAGACGGTCCGTTGCCGCGTCTGGTCGGCCTGGAGAATCATGGCATTTGCAAGGTTGTGTGGACCGGACTCTAGGCGCGTCCGGTCGAGGTGCACAGGACGCGTCCGGTCGAGAATTTCACGTTCTGGACCTCTCTGGTGGGTGACCGGACTCGCACTGTGCAAGCGTCCCTGGTCGGCGTAGGACGCGGCGTCGGCCGATGTCCGACAAATACAAGCCGTGATCGAGCCGTTGGCGCAAACGGCTATTTTCAAATGAGCTTGACACATGGCCGTGGTAGAGACCGGACGCTGGGACGGACGCGTCCGTCGCCATTTAACCCGCGTCCCCGGCCGACGCCAGAAAATCTGTTCTTGTGAGCAACGGCTATGTGATCTTGTGGGCGCCTATATAAGTGCATTGGCCGGCTCTAGGGAGTCTCTCTTGGCACTTTGACATTCTTGACATCCTCTAGAGCTAAGCAAACCAACTCTCTCACTTTGCATGCCTCTTGATTGATCTAGAGAGTGATTGGGAGAGCTTCTAGTGCATTTGCCTTGTGATTGAGCATCTAGTGGCACTAGTGAGCGTTCTTGCTGCGATTGAACTTATTACTCTTGGTGATTGCTGTCACCTAGACGGTTGGAGCAGCGAGCCAGAGTTGAGCAAGGTTGAAGATTGTTCTTGGCCACTCCGGAGGTGATTATGAGGGGTGTTGATCCCACCCCACGGGAGATCGCGAAAGAAATCCTTAGTGGAATCTCGTGTCATTGAGTTACCCTCACTTTGTGTGAGTTCTTGTGGCGCCCGGTGAGGGCTTGGTTTGTGACGCCGATTAGCCACCGAACTACCGAGTGTGTGGTTGACACAACGGGGAGTAGCGTGCCGGTAAGCACGTGAATCTCGGGATAAAAATCTTGTGTCCCTCGGTGTTCTTGTGTGGTTTGATCCTTCAAGATCAACTTGGATTTCTCTATTGGGTCATCTCTTTAGGTTTCATTGTATTGACAAGACGGTGATTGGTCATCATTCCAAAGGCACGGTTTGCACCTCTCGGTTTCCTTCCTTGCGATGATCTTTATGCACTAGTGTAGCTTGTAGCATATTAGGTTGCTTGTGTGCTCTAGTGTATTAGGTGTGTTAGAATTGGATAGGTTGGCTTGCAACCCTTCTCTAGGCTAGCGCAACACTTGCTTCGCCATTTAGTGTACTAACCGGTTTGTTTAAGTGCTTTGCAAGAATTTTTATAGGCTATTCACCCCCTCTAGCCATTTAGGACCTTTCAAGTGGTGTCAGAGCCGAGGTCACCGTTGATTGAGGATTAACAACCTACGGTGTGAAAATGGCTCAAATTAACCATATCAACATGTGGGGAAGCCACCGCACTTCGATGGCACCGGTTATGATCATTGGAAGAGAAAGATGTGCGCGTACTTGAAATCATTGAATAGAAAGGTTTGGGAGGTTGTGGACAAGGACTTTGCCATGATTGATCCAACCGACCCAACCGCAAGAGAAGAAGAAAAGCTCCAATTCAATGACATTACAATCAACACATTCTATGAAGCTTTGGAAGCAAAGGTGTTTGAGTAAATTAAGGATTTAGAGAGAGCTCATGATGTGTGGACTAGGTTGGAGGAAACATATGAGGGCACACAAGCCGTGAAGAGTGCCAAGGTATACATTCTTAAGGACAAGCTCTCAAGTTTCAAGATGCAAGATGATGAGAGTGTGCCGGAGATGTTCCACCGCCTTCAAGTGATTGTCAATGATTTAAAGAATTTGGGTAAGAAGGTGGAGAATGCGGACTTCTCTCACAAGTTCCTAAGAAGCTTGCCATCAAGATTTGAGTTCTTGGTCACAATATTGGTGAGAGAAGGGTTGGACACCAAGACCCCTAACCAAGTACTAGGTGAGGTGATCACACATGACACCTACCGTGTGGAACAGGAAGGGGGCTCTCAAGAGAAAGAGAAGAAAAAGAAGACCGTGGCATTCAAGGCCACCTCCTCCAAGTGCAAGGGTAAGAGCAAGAAGCAAAGCTCAAGTGAAGATGAAGCTTGCACAAGCTCAAGTGAGGTGGATGATGAAGCAATGGCTCTCTTAGTGCGTAAATTTGGCAAATTCATGAAGAAGAAGGGCTGTGGTGCAAGAAAGAGAAGAGATACCACCAAGGCTAAGAGATGCTTTAGGTGCAAGAGCAAAGATTACTTCATTGCTGATTGTCCATTCAATAGTGATGATGATAGTGATGAAGATGATAAGAAGAAGAAAGACAAGAAAGAAAAGAAGGACAAGAAGGAAAAGAAGGAGAAGAAGCTTGAGTACAAGAAGAAGAAGAAGGGGCAATCATATTGTGTCACGTGGGATAGTGATGCCTCAAGTGATAGTGATGATGAGAGTGAAGATGACAAGAAGTCCAAGAAGAAGTTGCTTGCTAGTCTTGCCATCTCTAACAAGACTTCACTCTTTGATGCTCCATCGACATGCTTAATGGCTAAGCCATCCAAGGTACAATCCGATAATGAGAGCGATAGTGGGAGTAATGATGATGAGGAGTACTCAAAGGAGGACCTCATTAGCATGCTACAAGATGCTCACTCTTATATTGAGGAGAAGAGGAAGGAGTGCAAAGAGTTGCGCAAGAGCAAGAAAGCTCTTGAGCAATCCTTTGATGAGCTCAATGCTACTCATGAGAGGCTATTGGAAGCCAATGAGAAGCTTGAGAAGTCTCACACTAAGCTTGAAAAGGCTCACTCCTCCCTCCTTGATCAAGCTAAGATTGAGGATGTTGTAGACACATGCAACGTAGGAGTAACATATGATATTCTTGATGAAACATTCTATACTCCTATTGTTGTTGGTCCCACTAACCCTTCTTGTAGCTCAAACAATGCCACATCTACTATTAGTGATGGTTTCACTTATGATGCCTCACTCATGGTGGAGAATGAGACCCTCAAGAGAGAGGTGAATGAGCTCACTCATGCCTTAGGCAAGGCCTATGGTGGAGATGCCCGCTTGCTAAAGTGCTTGGGTAGCCAACGATTCTCTCTTAACAAAGAGGGATTGGGCTATACCCCCAAGAATGGCAAGGTGGCCTTTGTCACTCACAAGACTAGTTTTGTGAAGGGCAATGGACATTTTTGCTCTAATTGAAGCAAGTGGGGCATGTAGAGCAACATTGCAAGAACAAGAAGAATGCTAACATATCCTCTATTAAGTTTGATTTTTGTTATTTGCTTACCAAGGGTGCTAATAGTGTGAAGGCTAAGTTCATTGGTGCTCCCATTGTTGGCCCAAAGAAGAAGGCCATTTGGGTGCTCAAAAGCTTAGTGACTAACCTTGGAGGACCCAAGCAAGTTTGGGTACCTAAGAAGAATTGATTTGCTTTTGTAGGTCAATTACAAAGCCGGAGGAAGGCATTGGGTGCTTGATAGTGGATGCACTCAACATATGACCGGAGATTCTAGAATGTTCAAATCAATCTCATCAAGTGGCAATGGTGTTGATAGTATCACTTTTGGTGACAATGGCAAAGGCAAGGTGAAAGGCTTGGGAAAGATTGCAATTACAAATGATATGTCTATCTCCAATGTGTTGCTAGTGGAATCTCTCAACTTCAATCTCTTGTCCATGGCTCAATTGTGTGATCTTGAATTCAAATGCATATTTGGTGTTGATGATGTTGAGATAGTGAGTGTTGATGGAAGTAATTTGATATTCAAAGGGTTTAGATATGAGAATCTCTATCTTGTGGACTTCAATTCTAGTGATGCTCAATTGACAACATGTTTGTTCTCCAAATCAAGCATGGATTGGCTATGGCATAGAAGACTTGGACATGTTGGCATGAAGCAACTCAACCGGCTAATCAAGCATGATCTAGTTAGAGGGTTGAAGGATGTGGTGTTTGAGAAAGACAAGCTTTGTAGTTCATGTCAAATGGGCAAATAAGTTGGCAACACTCATCCCAACAAGAGCATGATGAGCACAATCAAAGTATTTGAGTTGTTGCATATGAATCTATTTGGCCCAACCAAGTATGAGAGTATTGGTGGAAACAAATATGGATTTGTGATAGTAGATGACTACACAAGATATACATGGGTATTCTTTCTTACCGACAAAAGTGAAGTGTTTGACACATTCAAGACATTTGTCAAGAGAAGCCAAAATAAGTTTGAGACATCAATCAAGAAAGTGAGAAGTGACAATGGTAGTGAGTTCAAGAACACAAGAATTGAAGAGCTATGTGATGACTTTGGAATTAAGCATCAATTCTCGGCCAAGTATACACCTCAATCCAATGGGCTAGTTGAAAGAAAGAATAGAACTTTGATTGACATGGCAAGATCAATGTTGAGTGAATACATTGTGGATGATTCTTTTTGGACCGAAGCAATCAATACCGCCAACTATTGTTCAAATAGGCTCTATTGTCATAGGCTATTGGAAAAGACACCTTATGAGTTGTTGAATGGAAGAAAGCCCAACATTGTATATTTTAGTGTATTTGGATGCAAATGCTACATTCTTTGATGAGGACGTGATTCTCAATCTTCCGTCAGGTTCAAGATAACTATCGATTTAGCGGAGCTTGACACACCGATCCGGCTTCAGATCATAAAGACCCGAACCCTGTAACCTTAGCACCACGTCTCCTCTGGTTATCAACCATGTCACAATCCGGTTGACCTCACCAAGAAGGCTAATCCCTGTTGCGAATCGAAGAATACAAGCAAGAACAAGATAATACGCAACTCAAGTGTAGTGACAATTGCAGATATATGATTAAGATCTCAACGTGGGGTTTCACAAACCGATAACGGCGACTGTTCGATGATAGATTGATCTAAAGCAAAACCCAAACCCTAACGTAGGCGGCGGCTACTGATTATATGGTCTAAGGGACGTGCAAGCACCCTCATTCACGTCCTCCTCATGGGCCTATACGTTACATGGCCCGACGGCCCAAAAGATAGCAATGCAACGCCCAAACAGATTCTGAACGCTTACTTGTTTCAATGATTCCCATTGACTCCAATGGAATTTGGACCTCAAACCAAAGCCATTAATTAGCTTATGAAATTATCTTTCCATCCATATATGGATCATCGAAAACGGAGTTCGGATGTGTCCTGGACGTCCGATTTATCGCTCGCTGGTCCTGAAGGCCGAGACTGACGCGAACTCTAGTTGGACTGGGCCTCTGGCTTGGCTTGGACGCCCTTGCTGGCCCCCTAAGGTGGTGGCCAAGGAGGAGGACGTCCAAGGGCTTCCTTGGTGTGTTTTCCATCTTCTCAGAACGTGCTCCAACTTGGACCAGGGTACCAAGTGTGAATATCAAGCCCATGACGATGATGTAGCTCCTGACAGCAATAGCGACAGAATGTCTTGATGATTTGAAGGCCTTGCCAATGTAATATTGAGATGTGACCTGATTTATTTGAAAGCTTATTCCATCAAGTACTCATTGACCTCAATCGCACCTCAGATGGTTGAGTTACGGCCTTCCCAACGAGGTACTATCGGGTCACCGATGAATCTTAATTGCCCCGCACTTTGAGAAATATTTGTACCTACAAGCAAATAGAAATATGTACATGTGGAACCAAGTGAGTTGCACCAAAAATCACTAAACAAGCTCACCTTATAATCAATGGTTGCATCTGAATGTGTCATGTCCTCATCATCCTCCCCTTCTTGACAACAAACCGTCCTCGGTTTGAAATTAGGTGCAGGACAGATTGTAGGTAGTAGCCAACATAGCTCTCCTTGATATTTAACTTGTTTCTTTGTAACAAAACTAGAAGCACCTGACATGATAAAATTATAGCTATTACAGCCCTCTAGTTGATTATATTTTTGTATAGTAAAAGGAGATTTTAGATTTGAATAAATATAGACACGATGCACCATATACTCTCCTTTGCAATTATATTTGCCAACAAAGTGATATATACATCTAGATAACCATGGCAATTCAGCATATTTAAATTTCTCTTTCAAAATATTAAGAGCACATAGAGTATCAAACTCAATATAACCCAAAGTATTTAAAGAAGATAATAATTTTAGCTCATCCTTTTCAGTGGTAATGGGAAGAAACAACAACGACTTTGTTCCAAAATATAAGAATCAATTTTTTTCACAAGTGGTGGCATAAGAATAACAAAAGTGCTATCATGCAACTTCTTTTCATCACAAATATCAGTAGAATCAACATGTGGTAAAAGTAAATCAAGAGAAGGTTCTAGTATTGCATTAATAGCATCATTGGTGGACAAATTCAGCATCTCAAGAGAGCTCTTACCTGAGACAGTTACCTGTTCTTTCTCTATTACCTTGTCCTCTTTCTTGGATACATGCTGTAAACTATTAGTTTCAACAAGAGACAAAGCAATATCT
This sequence comes from Chrysopogon serrulatus, assembly GCA_015844335.1. Lineage (NCBI taxonomy): Eukaryota > Viridiplantae > Streptophyta > Magnoliopsida > Poales > Poaceae > Chrysopogon > Chrysopogon serrulatus. The sequence continues at coordinate 114,847 of JADLZL010002410.1, read as the reverse complement.
TTATTTTATAAAAATTCAGATTTAGATGAAGATATCTTAACATCTGAAATAACCCATTCTTTTCTAAAAGGCTCATTCTTTCTTCTCTCCACTCTCATAAGATCTTCTCTTAAAATGTCAGCAGCGGTCATAGGTATGAGAGTAATATTTCTACCATTATATTTGAATGAATATTTATTAGCAATCATATTGTGCATAACCTTATTTTCAGATATCCATGGTTTACCAAATAGCAATTAACAATATTGCATCGGTACTATATCAAATTCTGCACTATCCTTATAAGTATCAATGGAAAACTCAATATGTGTAATTTCAGTTACCTTTATCTTATCCCAAGAATTCACCCATTTGATGTAGTATGGGTATGGATGTGGTCTTGTGGTCAAGCCAAGCTTCTCGACCAACTCTAAGCTTGCAAGGTTGTTGCATGTCTTGCCATCTATCATAACACGACAACGTCGATCCTTCACAACAAAATATGTTTGGAACACGTTGTTAAACTGGTTTTGCTTCGCCTTCTCCATTTGAGAACTGAGTACTTGTTGTGCAAGTTCCATAGTACGTGTGGAAGTTGGCGATGAAGACGTCTCCACTTTTGCAATTATTTCATCTATCCTTGTGGAGAACTCATCCCTAAATTTCTGCAAGTCAAATTTAAAAAGAATTTTGTTGTTTGACATTGTTAGCAATAAAAAAAATAATTTCCTATCAGCCATTTATGGATCGGTGGAATCACGCTCTAACACGCTTTACCAAATTCTTACAAGTGTTCTTACCAAAGCAAGACAGTGGACGGTACAACCGCCGGCTGGTTCGTGAAACCTGTGAGGATGTGGCACCAAAATTACAAGGGTCTTTTTCTATACTGATCTGAAGTATATGTGGAGCTTAGAAGGCACATAAAGAGACAAATTTATATATGTGGCACACAATTTAGTAACAGATAGCAATATTGAATAAACGTCCAAAGCACTTGTCCTAGTTGCTGGCCTATGCGTGTCCCTAGCACCAATTATGATAAACAAAGGAGTGAAACAAGAATAAAAGGAATAATTATGAATGAAGCCAATGGACATGAACAAGGCAAAGGCACCACACAAAATAGAGCAATTAGTTGTTCCTTATGTGCTCCTATTCTCTTCTCTTTTTTTACTATTTTTCTTTTATTTTTATACAAACTTTTCTTTTGTTCTTTTGATATTTTTTTCTCAGTAAGGAGCACACAAGAACAAACCATAAAAAATTTGAGCTCAATTGGATAAAAGATGTGGTGTATAGAAAATAAGTATTGTGCTCTCAAATTAACACCAAAATTTATGGGCCCGAAAACTCGATTTTGATGATTGAATTTCGCAAATCTAATTTTTTGCGAACCAAGCTTTGCTGGGATGAAACAAATCTAAAATTTTTTGGCGTTCTCCGTAGATATAAAATTTGCCCTGTTTCAAGTTTGGACGAAAAAATTATGACTGTTTTAAGGTAGGCAGTCCAAATCAGAGTTTTATGTGGACACAAGATGCAAATCGATGATGATATAGGATGGTGGCGGGTGGAGGGATCAACACAAATTAGAGAAGAACACAATATAAACCAGCAATAAGACGTTGACTTAGGACACAAACTCAATACAGCGAAATCTGAAACTGAATTATGCAAAGGCTATGGCATGGCTGGCTCTAGGATGGGAAACATATATGGCGGTGGACTGTAGGATAAAAACAAAAACACTCAAACTATAGGTAAGATGCGAACCTGAAGGTACACCTTAAGCTCTGATACCACTTGATGGGGACGTGATTCCCAATCTTCCGTCAGGTTCAAGATAACTATCGATTTAGCGGAACTTGACACACCGATCCGGCTTCAGATCACAAAGATCCAAACCCTGCAACCTTAGCACCACGTCTCCTCTAGTTATCAACCGTGTCACAATCCGGTTGACCTCGCCAAGGAGGCTAATCCCTATTGCAAATCGAAGAACACAAGCAAGAACAAGATAATACGCAACTCAAGTGAAGTGACAATTGCAGATATATGATTAAGATCTCAACGTGGGGTTTCACAAACCGATAACGGCGACTGTTCGACGATAGATTGATCTAAAGCAAAACCCAAACCCTAACGTAGGCGGCGGCTACTGATTATATGGTCTAAGGGACGTGCAAGCACCCTCATTCACGTCCTCCTCATGGGCCTATACGTTACATGGCCCGACGGCCCAAAAGATAGCAATGCAACGCCCAAATAGATTCTGGACGCTCACTTGTTTCGATGATTCCCATTGACTTCGATGGAATTTGGACTTCAAACCAAAGCCATTAGTTAGCTTATGAAATTATCTTTCCATCCATATATGGATCATCGAAAACAGAGTTCGGATGTGTCCTAGACGTCCGATTTATTGCTCGCTGGTCCTGAAGGCCGAGACTAACGCGAACTCTAGTTAGACTGGGCCTGTTTTCCATCTTCTCGGAACGTGCTCCAACTTGCGCCAGAGTCCCAAGTGTGAATGTCAAGCCCATGACGATGATGTAGCTCCTGACAGCAATAGCGACAGAATGTCTTGATGATTTGGAGGCCTTGCCAACATGATATTGAGATGAGACCTGATTTATTTGAATGCTTATCAAATAAGCTTTCCATCAAGTACTCATTGACCTCAATCGCACCCCAGATGGTTGAGTTACGGCCTTCCCAACGAGGTACTATCGGGTCACCGATGAATCTTGATTGCCCCGCACTTTAAGAAATATTTGTACCTACAAGCAAATAGAAACATGTACATGTGGAACCAAGTGAGTTGCACCAAAAATCACTAAACAAGCTCACCTTATAATCAATGGTTGCATCTGAATGTGTCATGTCCTCATCATTCTTAAGAAGGGCATTTGATTGAGCAAGTTTGAGAAGAAGTGTGATGAAGGATTCCTACTTGGTTACTCCACCACAAGCAAAGCATGTAGAGTTTGGAATCTCACTCATGGCATAGTTGAGGAAGTGCATGATGTAGAATTTGATGAAACCAAAGGCTCTCAAGACAAGGAAGAAAATCTTGATGATGTGAGAGGCACTCAATTGATTCAAGCCATGAAAGAAATGGATGTTGGTGACATTAGGCCAACACAAGTGGTAAATATTGAAGATAACAAAGATCAAGTGATTGTGTCTCCAAGTATGCAAGCTAGTGGTTCTCAAGTTCAAACTCAAGCTAGTGATTCTTAAGTGCAAGATTAAGTGGCTAGTACATCATCTCAACCAAGTGATCAACCAAGTTCAAGTGCTCAACCTCATGTTCTCCAACCAACTCATATTGCAAGGGATCATCCTCTAGATCAAGTGGTTGGTGATATTAGAAGTGGTGTGCAAACAAGATTAAGATTGGCATCATTTTGTAAACACTATTCATTTGTCTCATCCATAGAACCAAAGAAAAAAGAAGCTTTGATGGATTATGATTGGGTCAATGCCATGCATGAAGAGCTCAATAACTTTGAAAGAAATCAAGTTTGGGAACTAGTTGAGCGTCCAAAGAACTACAATGTCATTGGCATCAAATGGGTATTTCAAAACAAGCAAGATTAAGATAGCATAGTTGTGAGAAATAAAGCAAGATTGGTAGCACAAGGATACACTCAAGTTGAAGGTCTTGACTTTGAAGAAACCTATGCACCGGTTGCTAGATTGGAGACAATTAGAATCTTATTAGCCTATGCTTGTGCCCACAACATCAAGCTATATCAAATGGATGTGAAAAGTGCTTTCTTGAATGGATTCATAAATGAGCTAGTGTATGTTGAGCAACCTCCGGGATTTGAAGATATTAAAAAGCCCAACCATATCTACAAGTTGAAGAAGGCTCTCTATGGCTTGAAGCAAGCACCTAGAGCATGGTATGAGAGATTGAGAGATTTCTTTATCTCCAAAGGGTTCAAGATGGGGAAGGTTGATAACACTCTCTTCACCAAGAAGATTGGCAAGGACTTGTTTGTGTTGCAAATCTATATGGATGATATTATCTTTGGATAAACCAACCAAGACTTTTGTAAAGAGTTTGGAGAAATGATGGCTAAGAAATTTGAGATGTCTATGATTGGAGAGTTTAGCTACTTCCTTGGTCTATAAATCAAGCAATTGAAGAAAGACACATTTGTGAGTCAAAGCAAGTATATCAAGGACATGTTGAAGAAGTTTGGAATGGAAGAAGCCAAGTCAATTGGGACACCAATAGGAACAAATGGTCATCTTGACTTGGATACAAGTGGCAATATGGTAGATCAAAAGTTGTATCGGTCCATGATTGAAAGCCTACTCTATGTGACCGCTTCTAGGCCGGATGTCATATTTAGTGTGTGCATGTGTGCAAGGTTTTAAGCTTCACCAAGAGAAAGTCATTTGAAAGCAACCAAGAGAATATTGAGATATCTTAAGCACACACCAAATGTTGGATTGTGGTATCCCAAGGGGTCAAACTTTGAGTTGATTGGATATTCGGACTCCGACTATGCGGGATGCAAGGTGGATAGAAAGAGCACTAGTGCAACATGCCAATTGCTAGGAAGGTCACTTGTCTCATGGTTATCCAAGAAGCAAAATAGTGTTGCACTCTCTACCGCCGAAGCCGAATACATTAGTGTGGGTAGTTGTTGTGCTCAATTACTATAGATGAAGGCTACATTGAAGGATTTTGGAATCAAGTTTGGACAAGTGCCATTGCTATGTGACAATGAAAGTGCCGTGAAGATCACCACCAATCCGGTTCAACATTCAAGGACAAAGCACATTGACATAAGACATCACTTCATTAGAGATCACCAAGTAAAGGGAGACATTTCTATTGAGAGTGTTGGCACCGATGATCAACTTGCTGATATCTTTACCAAGCCACTTGATGAGAAGAGATTTTGCACATTAAAAATGAATTGAACATCCTTGACTTCTCCAACTTGAGATGAATGCACCCCCAACTATATGACATGCCTCTCCTTCGACTAAAGCAAAGGTGAAATTGTTTGGCATGATGCATTCATACTTGTTAAGGACTTGATTAGAGCATATAGACATTCCTTCTAGTGATATCTCTTGCTTATTAGGCTCATTCATGAAAACAAAGTAATTTTGAGTATATATGATGCCACTATTGCTTCTATGTCTTGTATGATCTAGTGGCTAAATATGACTTGTTCATGAGAATATGTCCCTAGTGTTTGATCTAGTGAAATGAGCAAGAAAGGATCTAGTTCAACATTGACAAGATAACCATTGAAAGATGTGTGAAGAAGCTTGTCATTGGTTCAAACCGAGCTAGATTACTTATGCAAGTTTACTAGTTTAAACCATAAGAGAAGGAAGTTTATGGAAACAAGTGATCCTCAACTTTAAGTGATTATCTCTCTACTCCAAGCTCCCTCCATGATTTCAAGTCTACACCAAACATGATCATATACCTTTGTGGTCATTAATGACAAAGGGGGAGAGAATACAAAGATAGCATGCATCAAGGGGGAGAGTAGATGAAGATTGAAGAATGGAAAGAGATCAAACTTTTGAAGCACACAAGTAGGGGGAGCAAGCTCATAAACACAATTGATTGCATTTGAATGTGTGTTTCCATATGATTGCTTGCATTGCACTTAGGTGTGTTTATTTCATAAGTGGTATCTCTCTTGCTTTTGTGGTGCTTGCTAGTATAGATCTTGATTGATGAATTGATTACTAGCATGCATAGGTTCTAACTAAAAGTAGCATTTTTCTTAATACCTTCCAAATGGTATCTAGAAACCTTTTTTTATTGATCTCACGGGGTTTCTAGCTACTTGATATTTTCTAGCTAGATTTGGTGCTAAGGATGATTCATGATGTGCACTTTCATGGTATCACGCTTCAAAGGTCCATTCTAAACACCTTAGCATCAATTTGGTAAAAATAACTCTCCTAAAACCGATTTATCCATCATGTGGGCGAAGCTTCTAATCCAAACTCTTAGCATACATGTAGGGGGAGCCATAGCCACCAAATAGATTTTACATGACTTGTCCAATTCTTTTCAAAGCTCAAATTGCTTGGACAAGTGGTGTAAAGTCAAAATTGAATTTTACTCTTATCTTTGTGGAGGTTGTCATCAATTACCAAAAAGAGAGAGATTGAAAGCCCTAGTTTGGTTTTGGCTAATTGATGAAACCTAGGACTAACTGTATTGCTAAGTGTGTAGCATTAGAGAAAGGGGAGGTCCAAGCCAAGTGGTGGAATAGTGATCAAGTTGATAGAAGTAATCAAAGATGATCAAGTGCCACTCTTGGAGATGAAGGAAGATGAGGAGTAAGATGGAATGCTAGAGGCAAATGTATATGCTAGGGCATTTCTATTTTGCCGGCCATAGGTGAGTAGAGAAGTTGATGGCCGGATTTAGGATTGATAACCGTACTATTAAGAGGGGCAATGTCGCGCAATATCAGTTATTTAAGTGCCACTAGGTGAGCAATGACTTTGCCATTAGGGACCTAGTGTGCTAACAATCTCTTGCAAAATTCATTTGAAAAGGCTAACACACGTGCACAAGTGGAGAGACAATTTTGTGTTGGCACATGAGAGCAAGGGTTGATGGTGTTTGGGTGTAAAACCCTCCCGCCGAGCTTGCGAGGCGGGACTCGAAAGTTTTTGGAAGGAGTATAGTCACTCATGACCGGACGCTATCCTGGTAGGGACCGAACGCGTCCGGTCAGTTGATGGCGTCCGGCATTTTTCTGGAGCCGCCGGACGGCGTGCGACCGGACAGTCCGTTGCCGTGTCCAGTCAGCCAGGAGAATCATGGCGTTTGCAAGGTCGTGTGGACCGGACTGGGGCGCGTCGGTCGAGGTGCACATTGATGCGTCCGTCCGAGAATTTCACGCCTACGGACCTCTCGGTGGGTGACCGGACTCGCCTTGGCGAAAGCGTCCTGGCCGAAGCGTAGGACGCAGCGTCCGGCCGATGTCGACAAATACAAGGAAAGTGATCGAGCCGTTGGCGCGCAATGGCTATTTTCAAATGAGCTTGACACGTGGCCGTGGTAGAGGACCTGGACGCTAGGACCGGGCAGCGTCCTGGCCGCCATTTAACCCGAGCTGCCCTCCGCCGACGCCAGTAATCTGTTCTTGTGAGCAACGGCTATGTGATCTTGTGGGTGCCTATATAAGTGCATTGGCCGACTCTAGGGAGTCTCTCTTGGAACTTTGACATTCTTGACATCCTCTAGAGCTAAGCAAACCAACTCCCTCACTTTGCATACCTCTTGATTGATCTAGAGAGTGATTGGGAGAGCTTCTAGTGCATTTGCCTTGTGATTGAGCATCTAGTGGCACTAGTGAGCGTTCTTGCTGCGATTGAGCTTATTACTCTTGGTGATTGCCGTCACCTAGGCGGTTGGAGCAGCGAGCCGAAGTTGAGCAAGGTTGAAGATTATTCTTGGCCACTCCGGAGGTGATTGTGAGGGGTGTTCCCACCCCGCGGGAGATCGCGAAAGGAATCCTTAGTGGAATCTCGTGTCATTGGGTTACCCTCACTTTGTGTGAGTTCTTGTGGCGCCCGGTGAGGGCTTGGCTTGTGACGCCGATTAGCCACCGAACTACCGAGTGTGTGGTCGACACAACGGGGAGTAGCGTGCCGGCAAGCACGTGAACCTCATGATAAAAATCTTATGTCCCTCGGTATTCTTGTGTGGTTTGATCCTTCGAGATCAACTTGGATTTCTCTATTAGATCATCTCTTCGGGTTTCATTGTATTGACAAGACGGTGATTGGTCATCATCCCGAAGGCACGGTTTGCACCTCTTGGTTCCCTTCCTTGCGATGATCTTTGTGCACTAGTGTAGCTTGTAGCATATTAGGTTGCTTGTGTGTGCTCTAGTGTATTAGGTGTGCTAGAATTGGATAGGTTGGCTTGCAACCCTTCTCTAGGCTAGCGCAACACTTGCTTCGCCATTTAGTGTGCTAACCGGTTTGTTTAAGTGCTTTGCAAGAATTTTTATAGGCTATTCACCCCCTCTAGCCATTTAGGACCTTTCGAGGAGGCAGTGCGGCGCGGGCGGGTACGGTACGGGAAGGAGGGGTCGTGGCGTGCGAGGGAGCGCGTCGGGGCGGCCTCGGGGGAGCTCGCCCGGACAATTTGGAGGCGTCGGCTTTGGCGTCGCGGGGGGAGGGTTTAAGGTTTAGGACGTCGCGTGGAGGCTTCGCGGGGGCATGGCGCGAAGGGGCAGCGCGCGGGCCGCAGGAGCCCGGGGCCGAAGCGCCGTGGAAGACGCGCCGTTGGCCCGTGGATAATCGCCCGGCTGATTTGGTTCTCGATTTGGTGCGGATTTGAAAAGGATGGCACACCGGCAACCAGCTTGGCTTCCTGATGGGTAAGTGTTTCCTTTTCCTTATTCAAATGCATGATATCAGTATTGTTTTTCATGTTGTTAGGAGTAGATTGAACTGCCTAGATATGAGTAAATTCTATGTTGTTCATCTGTAGGAATGACATCGAGACCAGTTTCAATCTAGAAATCAGGATAATTAGTCGAACTATGCGAGGACATGGTTTGGCATTAACAAAGTTGTTGATTCAGACAACACAAATTTTAAAGATCTTGTTGATGAAATTGTGGATGAGTTTCATTGTGGGTATGGTGATGTAGTGGAGCTATTCTATTTCTGTGCTGATAGCAAGTCCAACATCCAAATTCATTCTGACCAAGACTTAATGAATATGTTTGTGAAACATATGAGTTCGAAGTGTTGTTTTATGTCAATTGCATACCATAAACCTGATGTTGATCCACCAAAAATTCTACTATGGGACAATGTTGGAATCCCATGCACCCCCTCACTGTTAGCCCCCAGCTATGTAGAACCTACCAAAGGAACTCAAACTGGGACTATTACAGAACTAGAAAATGACATGGTAGAGACAGATGACAATTATCTCTTGAATCCTGAACCAAAAAATGAACACGTGGGGGTTGATGAGGAGGGTTTGTACATTGACATAGCATCTACTTCTCATGCAAATGTTGACATAGCTGAGAAAAAAGATGAAGATTGTGAGCCAGGTTCAAAATACTCTAAATCTAATTCTATGTCTGACTCTGATATGGATGCTAAAGTAGATGAGATTGTTAAGGATAGAGTGCCAACTCACATACCTCAAGTTGCATACAACAAAGACGACCCTCCTATGGAAGTAAGAAGCATCTATCCAAACATGTTTGAATTTAAGTTGGCTCTTGCAACACATGCTATCAAGAATGAATTTGAGTATAACATTGAAAAAGAGTGAACCGGGGAGGTATCCCAAGCATACTGCACGGGATTGGTAGACAATTGTAAGTGGAGGATTCATGCATCGACAATGGGCGATAAAATTACTATACAGGAAATTTCTTTGTTCATTTTTTGGTTCACATTTTATCACTATTAATTTGTTCATATTTATTAATTCAATTCTTGATTCAAACTAAACTTTGTAGGTAAAGAAGGACCCAATCGCACGGGATGAGCATCCTCATGTATGTCATAGTACAAGGAGGAGTGGGAAACACGTGGATGCTACCAAGTTTTGGGTTTGTGAGAAGATTAAGCATTGGATAGCTGAGGATCCAACTGTTCGGCCTAAAGAACTTCATAGAAGACTGAAGGATGCTTACAAAGTCAGTCTCAGTTACAAAAGATTGTATGATGGCAAGGAACTTGATATGGAGCAGTTGTTTGGTGATTAGCAAGGAAGTTTTGACAATTTGTACAGGTTTAAGGCATAGATAGAACAATCATATCCTGGCAGCTGTGTTATCATTAATCATCACACATTAGAGGATAAGATCAGGTTCAATAGGCTATTTTTTGCAATGAAACCTTGTGTTGAAGGTTTTCTTAGGGGTTGCAGGCCCTATTTGGCTCTTGATAGTACATTCTTGACTGGAAAATTTAGAGGTTTGTTATGCATTGCTTGTGCAGTTGATGGCCATAGCTAGATGTTCCCAATTGCTATAGGAGTAACTGATTCTGAAACCAATGAAAACTAGATTTGGTTCATGCAGAGGCTTAAGGAAGCTATAGGTATCCCACCTGGTCTCACCTTTTCCATAGATTGTGGTCAGGCAGTCATGACAGGAGTTTCTAAAGTACTCCCAAATGTAGAGCATAGAGAGTGCACGTGGCACTTGGTGCAGAATTTTAGGAAAAGGTATAGTGGCAAAGTGTTTGAGGAACATATGTGGGCTTTTGCTTATTCTTGGAATTCATATATGTTTGAAAAGTGTATCCAAGCCATGGCTGCAGCAAACCCAGCAGCAATATTGTATTTGCAGCAAAACCATACAAAATCATGGACACGAAGCCAGTACTCTACATTGCCAAAAGTAGACTATGTCACTAATAATTTAGTAGAAAGCTTCAACAATTGGATCAAAAATGATAAGGGGATGAATTTGGATGACCTGATGGATACTGTAAGATACAAGCTCCTTATCAAGTGGAACCTGAGGAAAAAAATTGCACACAAAATGGAAGAAATTTTTTTGCCACACATCATAACTAGGCTGAAGGAGCAAAGTAGAAACCTTGACATTGATGTCATGAGCTCACTTGATGGGATTGCAGAGGTGATGGCAAGGGGAGGTTCTAGTTACAGGTATGTTGTAAACCTAAAGGAAAGGACATGCTCATGCAGAGCATGGCAAGTTTCTGGATTACACCTCTATACCTGGAGAGTACATAGAAGATCATGTGGATAGCTGATACTCCATATGGAGCTTTAGGGCTACATATGATGGTACAATCCCTGCAATACTAGACAAATCTATATGGCCCAAAGTAGAACATGGTTTCTTCATGTATCCCCCCAGTGTTGAAGCCAACGGCTGGTAGGAGAAGGCAAAGAAGATACAAGGGAGCAGCAGAGGGTGGCAGCAAAGGACCCAAGGGTAGGCATCAGTGTCCAATCTGTCAACAATATAGACATCATTGGTACACTTGTAAGGATGGTGACCCAACAGACATAGCAGCAATGCTTGTTGAAAGGTAACATGAAACCTAAACTTTGTAATTAATTTTACATATTTACATTGTTGCTAACATATCTGTTCATGCAGAGGTCCACCTGAAAGGTCCAATTGGCTAGAGGGGGTGAATAGCCTAAATAAAATTTTAACAAATACACTAGATGAACCGGTTAGTAACACAAATGGCGATAATGCAGGTTTTGTGCTAGCCTACAAGAGGGGGATTGCAAGCCTCCTAAACCAATTCTAGCAATCCTAATATACTAGAGCACACTATGAGTAATATCCTTAGTAATCAAACTACTCTACACACCCTAATATACTACTTGCTTAAGGTAAAGAAAGGATCAAGATATGCAAACCGTTCCTTGTGGATGTAGCCAATCACCGTCTTGATTCAATCAATAGAAATCTGGTTGATGATCCAATCAATTCAATAGAGAGAAAGTGATCTCGATGGATCAACCACAAGAAGACCAAGACAATGATCTATCCCCGAGGTTCACATGCTTGCCAACATGCTACGTCCTCGTTGTGTCCCCCTTGACCACGTGGTTCGGTGGCTAATCGGTATCACACATCGAGCCTCACAAGGAGCCACAAGAACCTACCACTGGCTAGGAGTTGAATGACACGAGCATTCCAATAGATTACCTTTTATAATCTCTATGGAGAAAGGTCAAGAACCCCTCATGTAACACCCTAGGTGTTAAGCATGCATTAGGCATCTTCATTATCAAGTCATAAGCATGATCATGAGCATCACTAAGCATTAACCCTAAAAGTCACCTCATCATTGCATGTGAGTTGCATTTAAATTTAATCTTGCTTGCCATACTTGTCAATTAGTGTGCTTTATTCTTAATTGTGATGCTTAGTTAATTGGTGGTTTTAAATGCTTAATGCTCTGATTTAGGTTGACAAAAGTTTATTGCAAAAGGAAATTGAAATTTGGAAGCAAAAAAGAAATAAGTTTGAAATTCTTCTTTTAAAGGCCTCTCTCCATTTTATAGTTGTAATTCAAAATTTATTTGAATTTGAAGTTGACCCCAAAATGAAAAAGGTTCAGTTTGAAAAGTTCTACAACTTTCATTTTGGGCACTTTTTGTGAAAATGCTTTTTGAATTTATCAAAAATGCTTTTTGATCAGTTTGCATTTGAATTCAAAAATTCAAAAAAAAAGGCGCCCATAAGCGAAACGAAGCGGGCGCTGCCCACCCACGGCGGCCCGCGGCTCAGCCTCCCCGCCCGCCCGCTGGCGTGCCAAGGTGCCGTCGTGGCCGACCGGCCGCAGCAGCAGCGACGCCACGCTTGGGGCCGCTTGCCAGCGCCTTGCCGTGGCGGCCGAGGGCCGGCAGCGGGCCCCACGCCCGGCCGCTCCCACCGTGCCTCACCCGCCCGCCGCCGCCTCTCCCACACTCGTGCACTCACTCCCCCTCCACCCTCTCGCTCTCTCGCTCGCAGCCGGGTTGCGATGGCGCTCGGCGGGGTGCTCGCCATAAATGCCGCCGCTAAGCTCCACCACCACCGCGCCATTGCTCACGCAAAGCGGCGCAATCGCTTCGCCTCCACCTCCTCCACCTCGCTGTATAGCTAGTCGTCGCCAAGACCGCAAGGTAAGGGCCGATTTTGGCCGTCTTATTCACCGCCCGACTCGGCCGGAGCTCGCCGGAGCGGCAGCTCACACCGCCGGCAACCTTCCACCGCCTCTTCTCGCCGCCACCGCGGCGATAGGCAACCCTAGGCAGCTGCGCTAGCTACCCACGAGCTCGATTATTAGGGGCCGCTAAGCGCCATGCCGACGCCGCCGAACCATTACGCCGCCGCGGGCGACATGAACGCCGCCCGGGCTTCGCTGCCCAATCGGGGCACCCAACCCTCCGCGTTCGCCTCGAGCCACGGGGCTCGTGCGGCGCGCCGCCGGGCGCCCCCCGCCGCGGGAAACGGCCGGCCGGGCTACCATGCAGCACCGCCGCCGTTGCCTCACCGCGCCACCACCGCTAGGGCTCACCGCCGGGCGCCACCCGAAGACACCGGGGCGGTGCGCCTCACGACGGGGAGCACACTTGTGTGCCACCCCGCGGCCGGCAACTCGCCGCCCGCGAGCTAGGGCCGGCCGGCCCACGCGCCCGGCCGGGGCCGACCGGTGGGGCCGGGTTGACCCCGGGGCCCGCCTGTCAGCGACCCGTGGTCCACTGGACCGGGTGCACCTAGCGTTAGGGTTTCGGTTTTCGATTTTAAATAAATTTCTAGAAAATGCTTTGTCAATTCTTCCAAAAATCATATCTTGCTCATTTTTGATCCAAATCAAATGAAACTTATTTTGTTAGGTTTCTAGTGATGTGATCTATCATGGAAAAAATATAAAATGCATTTTTGGTGATATTTTTCTATGTAGATTTATTTAATTGTTGTAAAGGCTAAAATCTGGTTAAATGCATAACAAATTCCATATTGCTTAGAAAATTATGATTCTTATTTTGTTAGGTTTGTTTTGTGATGTACTTCCTGTGAAAAATGTATACCATGCAGTTCCTATGTAAAAATATTTAGATGTGATTTAAATGCATTTTAGGCTATTTTATTTAATGATTTTTAATAAATAAGATATGAGGGATTATGGCTTGATAATTTTTGATGAGTACTCTTGTGCTATGAAGCATCTAGGAAAAATGTTAAATCTATTGTTTAATACTTTTCATAGTACAAAGTATTTAGATGTGCATTTCTGCCCTGCTGCTTGTTATTTTATGTAGGCCCAGTTATTCAGTGAAATATTATGAAAATTTTATCATGAGCTCCAGTGAGCATGTTTTAGCTACTGTAATTTTTGTAGATTTTTCTAAACTATTTATGCATAGGTCACAGTTCAGGCCTTTGTTTTCACATGAAATGGTAAGCCTTTAAGTAATTGTTTTTAAAGGCATTGTTTTGCTTTTTGAGTACTTTCAGTTGGGTATTGTTTGCTGGTCATATTTATGCAGTGCCATGGCTCAAATGATATGTTTGGTATATGAGTAGTGATGTGCCTCTTTATGCATGTGTTGTGTGTGTGTGTGCATACACACCCCCACCTCTCTCTTTATGCTCTTTTCTAAGTAATTAGAGAAGAGATATGCACGTACTCAGTAAAATGAGTTAGATCGTTAGTAGAGAGGAGATATGCACCTACTCTATCAATTAATGTTAATCATATTTATTCATGAGCATCATGCATCATCCTGGCTTATATGAATTCGTTATATTCACGCATGCGCATCGCATCATACAGGTTCGTAGGAGGACCCCCAGAGTTTGGAATACGAGGAGAACCTGCCGGAGGACCAGCAGTAGGAAGCTCTAGGAGGAGAGGAAGGAGAAGCCGGGGAGGAAGAGCTACCTGAGTGCCCCGAGCATCACGCCAGTACCTTTGAACGAGGCAAGCCCCGGAGCATCCCTTACCTATGCTTTCTAACACTTTAATTATGCTTTATATTTGATGCATTAAGTATAGGAGTTGAATAAAAATCATTGATGCATTATATTCTTGTTTACCCTTGATTACCCTGCTAGTCCAGGGCGAGTTATATTGCTTAGCTGGCTTAGATCGGTAGAAGTCAGGTGATTTCCTGTCACCTGCGAGTATAGGTGGTTACTTGATATTGGTGAACATCACGGAAAATTAGAATGTTGTGATAAATAGAGACCGAGCGGAGTCTTATGGGGTTTCGGACCATAGTGACTCCGTCTGTGTCGATTAAGGACCATATCGTTGCGCGTCCCTCGAGTCATGTTGAACGTATGCCTCACACTTGGCTGGCCGGATAAGTCGTTCCGACAGCGAAGCCTATCACTATTTAGGCCGGCTCTCGATCCGTTCGCACCGTATTGGAGATGGTTGGGGACTACAGGTGCGCGAAGAGTAAGTCCGAGGTCTAACTAGGCTGGCTAAGGCAGTCGAGGCCCCTGGGTACGGTGGTTCCTGTCGAAACCACGTTTCTTCCCGAATAAGTGCCACGGTGACCTGTCGCTCACTTCACGCGTGAGTGTGGTTTGTGTGAGGAATACCCCCTGAGCTCAGTAGTAATCGATTCGAATCGCCATCGTTCCTAGACAGTGTCGATGCGGGACCAAGACAGTTCCCCATCAACATAACTCCCGTCAGGACGGACCCATAAGATAGAGACAGAAGGACCGATTCCGAGTAGAAGACGTCCTGTCCTAGTTAGACGGATAGAAAGTAACTTCTGTAACAGGAACATAACTCTCTCTACTAAGTCCGACTAGGATTAGAACCAAAGCTCTGGCTCTTTTCCCTCATAAAAAGGGGCTAGAGCACCCTCTTTGAAACAAGCGACAACAACACACAATCATACATCAATCCAACGCAAAAGGCCAAGGCCGACTGGAGTAGAGCTTTTACTCGACGATGAGGGCTCGAACCAGATAAACCGAGTGTCTCTTGCGTGAACCGCCGAAGTTCTAGTATTCGCCGAGATCCAAATCAACCGCTATGGGAACCCTCGCGGCAAAGCTATCGGTGGCTAAACACCGACAGCTGGCGCGCCAGGTAGGGGCTTTCGGCGAATTCAACATCAAGAGCTCAGCGGACCTGCACACGATGTTTTTTTGAAAGGATCATCCTTCATCTTCGAAAGCTAGATCTGTGAGGCAGACGATCACAGAGCTCTCCACGGTCGACTTCTTCTGGAGCAAGAGCTGGAGATATCTGGAATTTTTTCAAAACCCAAGCTGACGGAAGAAGAAGTTCCAGAACCAAGTACTCGAAACATGCCAATTTCTTTTTACTTCAGCCTCAGCAATACTGCACGGACATATCAGAACATCATCCAGAGCATGATGGAATCTAACGGCATAACTTTAGAACAAGATAAGTACTCAGTTCTCCTCCCTTTTCAATACGGAAGGTCACTAGATGAGGAAGGATCCGACTACTCGCTCAGTGTACGCAAAGAAGTCTACATGATCAGGCAACCTCTGGTACCACCAGTTCGACCCGACTACCGGTCCTCAGAAGAATCAGAAGCCAATATCCCGCCTAATTCAGTAACCAGGGATGGAGAAACTGATAGTCAAAAAGCAGCCAGGGAAAGAAGATACAAGAAGAGGGGAGGAAGGAGGAATCGAGTACAGGAACGCAGGGAAGCGTGGCGTAAATATGAAGAACTAGCCGAGTACGATAAAAGAAGAGCTGAGAAAGAAGCGAAGAAAGACGAGCCACGGCAAGGGCCAGACTTGACCCCATCAACAAGATACAAGAACTGATCGACGAAATCGACGCTATACAATGACCAAGTGAAGAACAAGCCAGGCTCAGGAGCCTACTCAGAACAACTGCGCAAAGGATACAAGACGACCGAGCACCTCCTCGTCGAGTACCATCCGAGCAGACAAGTCAAAGAAGTCGGAGAGTTTCCGTATTCGAAAGGTTATCTGTCCCAAATCAAAGCAGAAGAACTCAACCGCATCATGATTGGGCTGAGAGAACGGGGGAAATCACGACAGGCTACCAACCCCTCCCCAAAGCCCTCCCAAATCTATTACAAGATATAACAGCTAGGCAGATTCTGACTATAAACCAGAAAAAGTACCTGACAGATTTCCCTGCTTTGCGGGAAGGCTACTCACTGTCAGGCTACCTCACAAATTTAAACCATCAAACCACTCGAAATACGACGGCAAGACAGAACCAATGCAATGGCTCAGAATCTACTCCCAATCAATAGAATTAGCCGGAGGAGATGACGACATCAAAGCATTATTCTTTCCAATGGCACTAGAAACTCTACCACTACAATGGTTCAAAAAGTTACGCCCAGGGTCAATCAAAACATGGGGAGATCTTTAGAAAGTCTTCTACGAAAATTTCACAGGAATACTCATACACCCAATAACATAAGCCGAATTGAAAGGTTTAAAACAAAATCAAGGAGAAAGTCTCAGAGATTTCTATAGAAGATTTGGAGAACTAAGAGCACAAGTTCATGATATTACTAAAAGAGAAGTAATTGAAGCATTCTCATATGGCCTAAGAGTAAGATGGATGTTCCACGATTTTTACAAAGAAAACCCACGAACAAATAAAGAATTCAAAAGAACAGTCAAAAAGATGATTACAGCAGAAGAAAAGACACGAGAAAGATTTCCAGATAACAGAAACAACCAAGATAGAAGAAACAACTCAGATAGAAGAAACAATACGAAGAAACAAGATAACTCAGGAAGGTGGAACAACTCAGACAGCAGACAATAATACCACAATAAGAAGAGATATTTGGACAATACAGTGGCCGCTACCGAAAGAAAGAAATTCTACCCAGCTAGAAAATTCGAAGAACTCGAGAAAATGAAATGCATATATCATCCAACAGGAATTCACCCAATGGGTGAATGTCGAATATTCCAAGAAAATATATGAAGATAGACAGACAGGAAAAAGTAGAAAATAGAGAAAAGAAAGAAGAAGAAAACAATCCAGTAGACAACGGGTTTCAAAACCCAAGAGCAACAGTAGCAGTAATATTCTCAGGAGTCCCAGGGTCTAGAAGCAAGCAAGAAGACAAAATGGCATGGAGAACAATCATGGCAGCAGAACCAGCCGTTCCATGATATCTAAACTGGTCTCAATATCCAATCCAGTTCTCACGAGAAGATCAATGGACAAGCGTCGAAAACGCAGGTCTATACCGACTAGTACTCGGACCTACAATCGCAGCCATAACAGTAACCAAAGTGCTCATCGATGGAGAAGCAGGGCTCAACATCATTTTTGCAGACACCCTAAGAAAAATGGGGCCCGAATTTTTAAAAATGATTACACCAACAAGTGTACCTTTCTACAAAATAGTACTCGGAAGGCCAACAATGCCCCTCGGACAAATAACTCTGCCAGTAACATTTGGAACCCCGACAAATTATCGTACAGAACTCATCAAATTTAAAGTTTGTTGACAGCTCTTAACCCACATCATAAACTGTCAACATACACACAAAAGAGAGATGAAACACCATCATAACTAGAATATAGGGTCTATACGCTAACAAATTCCATAGTTTTGGTGAATGTACTTGTTTTGCAGGACAAACATGAAAAGAGATCAAGATGGGCCAAAAGCATATCAGAAAACCTAGAAACCGGCCCAAGGACAAAGGCAAATACAAGAGAACCTCCTCCATCTACAGAATTGGGCCAAACACCACACGTGGCGGGCATCCAGACCCAACCAGGAACCGACCAGAGAAAGGCGGTGGCCAGCTGCGCCTCCCCTGGTGCGCCCGCACCAGGGTGCGCCCGCACCCCTCTAACCGCCTCTCTGACCGACCTTTCTCTAGCGGTATATTGATGGCACCCAGAGGCGGTTCATGATGGTTATTGTGATCAATACGCCTCCAAACCGACCTCCAAGGTGCTATATAAGAAGGCCCCCTACTCCCTCTCAACATACAGAATCCAAGTGGAGAAGAAGAAGAGAGCCAAGCTCAAATTCCATCCTAGCCTAGCTAGTTTAGTGTAGGGAGTGAGAGAGGAAAAGGAGAGAAGGTTCGGGCGTGTCCGACTTCTCTTGTCTCGGATCCGGCTTCTTCGGGTTGAGGAGGCGGAGTGCCGGACGTGTCGGCTCCCCCTCGACGTGTACCTCTACGGTCATATACTGCTTGGAGTATAAGGTCTGTATTCTACTATGGTGGTGAGTCTCTATCTCGTATTCTTTTACGTATTATATTCTTGCAGGTTCGTTGTCTGTTACTTGCCTTAGTAGCAGATGTTCTAGTAGAGGACTCCTGATAAAGATGGATGTTTCTGGCCGACACTAGAATAGTAATCGATAACGTAGACGTGGTGTCTAAGTTATAGGTTACCCTCGTTTGCCTCACACTCCACGGGTGAGGGGTAGGTGTTAGGTGGTGACAGCCCTAACATCCTTTGTATTCCCCCACGTTCGGGTGTGGCGTAGAGCTGTTAGCCGTCATCACTTAGCATTCTAGGTGCTATCCGGTGCCCAAAGTAAGAGTGTAGTAGGTAAGATTATCTTCGAGTAGAGAATCTAAACCGTAGGAAAACCTCACTACCCAGGATCTTTTTCTTCAACCCACCAGGGCGGACTAAGCTAGTTGACTAGACACAACCGCTCTTCATGAGATTACAATACCCTGTCTATCACCGGGTGAAGTGCTACGACGGTAATTCCGTGCGCTTGTAGATTTGGCTGCTTTCGCTAAGAAATACCAACAAAGTTATAGATTTTGAATCATCTTATCATACGATATTGGGAAGACCAGCGTTGACAAAATTCCTGGCTATTCCACATTACCCTTACTTACTACTCAAGATGCCAGGACCACACGGAGTACTCTCTCTCAGAGGAGACCTGAAACGTGCCTACGAGTGCGATGTACAAGCTATACAGATATCTTTAAAAGTACAAGGAGAAATCAACTCAGCAACAGCTGAAGTAAGAATAGAAGAATTGGAAATTCTTGCCAAAAATAAGTCATCCTTACCACAGCTGAAGGAAAGGAACCAAAAAGATTGATCTAGGAACTGGTGACCCATCTAAAACAGCCACTATCAGTGCTCATCTACCTATCAAATAGGAACTCACGCTCACCAACTTTTTAAGGGACAACAAAGACATATTTGCCTAGAAACCAGCTGATATGCCAGGAGTCCTAAGGGAGTTGGCTGAGCACAAAATAGAAGTCAACAAAGGAGCAAGACCAATCAAACAGAGATTACGACGTTTTTCACCTGACAAGAAAGAAGCAATAAAGAAAGAAATAGCTAAATTATTGGCAGCCGGCTTCATAAGAGAGATCTTACATCCAGATTGGGTAGCCAACCCAGTCCTGGTACACAAAAAGAACATAGATGAATGGCGTATGTGCGTCGACTACACTGATCTCAACAAACATTGTCCAAAGGATCCGTTCGGATTACCAAGGATTGATCAAATAGTGGATTCAATAGCTGGAGCAACCTTGTTATCTTTTCTGGATTGCTACTTAGGCTATCACCAAATCGCACTAAAAGAAGAAGACCAAAGCAAGACTTCTTTCATTACCCCATTCGGAGCCTATTGTTACAAGACAATGTCCTTCGGGCTAAAAAATGCAGGAGCAACTTATCAAAGGGCAATCCAAACTTGTTTAGGAGACCAAATCGGGAAAACGCAGAAGCATATGTGGATGACGTAGTCATCAAAACAAAGAACCCAGGCTCGCTAATAGAAGATCTGCAACAAACTTTTAACAATCTCAAAAGATGGAAGTGGAAACTCAATCCAAACAAGTGCGTATTTAGCGTATCATCAGGACAACTACTCGGATTTCTGGTCAGTCAGAGAGGAATCGAAGCTAGCACAAAACAAATCAAGGCAATAACTGATATAGGCCCACCTGCAGATATAAAAGATCTATAAAAATTAATGGGTTGCATGGCCGCCCTCAACAGATTTATTTCAATACTTAGAGAAAAAGGCTTATCTTTCTTTAAACTACTAAAGAAGACAGACAAATTCACCTGGAATGAGGAAGCGCAAGAAGCCTTCGACAAACTAAAAGCATACATAAGCACATCTCCAAAGGTATTGGTGCCACCCAAGGAAGGAGAAGATCTCATGCTTTACATCACGGCGACTACTTTAGTAGTAAGCACTGCCATCGTAGTCGAAAGAGAAGAACAAGGACATGTCTACAAAGTCCAAAGGCCTGTCTATTACATCAGCGATCATAGTATCAAAAGTCAGATATCCTCATATACAAAAACTACTCTATGCAATCCTGATAACATCAAGGAAGCTCAGACACTACTTTGAAGCACACAAAATTATCATCGTAACAGATTTCCCGCTCAGCGATATCTTAAAAAATCAGGACTCAACAGGAAGAATCTCAAAATGGGCAGTAGAACTCGGAGCACTCAAAATAGAATTCACTCCAAGAAAGGCAATTAAATCTCAAGCACTGACCGACTTCATCGTGGAATGGACTGAGATACAACAACCGACTCCAGAAGCCATTCTAGACCATTGGAAAATGTACTTCGATGGATCTTTAAAACTAGGAAGGGCGGGAGCTAGAGTACTCCTCATCGCACCAGACGGGAAACAACTCAAATACGTTTTACAAATTTTATGGCAAGCCACCAACAATGAAGTAGAGTATGAAGCTCTCATTCATGGACTACAAGTCACAACATCACTAGGAATCAAAAGACTACTCATCTATGGAGACTCAGCAGTAGTTGTTAATCAAGTAAATAAAGACTAGGATTGTACCAAAGAGAACATGGATGCTTACTGTGCAGAAATACAGAAACTCAAGAAAAATTTCCAAGGCTTAGAAATTCATCGCATACTACGAGACTCAAATATCGCAGCAGATATACTAGCCAAACTTGGCTCAGACAGAGCAAAAGTGCCAGCTAGGGTCTTTATCAAGGAGCTAACCAAGCCTTCAATCAAAAAGACCAGCGAGGCAACACTTGAAAACAAGTCAGAACAAGAGCAAGTCTTGACAATCAACTCAGACAACACAACTTGGATGCAAGTATTCATAGATTACATCAAAGAAAAGAAACTGCCAGATAATAAAATAGAAGCAACTCGGGTTATTAGAAGAAGCAAAAATTATGCCCTAGTAGGGAACTGTCTCTACAAAAGAGCAGCATCATCAGGAGTACTATTAAAATGTGTTCCAACATCAGAAGAAAAGGAAATATTACTGGAAATGCACTCAGGATGCTGCGACATTGTTGACACCTGTTAGCGTCAATTTTTACTAGGGCTTTTTACCCGATGGACAACAAGATAACATACTAGTCTAAGGCTTTATCGACAAATTCTATGAGTTTTGCATATTCTCGTAATTTCGGGGGTGATTTCCAGAAAAGATGAAAAAGAGGGATTCTAACGCAAAATAACCACGAAACTTATCCGCCACGAAGGACATCACGGGAAGACTCAGGAAGACTCCAGAAGACACCGGAAGGAGCGAGGGGGCCGAGGCCGCCAAGTGGGGCCGACCGGCCCCACCATGGCGCCGGGCGGCGCCCCCTTAGGGTTTGGCTCCCCCTTCTGGAATGTTCCTCCACCGCCTCCAAGGATGCATCTCAGCCCCTACGTTACGTCGGTTTGATCCTGGCGGCGCACGCGCATCCCACTGGACTACAAATATGAGGGTAGACCCCTCCCTGGAGAGAGCCAATTCATTATTCATCAAGGTCTCAAGCCATCAAGCATCAAGAGCCTTCAAGTTCATCAAGAGCCTTCTAGTTCATAGGATTAGCTAGCTAGATTAGAAGTAGAGGAGATCTAATTCTTCATCGGATCTGGAGCCCCCGGGCGTCCAGGCCGAGCGCGAGAGTTCGGTAATAGATCTAGTTCTTAATTACTTTATTGTATTCATTATTCAGATTAGGGAGACTTTACTCTAAATATATTCATATGTTTTTAACTGCAATAGTCATTGTTTACTTTGATTATATGTCTAGTTTAGTTACTTCGATCTTATTGAATTCATGTAATTGCTCGTATAGCGTTTATCCATATGTACAATGGGTAGATGATAGGCGATATATAGACGTGGTGTCTAGATGTCTTGTTTATCTGCGAGTGCACCCCGATATGCCGGGGGCGTGTGGTAGTCTCAAGTAGGTGACAAACCACGTTAGTTCCTCTCGTAGTCCACCCCCGTATGTAGGACTAGCATGGGCACGGTCGCGAAGGAGGTGACTTAGGTCTTAATACCCTCATTAGTTGATGTCTCTTTACATGCAATGATGATTTAGGGTTGATTTAGCAATGATTACTAGATGTAGTTGCACTAATTAGAGTTATTCAATTGACGTAGTTATAGACCTATCTCCGTAGTTTATCCAATGGCTAGCTATGATTATGACTAGTAAGATGCTCTGATGATTATCTTTAATTATGATATTTGATGATTATGCTATCACCCGTATTTATCTTTATTTATCCTGTGACCTCTGCCTGTTATAAGTAGAGTATACGACTTAGGTAATATCGTTTATCATGTTCACATAGTTTCGCATCAATATGGCAATAATAGTTTATTACATAGCTTTCCCAGAGGTATAATTATAAATCAACAACCTGGAGACTTCCCTAGGTAAAATGCTACAACGGTATAATTATCTGTCCGTTTGCAGAACCCATTAGTTTATATTTATATCTTATTCATATATTTTATCTGCCTAGTCACAATAGTACAATATAAATCTATGTTAATTTCCTAACAATATAATTGGGGATGACAACCTACTTCATGTTTAGGAATGTTAGTAATTCAAGAGTGACTAGTTGCTAATGACAAGTAATTATATACCAACCATTTCTCGGGTCATTGCTAGGAGTAGGGTTTATCTCTGCTTTTTAGTAGTGACGTTAGAAATGCCAACAAGCATTTTTGGCGCCGTTGTTTGGGAAGGCACAATAAACTTAGAACATATTGATGACCTATATACACATGGATAAAGTCATATTACCAATCGATCTCTAACTCTATCGGGTACACCCTTCGTTGTTATCATTTTCTTATCTTATGCGGGGTGATGAATGAATGGTTTTTCTCTTCCAAAGAACTTTACCGACGATCCGGAGAAACTCCTTAGAAGGAAAAAGCTTGCGTAAATAAGGGAGAAATTCGAGTCACCATCAAGAACACCCTTTGCTGCTCAAGCTAACTCTTCGGAGGAGCCAGCCCAACATTGGAAGAAGAATTCGAAGAAGAAGTAGAAGAATAAGCGTAAGAGTATTTAGGTGAAAACCTAGCTCCTGTGTTTGAAGACATGGCCGAGAAGTCACTTTGCGAGAGTTCTCTGCCCCAACAACAACAAACATCCGGACCGGACCAACAAATCAACACCGGGAGAATGGATTCGAGCTCAAGCCTCGCTCTCATCACCATGGTTCAAGCCAGCCAATTTGTGAAAAAGGACATGAAGATGCAAGTGCACACTTACAACACTTTCTAGAAATCTGCAGCACCTTCACTATCGAGGAGTATCAAAAGATGCTATCTTACTCCGTCTTTTCCCCGTTCTCATTATTGGGGAAAGCCAAGCAGTGGTTCTACATCAATAAAGATAAGCACACTACATGGGACCTATGCTCGATCGCTTTCCCGGCAAAATTCTTTCCTACGCCCAAGACCAATGCTCTCAAGGGGAAGATTTCAAGTTTCCAACAACAACATGATGAATCATTCAATCAAGCATGGGAAAGATTCCGTAACTATATTGAAGACTGTCCTCATCATGGGATAGAGGAGTGGCTATTAATGCAGAACTTTCTATCACGGGCTTATCTCTAGCACCCGTGAGTCTATTGATGCTTGCGGTTGGGGAGCTTTTTCTGTCACTAAAGCTCACCGATGCTAAAGCACTTCTCGAGAAGATGGCCTCAAACTCAACATGCAATGAAGAACGTGCTCAACCTCGCAAGAAGGGAGGAGGAATCCATCATCTCAAGGAAGCCGACATGGTCACCGCTAAGCTAGACCTCATCATGAAAAAGCTCGATATCGAGAAGAAGGAAGTCATGCACGCCAATGATTCCCATATGACATGTGAAGAATGTGGAGACTACGGGCACTCACCGTCGGTTGCCCTACACTGCAAGAGGATGTGAACTTCATCAACAATAACACCTACTATCGTCCTCAGCAAAATCAAGGGTGGAATCAACAACCTCGACCAGTAATTACCAAGGTAACAACCAAGGTAGCAACTTTAATAATTATAACCTTCCGCCTTTGAGAGAATTAGTTACTAGTCAATCTAAACTACTAGATCAAATGACTAGGAAGCTAACATCAAATGATAAAACTTTGGAAAATATACATGCTAGAATGGATACTTTTTTGCTTCTCGCCATAAAGAATCAAGATAGCTTTAATAAAATGTTAGAATCACAATTAGCTCGGTTAGTCTGGCTGCTGTTCCTCCACTAGAGAAAGGCAAGATTCCAGGCCAACCAGAAGATTTAGAAACCGCTAACCTTGTTGATATTCATAATGCAACCCAATATCATATTGAGCCCAGAGATGTACAATGGATTGACTACTCTCCACCGTGAGAAGATGGGAGACCCCGGAAGACCTGTTATTCCTATCTCCATAGGATGCCACAGTTTTCCAGAGGCTATCTGCGACTTCGGCACAAGTGTCAACATCATGCCCAAGGTAATTTATGAGAAAATATTAAATGATCCCCTGTTGTACACAAGCATGCGCTTGCAGCTTGTAGATCAGTCCATTTGCTACCCTGAGGGAGTACTAGAAGAAGTTGTTATTAGAGTGGGGCAGTCATATGTCCCAGTTGACTTCGTGGTCATGGAGACAGGAGTAGATGAGAAGGCACCCATCATTTTGGGCCGACCATTCCTATGCACAACAAAAGCCATCATCTATGCGGAGTTTGCCAAGATCGTCCCGTCCATCAAAGACAAGGAGAGATTCACATTCAAGAACCGCATCCCGAAAGCCCCCGCAGCCCCAAGCAATTTCAGCAACAAGAAGAGCAAGAACAGCAACCAATGCCAAAGAAGAAGAACAATAGAAACAACGAGAAGATGGAGGAGGACCAAGCATGCACCCGAGGAGACGACTCAACTAATCAATGCTCTCAACACAAAAAAACGATCACGACTACCCAAGCCATTTCCAATCAAGAGAGGTGATCCGTGTGTCCCAATCATTGAATGCACTATCAAAGACACCACCTTTCCTCACACCGTCTGCGACAATCGGATCGGGCGCAACGTAATGTCAAAGCAGGTATATGATGAATTATTTAATTTACCTTTATACCCAACATGTATTCAGTTACGGATGGCGGACCACCACTAAGGTTCCCTCAAGGAATAGTCAAGGATGTCATGGTAAGAATTCAAGGACAATATATACCTGCAGATTTTCTAGTCCTTGACATGCAGGGAGACGATGATTCCCCGATCCTCTTGGGAAGACCGTTCCTCTACACTGCTAACGCTAACATCTACATTGGGTCCGGACAAATCCACTTCAACCTACCTACCGAAAAGGTACGCTGTCAATTTAAAACATTAAATAACCATGAGCAGGGCCGAAAAGCAACGCAACAGAGAAGACGCCAAGCACACCGTCGTCAGCTGCTCGGCCTCACCAGATGGGAAGACTTTCCGGCAAGATCGTGAAATATGAAGATCACTTCCCGAGCAAGAAGAGAACAAACAAGCACCTCGCCGGAGTAGCCGGGCGTAAGAAGTCGAAAGGATGGACCGGATCGCCAAGGAAGAAAAGGAGGAGATCTTAGCACGATTAGAAGCGTGGGAGAAGGAAAACAAAGATGAAGAGCAAGAGTTAGAAGAGAAAGAAGCAAAAGAGACCGAAGCAAGATGTAAGGAGGCACACGACACATCACCGCAAGATGGGGAGTTGACCGAGGTTACCTCGGGCGATGAACTCACCGAGTAAGTGCTCACTGCCTAAGTCCTGTCGGTAGACTTTAAATTCCGTACCCTAGCCATAAGGTCAGAATGGTAGCTATCCCATTAAATGCATTAGTAAACTCAATTTATTTAGTAGCATTATCTGTTCATATATTAAAAATAATAAAAAAATATCTATTGTATTATTCATGGCATCATAAAGTCCCATGTGGATACCCTATGGCATTTTCGAGAAGGAATACCCACTGTGGTGGCATAAAAATATAAATAAAAAAAATGGAATCCTACTTAAATTAGACAACATAAAAACAACTCATAAAGGTAATCAATTACTCTTTGGCTGACCGCTAACCTATTATTAAATTCGAGCCTCGAGTTTTGGTTTCTTGTGGAGTATTTATGCAGAACAACATTATAGCAAGGAGGGACTATCGGTGGTGACCACCGGGTTCGCTATTAGCTGGTTGCGCTCTAAAAAGGAATCTACACCGGATATTGCGATCATCAACCTTGGGGAGGAGCATCCCCTAGTTATCAGTGACTACACCTAAGCGATTTTTGAGTCTACTTTATATAATCATAAAATACCAAAAATATATGGGCACATGAAGGTCCACAAGGTCATAGAGTCTTTTTGTTAGGAGTTTAATTTAAAACTATAAAAAGATATATAACTAATAAAACTAAATAAATATTTAGTTCTATATTTATTAGAGTATAATTAGTCCAGGCTAGAGCTATTAAAATCGATGAACACTAAAATTGTTTTGGATGTGATGAATAGTTGCTCTGTTATAATGCTTACTAAAGTACCTACTTGCCAAACTTAAAATCTCTTTGGTTCTAAGCATTGTTGTTTTAATTGGAGAATTTATTCTGAACCATTAATTGTGGAGGTATAAGCTTGCGTTAAGTCTAGGTAGTTGATTGATATGATTCATAAAGGTTGAGCTGCTTGTTTATCTTCTTCCTAGCATTACTAAGTTTTGGAGATTTTGTTTTTAAAATCTAAGAAAATACATGATGAGCTCTCGTATGACAAATGTGAATTCCTACCAAAGCCAAATTAATATCTTAGAGGATAGGAAAACCCTTTCACATTTAAGCCGCTTGCCTTGCATTGAGTTCATCAACCTTGTGTTGTATACCTTATGAGAGTCTTGTCATGCTTTTAAAACCAAGCATCATTTGCACACTCCAGTTCACATATGCATTATTCCTACTTCAACGAGTAATTGCAATCATTCACCATACTTCCATACATATTTATTATAACATGTTCACCTCCTACACTGGGGGAAGGACGCAAAAAATATACACACACCCTATAGGAATAACCCCTGTCTTTAATGCTCTAAGTCCTGATTATATCTCTCGATTCATTTATTGTATTCCAAGGATACATGTGGCTATGCAAAATGAAGAAAAGAAAGAAAAAAAAAAAAAAAAAAAGGGAGTAAAAGATGGACAAGTGTCCCAAAATCAAAAAACAATGGGTACTAGATGCCCCCTCCCCTGAATAAAAAAAAAATAATAAAAAGATAGCCCATGTCTTTCCCCGAGAAAGATTTTAAAAGAGAGTCATTCCCAAAAAGAGCAAAAGTAGAAATAGGAGTTAGCCATAAATAACACATATGCACCCATCCACCATATTCCATACACATGCACATCTTGGTTTGATTGTATGCCTCGATTCTCTGTGGATCCACTAGTTGACTTTACAATACGTGTTTTGCAAGTATGCCTATCCTTGTTAATGCCAATCCTATAAGCTCCACTATATATACCTTTAGCTATAGTGGGCATAACAACATTAACGCCTCAAGAGAGAACCACAAATACCACATACATTGAGAGACTTGAGAGTGTCATACAATTAAGCTCGAGTTTTATTCTAAAAACCTATCAAAAACTTCAGAATGTTAGTATTGCAAAGAATTTGAGACATAGCACTTAGCTTAATTGTTCTATCTTTCGATTGCTCAAGACTTATGCAAAAGCTGTGAAACCCCATATTACAATGAAATGAGTAAGTTTAAAGATTAGAGCATATATCGTTTGATCCGGAGGAAATTTTGTTTGAAAGCATGTGTATTGAAAAGTATAATGATATTGTAGCAACTCCCGATCCAAATACGGTATCAACTAGACTTGGTGTGTTTGCCAAGGGACCGGCAAAAGGTAAAGCTTGGGGGGTATTGTTGACACACATTAGCGTCAATTTTTACTAGGGCTTTTTACCCGATGGACAACAAGATAACACACTAGTCTAGGGCTTTATCGACAAATTCCACGAGTTTTGCATATTTTGTAATTTCCAGGGTGATTTCCAGAAAAGATGAAAAAGAGGGATTCTAACGCAAAAATAACCACGAGACTTATCCGCCCACGAAGGACATCACGGGAAGACTCGGGAAGACTCCGAAGACACCGGAAGGAGCGAGGGGCCGAGGCCGCCCGGTGGGGCCGGCCGGCCCCACCATGGCGCCGGGCGGCGCCCCCCTGTTAGGGTTTGGCTCCCCCTTCTGGAATGTTCCTCCACCGCCTCCAAGGATGCATCTCGGCCCTACGTTACGTCGGTTTGATCCTGCGGCGCACGCGCATCCCACCGGACTATAAATATGAGGGTGGACCCCCCTGGAGAGAGCCAATTCATTATCCATCAAGGTCTCAAGCCATCAAGCATCAAGAGCCTTCAAGTTCATCAAGAGCCTTCTAGTTCATAGGATTAGCTAGCTAGATTAGAAGTAGAGGAGATCTAGTTCTTCATCGGATCTGGAGCCCCTAGCGTCTGGCTGGAGCGCGAGAGTTCGGTAATAGATCTAGTTCTTAATTACTTTATTGTATTCATTATTCAGATTAGGGAGACTTTACTCTAAATATATTCATATGTTTTTAATTGCAATAGTCATTGTTTACTTTGATTATATGTCTAGTTTAGTTACTTCGATCTTATTGAATTCATGTAATTGCTTTCGTATAAGCGTTTATCCATATGTACAATGGGTAGATGATAGGCGATATGTAGACGTGGTGTCTAGATGTCTTGTTTATCTGCGAGTGCACCCCGATATGCTTAGGGACGTGTGGTAGTCTGCGTAGGTGACAGCTACGTTAGTTTCTCTGTAGTCCACCCCGTATGTAGGACTAGCATGGGCACGATCGAAGAAGGAGGTGACTTAGGTCTTAATACCCTCATTAGTTGATGCCTCTTTACATGCAATGATGATTTAGGGTTGATTTAGCAATGATTACTAGATGTAGTTGCACTAATTAGAGTTATTCAATTGACGTAGTTATAGACCTATCTCCGTAGTTTATCCAATGGCAAGCTATGATTATGACTAGTAAGATGCTCGATGATTATCTTTAATTATGATATTTGATGATTATGCTATCACCCGTATTTATCTTTATTTATCCCTGTGACCTCTGCCTGTTATAAGTAGAGTATACGACTTAGGTAATATCGTTTATCATGTTCACATAGTTTCGCATCAATATGGCAATAATAGTTTATTACATAGCTTTCCCAGAGGTATAATTATAAATCGACAACCTGGAGACTTCCCTAGGTAAAATGCTACAACGGTATAATTATCTGTCCCGCTTGCGAGAACCCATTAGTTTACATTTATATCTTATTCATATATTTTATCTGCCTAGTCACAATAGTATAATATAAATCTATGTTAATTTCCTAACAATATAATTGGGGATGACAACCTACTTCATGTTTAGGAATGTTAGTAATTCAAGAGTGACTAGTTGCTAATGACAAGTAATTATATACCAACCATTTCTAGGGTCATTGCTAGGAGTAGGGTTTATCTCTGCTTTTTAGTAGTGACGTTAGAAATGCCAACAGACATCTTCAAGAACACTAGTTGAAAAAACATTTCGATCAGGATTCTATTGGCCAATAGCGCTAAAAGACGCCGAAGAATTGGTCGGAACAACGCAAAAACTGCGCGGATGTTCGCAAGACAAGCACATGTTCTAGCTCATAATCTGATTTGCATACCACCTACATGGCCGTTTTTCATCTTTGGGGGCTTGATCAAGTCGGACCACTCAAGAAATCTAAAGGGGATTCGAATACATCTTCGTGACCATTGATAAATTCACCAAATGGATAGAATACAAACCTTTGGTAAAATACTGATTCAGCCAAAGCACAAGAATTCATCCAAGAAATCATGCACCGATTCAAAATGCTAAAACAGGGATAATCACGGATCTAGGATCACCTTTCACAGCCAATGAATTCAAGAGCTGGGCACAAGACTGTGGTTTCAGCATAGACTACGCATCAGTCGCTCATCCTCAAGCAAATGGACAAGTCGAGAGGGCTAACAGCCTCATACTAGCCGGTTTAAAACCAAGATTATATGAAGATCTAAAAGACTATGGATCAAAATGGATAGATGAGCTATCAAAAGTAGTCTAGGGACTAAGAACTCAAATAAGCGAGCTATCGGCTACTCACCTTTCTTTTCGGTCTCACGGGTCGGAAGCCGTACTACCAAAGAGATTTAATCTAGATATCTCCAAAGATTGAACAATACAATGAAGGAGAGGCAGAAGAAACAAGAAGACTAGAAATTGACAGTCTAGAAGAAGTCAGAATCAACGCAACATTACAATCGGCTAGATACATGCAAGGATTAAGAAAATATTATGACAAAAGCATATAGCCGAGAAGCTTACAAGCTGGAGACCTAGTCCTTCGAAGAATCTAGAAACCAGATGGAAAGCATAAAGAGAGACCCTTCATAATAGCAAAAGTAATGGGACCAGGTTCTTATGAGCTAATGACCGAGGATGGAGCACCAGTAAAAAACTCGTGGCACATATCCTAGCTACGATGATTCTTTGCATAAAATTCAAGGTCAATGTATCCCGAATTATCAATAAAATCTCCATTCAGAAGAGACTTATCCTAGCTTCTTTTCAGAACTAGATGAAAGCAAAAATAGCTTGACCTATCCCGACTTCTAGATAACAGAACTCGGATAAGGGCCTACGGTCCGAAATATCCTAGCTTCTTTTGAAACTAGATGAGAGCAAAGATAGCTCGACCTATCCCGACTTCTAGATAACGAGAACTTCGGATGAGGGCCTACGGTCTAAAATATCCTAGCTTCTTTTCAGGGAGATGAGAGCAAAGATAGCTCGACCTATCCCAACTTCTAGATAACACGAGAACTTCGGATGAGGGCCTACGGTCCGAAATATCCTAGCTTCTTTTTCGAGGAACTAGATGAGAGCAAAGATAGCTCGATCTATCCTGACTTCTAGATAACAGAACTCGGATGAGGGCCTACGGTCCAAAATGTCCTAGCTTCTTTTTAGAACTAGATGAGAGCAAAGATAGCTCGACATATACCGACTTCTAGAACATAGAACTCGGATGAGGGCCTACGGTCTAAAAAAATCCTAGCTTCTTTTCAGAACTAGATGAGAGCAAAGATAGCTCGACCTATCCCGACTTCTAGGCTACAGAACTCGAATGAGGGCCTACGGTCTGAAATACCCTAACATCTCCACAGACGTAGATGAGAGCAAGAAACAAGCTCGATTTATCAAACAAGAACTTGAAGAACTTTCAGAAGAAAGCAAGAACATTACTTTCAACACCATTTGTGGAACAAGTTGAAAAGACAGAGTTTATACAAAATGCCTCGAACAAGGTACAAAGTATTACTGTGGGGGATTATCACCTACAACTACAGAATCAACCTCTATAAGCTCAACAAATTGTTGAGCCAAATCTAAGACAGCAGCTTCAGCCTGGGTAAGAGCCTGTTTAGCCTCGGGAGTTGCCACACCTTCCAAGATCCTCTCTAGGGGCACATCCAGATTAATCAACCGAATGCGCCCCAAGACACCTTGGACGCCAACCAGGATCCCATCCTTCAAGCCAACAACCCGGGTGGACAGCCGAGGAAGAAACTGAACCTAGGTCAAGCCGGCATCTTTAGGTTTCCTCAGCATACCGGCAAGTTTCCGAACAGAGTTCTAGAGAACTTCCCACCTCTCCTCCGAGGCCTTCAGTCAGGCCGACAAGTCCTCCACTGACGACTTGGCCTACAAAAGATCTCGATCAGCACCACGCCTAATCAACTGGGCTCTGGCAAGGACTTCTTCAGCATCTTCTTTTACCTTCTCCGACTAAATAGCGGAAGGTCTTTACCTCAAGCTTCAAAGCCTCGGTCTCCTCGAGTACTTCTTCTTCAGAGCTTCAAAAACAAGGCAAAGGAAGTCAGCAAGAGATAATACCAAGTAAACGGGGCATAAAGACAGTTAGAAAGTTTACCCTAGAAATCACTATTTAAAATTTTAAGCTTCCTCGAAGTATCCTTCTCAGCTTTCACGACAGCCGACTTCTGCTGTTCGACTTCAACGATCTGGGCCCGCAAGGCACTCTCCGATTCTTTGGCGTCCTTCGGCGCTCGGCGTCAAGCTCGAACTTCAAAGAAGCTAGCTCTTCCAACAACTTCTTTTGTGACTCGGTCGAGCCAAAAAAGGTCAGAATCACTGACAAAACTCTATAAAGCAAAAAGAACAAAGCAATCAGAAAAGAAGAATATCCAAAATGATAAATGAAGCTCAAAAGAACTCACCTGGAATCGCTGAGCAAAAGACTGAATTGAGGCTCGAATCGAGCCCCATTCGGACTCAAGTCCTCGCATAGCGAGAACTTCGAATCAAACTCCACCTCCGGCTCACACTTTTGCCTTCATATCACGAATCATATCCCAAGGAGCGAGAGGAGGAGACAAAGGAGAAGAGCATCCAACCAGAGGACATGAAGAAGACAAGGGCTGAGCAAGCGGTAGCCGCTCTCTCCACGAAGTGACGACAACTTCCGCAACAGGAAGAGAAGAAGTCGTAGCCGCAGAGGAGGATGGCACCATGTCTGCCACCACCAGGGCTGACTCTACAGCTAGATGAGGATCAGGCGCAGAAGACACCTGACCCGCAACATCTACACTCGCAGTCTTCTCTGAATCAGAAGCCGGAGTAGAGAGAACTATAGAAGATGGCCTACAGAGACAAAAATTATTAAGACGACAAAAACAGAAGAAGAAAAAGAACTCGGATGAAAGAAATCCATACCGGGGAACACACCGAAGAGCAAGAAGAGGACGGGAAGGAGGAGGCGGCATAATCTCATCCAGGCCTGCCAACAACTCGGCAGAAGAGAGAGTAGGGCCTGGCAAGGACTCCAAGTCAGGGGAAGAAGTAGAAGCTCCCTGGGAGCTGCATAAAACAATACCAAAATCAAGTAATAGAAGAAAAATCTACACCAAAATCATAAGTAGTCAACAACTCATCGATGAAGAAGAGGGGAATCATCAACATCTTCAGTCGCATCCTCATATAAGAGGACGGCATCACCATCTACCAAAAAAAAGAATCAAGACCAAACGCCAAATAAAAGAAACAGGATAAAACAAAGCAACCTCTCACCTATCAGAATGTTACCTGAAGGCTGAGGGGTAGAAGTACGAGCCCGCTTCGGCTGTGCAGAAGAAGAATCACCAGGCGCAGCCCTCTTTCCACCCGAACGAGTAGCTCGGGGAAGCGGCACTGGCTGATAAGGAGCATACTGAAGAGGGAGTTCCTTTTTAGAAACCCCTGGCAAAACAACTCGACCCTCAACCACTACATGACCAGCAGCAAGAGGAGCCAGAAGAGGAACTATCTCTCCATCAGCGAAGAGGGAAGCATCAGCATTAAAATCTCTGCCAAAAGGCTACAAGGACACAGGCACAAGTCAGAGTCGGAAGTACTCGGAAGCACAAGAAAAAAGATAACCAAAAATAAAAGAAGACTTACAGCAGGGGGAGGATTCTTGGCAGAGTACTCGAACTTGGTCGTCGGGACCACCACAGTACCCTTCAAAATTCTCTTGAGGCGCAGAAACACCTCATCCTCAGACAACTCGGTGGTAGCCACCATCCGAGATGGGTCTTCGGCACCAGAGTATTCGAAGCCAAAATGCTCCCGAGCCTTCAATGGCTGTACTCGGCGACGAAGATAACTAGCTACTATAGCAAAGCCTGACAAGCCGTTCTGCTTCAAGTAGCTAATCCTATCAAAAAGTGGCTAAAGCAGAGACAACTCGGCAGCACTAAGCTGTTCTTTCTCCCACCGATCATTAAAAATAGGCGGAACTCTGGAGAAGGTTGTAAGAGCTGGAGCAGCAGTGCCAACAAGATTGCCAGCATAAAACCACTCGGAACGCCAATCCTTCACGGATTCAACAAGATCATACTCAAAGAAATGACTCGACTTATGCCCTTGCCGGAATTGGATCCCACATCCACCAAGGGCATGGATGCAATCCGAGCGAGGTTGCGGCTTAAGACGGAAAAGCGAAACAGATTCAAAGAAGGAGGGATGCCAAGAAAAGTTTCACAAAAATGAACAAAAACAGAAAGATGAAGGATCCCATTAGGAGTGAGATCATGAAGGGAGACACAGAAAAACGAAGGAAATTATAAAGGAAAGTACACGCCGGAAGGCAAAGACCGGCGCAGACGAAGGAGACAAAAAGAACAATCTCGCCTGGGCGAGGAACAGGGACACGATGCTCACCAGGCATAGACCACCCAGCCAGCTCCTTGGACAGAATCATCCCCCACTCCTCCAACTCAACCAGATGCTTCTCCTAGGTAGTCGGAGTAGGGAACGACTTTGCCGTCATCTTCATCGCGGCATACTCAGGATTTAGCTGCTCGTCAACCTCCTCCTCAAGAACAGGCTTGTCAGCAGCAGGCTTCTTGCTCGCAGTCTTCTTCCTCCCCATGCAACGGCCAAAACCACAAGAGCAATGGAAGGAGGTGGAAGCAAGGACAAGCAACCAAGGTTGGGGATTTTTTCTAGGGTTTTAGGATGCGGAGGCGGAGCGAAGGAGAAGAACAGTTACCCTAAACCACCAATTTATAAGAAGGAAGAAGGGCCTGGCTTAGGGCCCATTCAACAAAACAACGGTAAAAGACCAACGGATATATGGCGTAATAACGGAAAGGCTCAGTAAAATCCGGGATAACGGTCTCTATCCTATCGCGACCAACGGTAACATTCTGAACCGTTACCACGGTGACAAAAAACACAACACCGCTGAAGCCTATGGTATCAAAAAACAAGTCGGCTCGGAGGCTGACAACCAGGCTTATCAAAACAAGTCAGCTTGAAGACAGACAACCAGTCGTTATCAAAAAATAAGTCGGCTCGAAGGCAGACAACCAACGGATACAGTGTCAAAGAACTCAGATCCAGATAATACTCCCTCCATCCATTTATCGGAGTCATCTTAGGGTCATGCACAGTGACCAAGAAGGGGTAACACATGTAGACAGTTGCATTAATTCCACCAGTGAGAGAAGCCGCATGCAGATGGTTGTATTAATTAGGCCAATGAGAGGAGCTGCATGCGCCTGGAAAGATGTGAAGACTGTGGTCCCTAGCTTAGATGACTCCAATTCTTGGAGAAATATTTTTTGGTAAGTTGACTCCGATAAATGGATGGAGGGAGTAATTCATACTCTCATCAAGATACAAGGATACAAGTCTTACAAGACCCATCGAATTTAGAGGAAAACTAAAGCAACAGCGACAAGGAACCCAGTGGAATTCTGCTATAGAAAACAACTACGCTGAATCCCCAGACAACCAAGGTGATAGCCGTTGCTGACCCAGACTACCTCTGAGATAGTCCTGGCCGAGCAGATCCAAAGCAACCTAGATACACCAACACAAAGGCATCCAAGATCGCCAAAAGTAGCACCGACTTCTCAAGCATCACATCGGGCCTCTCCACCACAAGTTGAATCGGACCCTATGTGAACAAGAGGGCTCCAAACTGCGTTGGGCGGTCGCCGCTTTGCACCGCACAGCCTAGAGGACAGTGCGGATCGGCAACCCTCCCACACAGAGCATATGTCTGGCAGAGTGGAAAAGAAAAACTGAGACTATAAAATGGCCTAGCACAAGGCACATCTCAAGACTTCTTCTACCTACCAGAACGAGCCTCCAATCACAATGCTACTCCGAGATTAGTCTGCCCCTAATCCCTATCTCAAGAATTCTTCTACCCACTAAAAAGACCATACTGAAAGAAAAAGAAAGAAGCCCGGGGGCTGATCCATCTCACGAATAATCATCTTCACAAGAACAAAAAAAGGCCCTAAAAGACCAAGAAGAAAGAAGACCTATTTATAGAACAAGATCGGCGTACATGGACCAAGTTCACCAAGACAGAAAGACACTGACAAGAGTTAAAAGAGGACAGTAAATAGTGCAGTAAAGAAGCATATTCGGAGAATATCCCATCACAGTAAAAGCATATAGCCTTTATTGCACCAGCTACCAACGCCCAGCCATAAAGAGGAAGACATAAAAGCTACAGTGAAAGAGCAAACCACCAGAAAAGAGTCACGGGCACTCGTCCAAACCCTGCACAGAAGAACCCGGACAAAGGCTCGGGGGCTATAATTTCAAGACATTATTTCTACTCAAGACCCTCCAGCTTTTTGTCTCAAAAAGCAAGAGGCTCGGGGGCTACACTCATTGAGTGCACCTATGGGCGCACGATAATCAGAAGCAATCATCCGACTACTTTTAAGGAAAAGAACTCGGACAAAGGCTCAGAGGCTGCAAGGTATACACCCTCAACTTTTTTCTAAATTTTCCAAGACCCTCCAGCTACTTATAAATAAATAGCAAGAGGCTCGGGGGTTACACTCAATGAGTGCACCTATGGTGCACAACGAAAAGGAGGAGAGAATTTAAGAAAGACCACTTCAAAGCATCACTCATGATACAAGTCGTCTCCCAAGTTTAACTTTGAAATGCTCGGGGGCTTGTCGATGCGGGACCAAGACGGCTCCCCATCAACATAACTCCCGTCAGGACGGACCCACAAGACAGAGACAGAAGGACCGATTCTGAGTAGAAGACACCTGTCCTAGTTAGACGGATAGAAAGTAACTTCTGTAATAGAAATAAAACTCTCTCTACTAAGTCCGACTAGGATTAGAACCAAAGCTCTGGCTCTTTTCCCTCATAAAAAGGGGCTAGAGCACCCTCTTTAAAACAAGCGACAACAACACACAATCATACATCAATCCAATGCAAAAAGCCAAGGCTAACTGGAGTAGAGCTTTTACTTGACGACGAGGGCTCGAACCAAGATAAACCAAGTGTCTCTTGCGTGAACCGTTGAGTTCTAGTATTCGCCGAGATCCGAATCAACTGCTACGGGAACCCCGTGGTAGGCTATCGGTGGCTAAACACCGACAGACAGTGAACACTTGACTTGAGTTACGTCATCGTAGTAAT
The DNA here is from genome assembly GCA_015844335.1 of Chrysopogon serrulatus. Lineage (NCBI taxonomy): Eukaryota > Viridiplantae > Streptophyta > Magnoliopsida > Poales > Poaceae > Chrysopogon > Chrysopogon serrulatus. The sequence continues at coordinate 77,034 of JADLZL010002410.1, read as the reverse complement.
GGTTATGGAATGATGATAATGATGATGATGGAAAAAGGCTATAATTGATATGGTTACTATTGCTTGATTAATAGTTAATAAAAGTGATGACTAGTATAGGTGCTTACCTAGTTTAATTAGGAATGATTAAGCTGAGCTATCACTGTAATGTTTAAAATGGTTACTTATGCTTTTCCGCAGAAGAGTCAAGCTATCCACTGATAAAGCCTATCATACTCCTTGGAGTCTTTTTATTTGGGTTTGTCGGATAAGTCTAGCTGAGTACATTCTCGTACTCCGGGTTCATCCCTTTTGTTGTTTGTACAGATGGCTATTTGTACTATGGATACTGCGAGACCTGTCTCTATCCAGTGGATTATTAGACCAAAGGGCGTGGTCGTCTCTTACTAATTCTCCCCACTGCTTTTAATGGACATTGATCACTTACTGGCACTGTATTATCTTTAAGTGTGTGTGGGTTGAGTTTTAAAACTAATTTACTTTCCACTACTATTTGAAGACTTGGTATGTAATAACTTTTATTCCACGACTCTGATGTAATCGATCTATTTGCGAATTGTTGTAACATGTGATCAGTGACGCTAAACTCTGTACGATCTTGGTTGTTGATGCTTGCTTTGAAATCCTTCGTGATTTCTGGACTACCGGATTTATAAGTGCTCAAGTGTGTTAATCGCTTGCTTAGCGAGTGGTTTTTGTACTTGTGCTTTTATAAATTGGTCGGTTCTGTTACAGCTGGCATCAGAGCAAGGTTTAGCGTTTACTGTTCATATGTGTATTTAAAACAAAAGAATTTGGTTTTAAAGCTAAAGTTTTAACTTATAGATCTATAAGTCTTTGCAAAAATCTTACTCGAAAACTAAGAGTGTGCCAGTGGTCATATCCTTTATGCCTAGTTAAGGACTCTAGGTGGCTATTTAAGTACTAACTTGGGGCTTGTATCATATTTTATTTTGACTGTTGCCCATGCAGTAAGATAATTGTAGGGGTGCCATTCGCTTGGATGGTAATGTATGGTTCAAAAGCCTCTACGCCTCGGTAAGTGTGAGTTGTGAGAGCATGATCGTCCAACCGGCGGTCTAGGGAAGTGCTAGTGTGGTACCGGAAATAATTACATGTCCAAACCATGTAATTATGAAGGTATTTAATTGTGGGTTGTGCCGTCTGTTGAGACGATGCCGTCATTAGGACGAGGATCGGATAGTTGTACTACATGTGCGTGTATTTGGGAGTACGCGTATATATGAGTATTTAATCTTTACATTCCTGCAATGCATTATATTTATACTATTGAATTGGGCTGAAGTGGATTTTCTGTAGGTACGTAACATTGCATCATGTAAAACGAACTAGTTATACGTTTATGAGAGAACGTTTCACTACTAAATTTTTACCCCTGTTGCACCGGCAAAATTTTGTTGTAATAGGCCCGAAATAGATGCAATAGCTTGATATAGCGTCAATTTTTCGTTTAATGCGAGCCGATGCAAAAAACCTTATTGCAATAGTCTATCGCATCAATTTGTTGTGACTGATGCTAGAGTTATCTATTGCACCAACCAACGGTTGCCTCTTGCATTAGAATATTTTGATGCAAAAGAGATATTGCATCAAAACTGATTTGATGTGAGTTCCCTATTGCATCCACCATGGCTAGCTCTAGCATCAATGACAAATAGATGCAAAAGGTTATTGCATCAAAATCATGTCGATGTAATACATCTAATAAATTTGATGCAATAAGAATTTTTATTGCAGCAACTAACTTTCGATGTAATAGACTATATTGCATCAATATTAGGTTCGGTGCAATACAACCTATTGCATCAACTTTTTTGGTGCGATGCAATTTCACCTATTGCATTAGACATTAGGTTTGATGCGATATAAACTATTGCATCGACACGAGGATTGATCAATACAAACTATTGCATCCACATTATATTTATTGCAATAGAATTAATTTGCTGCATCGTAATCCACAAAAATACAAAATCTGACATAAAAGTGCAATCATATTAATAACTTTGATCATCCACATTCAGTACTTTGTACAATATAATGAAGGCAAAGGGCTTCGCATTTTAAAAAAGTAATTGCAAATGTTTTATAACAGAGCACTAACTTATAGAATTAAACAAATATACATAATTTCTAGCACACATAGTATCGGATCTTTCTCATTGCAGAATGTCTGATTGAGTTCTTGCCAAGGCTCCCTCAAGTTTTATCTTCCTGAAACATTCCAAATGATATATGCATCAGTAATATATATTGGAAAATGGCATTCAATTAGCATCCTTGGATGTAAGATGATCAAGAGGACATTATTCTAGAAAAAATAGATTTCTTTGTTTGGTTACAGCACTATATTCTCAGTTGCTAAGTCGTCATGCATGGAAGAAATTAAGCAGCAAAACTGTCATTGCACAAAAATAAGAAACGACTTGGCCTAGTAGATAGAAATAGTGATTATAACCAGTAGATTGACAGAAATTATTTAATTGACCAACATGTCTTGATGATAAATGAATAAACAATGTGCTCACATAGTCATATATCACATAAAATGGACAACATTGACATAAACACAGATGCAGGGTTCACATACACACAAAAACACATAAAACTCATTAGTTAAACCTAGAATTTAGTCTCATCTAATCTAATTACAATTATTTTCTATAGGCAAATAATGACAAAACTATGTATCTGCAGAATAATAGTGCCTAGTAGTGAAAGTGCCAAACTAGTGTATACTAGTTAGAGCAATGCCAGAAAAAAAAATCATCCAACTAGTGTATACTAGTACTAGAATAGTGCCAAACATTAGGACTGGAAATAGTTTAACATTGAGGAATCCATGATTCCTGAATTTCAGCTTTGTTGTCCCAGATAAAACATCCATAGAAAAGTTCCATCCTTAAGGGCAGTGTGAGACCTGCCCAGGTTTTGCGCAAAAGCAATGCATCATAGTAATATGGAAATACAGTCTAAACTCCTACCAAATAAAACTTTCCAAATTTGGTTGCTATGGAGTGCTCTTCTAAGAAGCAAAAAATCACAAATGCAGAGCAAATATCCTCCTACTTCAGTTTATTTTACTGCATGGAGAAATGAAAATGCATGGACTGGATATGACCAGGATAGAATCACGGTTAACTTAAAAAAATGAAGGGCTAAGGAATATATACCTGTTTGTTGCATTGGCTGGTTGACAATATGCAGACCATGGCTCTTACCTCCGAATGAACAGAATAAAATACACAGAAGTGAAAGACATTTATATTAGCCATCAATCAAAAAAAAAAAAACTCAAAGCAAACTGATATCACATATATGTAGAAGAGCAGTCAATGTAAAACAAATTGGTATAATTTGAACTATAAACATGCAGGCACTAAAGTTAAAACCTGTGTATGCGATGGCATCAAACAAATATGTGGATTCATGCATAAACACTACATGTTTTGATGAGTAAGGACATATACAAATGAGTTGGCATAATCAGGATGTATACAAACTTCTAGTTAGAAGATATGCTGTGATTCAATCTCCACTGCTACAAATCAGACATGAATTTACTGAAGCTGCATCAACATTTACTGAAGAATTGTATGCTTGTTTAAATAGCTCACCATTTATGGCATCCATCTCTCATACTTGAGCTTGTCCAGTTTGCACAGTATATCTAATGATCAGTAGTCATCAATCATTGTTGTACTATGCTACTATGAATTGCACTAGTACAGTTCAATTGCTAAACGCTAGACAGTAATCAAGAGGCGAGGAAAGATGAATTTCGCAACTCTTTACCATCCAGTCATGAAATTCTTTGAAGTCCAGCTGTGGACAACCTTACGAAAAGCCTTCATTTTGAGAAAAAAAAGGGGATAAAAAAACAAAATGAGTTGTTCTAGCTTGAACCTAGAACATGCTATATCATTTTGTTCAACCGGTAATATAAAGCTGTGTCATGGCAGAAGAACGAGTGGGTCATGGTCTTCTTGTCGGATACCAAAATAAGGGTATCCTAAACTAGGGACATAACTAGGCCCAAAAACGCAAAAACCAGATCATGCGACTGCAAAAAACCAAAAGGCACGGCCCATTAAGGCCCGACGCACCGTACCCCGCCTCGTCCGAGCCCCCTCCGCTGAGGCCTCGGACGAGCGCTAACTTTCCGTCTCGTCCGAGCCCTCCCCGCGGAGGCCTCGGACGAGCTCCCGCTTTCCGTCTCGTCTGAGCCCTCTCCGTTGAAGCCTCGGACGGGCGCTAACTTTCCGCCTCGTCCGAGCCCTCCCCGCCGAGGCCTCGGACGAGCTTCCGCTTCCGGCCCCGCCTCGAGCCCCCATGCTTGGGCCTCGGACGAGGCGCGCCGCGTTCCCTGGTCAAACCAGGACTCTTAAACTTGACGTATACCTGCCCCCATCCCTCTACAGTTCTCACCAGTGCGGGGCCATCTCCTGTCAGGGCGTGGGGGCCGTCACGTCGCCACTTGCACCCACGTTCAGGGATTCATCACCCTCCACAGTGGTGGCCATGCCACCACTGTGGGGTACAGTTTGGCCTAACTTCTGTGTCAGGTCTAATCCCGGAGCTCCAGGACATCGACTGCCACACTGGAGGACATCACCCAACGTCACCCCCCGTACGGGGGCCGGGTCTTACGGAGCCCCGTCAGGCAACCGTCATTTCGGGCACGAGATGGGCAGCGACCGCCTCGACGATCGTCCACTCCTGCGCCAACCACTCCATGTACGGCAGCAGGAGCCGAGGCCCTCGGGGCCTCGGATCCGGGATGAGTCAAAGCTACAGCAAGCTACAGGGCCTGGACACGCCTCCCACGACCTCCTCGCCAACCTCCACCGGGACGGCCGTCACCTCCATCTCTAGGACCAAGGAGACGACTCCTCATAGCTGCGCCCACGACCTACAGCCCCAGGCCATGCCTCACAGTGCCGGCGCCCATTCCAAGGCCTCGGCACAAGGAGGATGGCGGGCTCCGAGGCCTCAGTCTGAGGGGAGAAGGCGCCCATCGCAGCGTCACATGCGCGGCCACTCCCTGTAAGCCCTGTCCTCCCCTTATGGCTATAAAAGGGGAGGACTGGAGCCCTCCTAGGGCAGGTTCGATCGCGGAGAATGACACCCATGAGTTCCTTTCACTTCCACCCACTTAGCATTAGCTCTAGCCTTAATCCACCACGAGACTTGGGACCAGCTCCCTCTCTCAACCAGTTTGTACGCCCCTACCTACAAGCACTTCGGTGCAAGATAATACAAGACTTTCTCCCCCCACTGGACGTAGGGCCCTCTCTTGCCCGAACCAGTATAAATCTCTTATGTCCATCTTGCACACCTTCCGGAGTCGGGAGCACGCAGCATAAATTTACTCGTTGGTGTTAGGACCGCCAGTTCTAACACCGACAGTTGGCGCGCGCCAGGTAGGGGATCTCTGCGTGTTTTTGTTTCTCTTCCCACCAGGACTCCGGAATGGCCAGCGACCAAAGTGGGGCGTCCTGCGACGTCCCAGGCCCCACCTTCCTCCCTGAGCAGCCACTACGCTTGGGCACCGTGATCTGGTTTGGGGGCCTTGAGTTCATGTCTCTTGGCTACGGCTATGACATGGTGCTCCTCCCCCCAGAGCGCCGACGTCCTCGGATGAGTCATCGGCCACATTATCATGGGCCAGGCGTAGGAGGCGCCCAAGTGCACGTGTCCGCCGCGCTCGGCGGGCACGTCGCGACACCAGGAATCTCGAGGAGGACCTGACCGCATTGCACCTGGGCGATGGAGGTCGCCATAGTGCCTCGCGCTCAGCTACGTCACCACTGCTGTTCGGCCTCGTCAATGCTGCCGCCACATACGCTTCGTCGATCTCCACCAACTTGGAGGCATATGACGAGCTCCCGGGACACCAGCTGCGCTACATCCGTGACCTGGAGGCGACCACACCAGCCTTATCCTACCGTGACTCAGAAGAGTCAGGAGATGGACGAGCTGACGTAGGCCTCCCCGGGTCCCACGACTCCAACGCGCTGCGGCGTTTCCTGGGAGCCTCCGACTCCAACGAGCCTCGTTGGTTCCCCAGCGCGTCTGAGTTCTATTTCGAGCGCCCTGATTCTGACGAAGCCGACGACATGTACGATCCGACCCATGAATGCTTTCACGTCGAGATCAGGGATGTCGCCGACGGCGACAATGAGGACGACGGCGGCAACCAAGACCACAACCCCAGGCACGCTGTTAGAACGGTGCCAACGGACGCCACGCCTCCGGACCCTAGTGCGTCTCGACCTGCGGGTCAAGAGCAGCAAACCCCGGTACGCATGGGCCCCCGAGGACCAACAATCCGACGGCCACTCATGCAGGACCATCCCGTCCTACCGTCGAGCGAATCCGGGAGCTCAAGAACAAGCTCGAGCACGACCGTCTTGCGCTGCAGCAAAAGATAGAAGCGCTCGAGCAAGAGCGCCGCTTGGCGCGTATCCCGAGCCCCCCTGTGCGACGCCACGCCCGCGACGTCAATCGACGAATCATCAATGACGAAGGAGGAGAGCATCCCCCGCCTTCCAGCGTGCAAGCCAAAACGTTGCTGCGGCGGCCCTTCTCCTTCGGGCGATGCCTGAGCCATCCACCCCGGAGGCGCGATGGATTCAGGACGAGATGTGAGGCTACCTCGAGACCGCTACCGTCCAACAGGCCGAGAGCTCGGCCTCTTGGCTTCGGGCGTAGAGGGAAGAAGAGACCGAGGTCCCCCTCAGCATCGACGGGAAGCCTCAGTCCATCAGGATCCAGCACGTAGGCCAGCCCGGGAACGCATCCTGGACAACCGAGGTAGCGTCAACGATGGTGACGCGCGCAACATCATCAACAGGTCTTCAAGGGAAGCTGGAGCACGGGCCGGACGCGACCGCCAGTCGCGCCGAGGCGGTAGGCACGATAGCGATAAGGACCAAGGCGACGCCGATCCCCCTGGGCCACGGGCCTTCGGCCGGGAGATCCACAACGCTCGGTTCCCCTTCCAGTTCCGCCAGCCAGCCAACCTTGCCAAGTACTCGGGAGAAACGAACCCTGAGGTTTGGCTCAACGACTACCGCCTAGCATGCCAGCTGGGCGGTGCCGACGACGACAAACTTATCATCCGCAACCTTCCGCTTCACCTGGGTGACTCAGCGCGGGCCTGGCTGGAACATCTTCCTGCCCACACGATCCATGACTGGGCCGACCTGGTCAGGGTTTTTGTGGGGAATTTCCAGGGCATGTACGTGTGCCCTGGAAACTCATGGGATCTCTGCAGCTACCGCCAGGAGTCCAATGAGTCACTGCGGGACTTCATCTGACGCTTCTCCAAGAAGTGCACCGAGCTGCCCAATGTCACCGACTCAGCCATCATCAGTGCGTTCCTGGACGGTACGACCTGCAAGGAACTCGTCCATGAGCTGGGTCGCAAGATACCCAGACCGCCAATGAGCTGTTCGAGGTGGCTACCAACTTCGCCTTCGGCGAGGAAAGTGGAAGGAGGGCAACGCCGAGGGGGACGCATCTCGCAACCCGAAAAAGGGCAAGAGGAACAAGCAGAAAGGGAAGAAAGACAAGAAGGAAGCGGACTTCGAGGACGACCTCATCGCTGCAACCTACCGCAAGGCTCCCCGAGGCCCCCCGGGGCCGGGTCATTCGACGACATGCTCAAGAAGCCCTGCCCCTTCCACAAGTTCCCCGTCAAGCATACCATGGAGGAGTGCGACATGGCCTGTCGCTTCTACCAGAAGCAACCCCCGCCTGAAGACAAGAAGAAGGAGGATGAAGAGGACAAGGGGGACGGATTCCCCAAGGTCCACGATGTCTTTTTCATTATTGGGGAGCTACCATCGAACCTCACCCCGCGCCAGATAAAGCGCGAGCGCCGTGAGGTCTTCTCGGTACGCCACGATACCCCACGACAACTGTCGTGGTCCACCGACACCATCACCTTCAACCTCGACGACCATCCGCCCTACGTGCCAAACCCCGGGCGATATCCGCTCGTTGTCAACCTGATCATCGGCAATGTGCGGCTTACAAAGGTGTTGATGGACGGCGGCAGTGGCCTCAACATCCTCTACTCCGAGACCCTCAACCTGTTAGGGATTGAGCGCTCACAGCTCCGCCCATGTGGTTCTCCGTTCCAAGGTGTGGTGCCGGGCAAACGTGCCTGGCTCCTTGGACAGATCGATCTCCCAGTCTACTTCGGGACACCGTCCAACTTCCACAAGGAGGTCCTCACCTTCGACGTGGTCAACTTCCGAGGGACCTACCATGGCATCCTCGGACGTCCCACGTACGCCAAGTTCATGGCCGTGCCCAACTACACCTACCTCCTCCTCAAAATGTCGGGCCCCAACAGCGTCATCACCATCGGCACCTCCTACGAGCACGCGTTCAACTGCGACGTAGAGGCGATCGAGAACGCTGAGGCCATGGCGATATCCGAGGCACTCGACAGCAAGCGCCAAGCCGGCACCTTCGAGCCAACTGACGGGGTGAAGGAGGTACCACTCGATCCTAGCTGCCCCATAGGCAGGGCGGTGAAGATCTGCTCCTGCCTCGACCCCAAATAGGAAGTTGTGCTCGTCGATTTTCTCCACGTGAACATCGATATCTTTGCGTGGAGTCCCTCGGATATGTCGGGCATTCTGAGGGATGTCGCCGAGCACTCCCTTGATATCAAGGCCGGGTCCAAGCCGGTGAAGCAGCGCCACGCCAATTCGACGAGGAGAAGCGTAGGGCCATCGGCGAGGAGGTGAACAAGCTTCTGGCGGCCGGATTCATCAAGAAGGTTTTCCATCCCGACTGGCTATCTAATCCTATATTGGTTAAAAAGAAAAATGGAAAATGGAGGATGTGCGTGGACTACACTAGTTTAAATAAAGCATGTCCAAAAGTTCCCTTTCCTTTACCATGTATCGATCAGATAGTCGACTCCACTTCGGGATGTGAGCTTTTATCCTTTCTTGAAGCTTATTCCGGCTACCACCAAATCAAGATGAAGGAGTCCGACCAGCTCGCGACCTCCTTCATCACTCCTTTTGGCATGTATTGTTACGTAACGATGCCCTTCGGACTCAGAAACGCCAGAGCTACGTACCAACGGTGCATGCTCGGTGTCTTTGGGGAACACATCGAAAAAACCAAAGGCTTACATAGACAATATAGTTGTCAAAACCAAGAAAGCTGATGACCTTATCGTAGATCTTGAGATAGCTTTCAGATGCCTCAAGGCAAAGAGTGTCAAGCTTAACCCTGAAAAGTGTGTTTTTGGAGTTCCTCGAGGCATGCTCTTGGGATTCATTGTCTCTGAGCGTAGCATCGAACCCAACCCTGAGAAAGTAGCTGCAGTCGCTAGCATGGGGCCGATTAGAGATCTGAAGGGAGTGCAACGGGTCATGGGGTGCCTTGCGGCTCTTAGCCGCTTCATCTCACATCTTGGTGAGAAGGGCTTGCCCCTGTACCGCCTCCTGAGGAAGTCGGAGCACTTCTCCTAGACCGCCGAGGCCTAGGAGGCTCTCGACAAGCTCAAAGCTGCCCTAACCAGCGCCCCAATACTGGTCCTACCTGCCGAGGGTGAGCCCCTCCTCTTATACGTGGCTGTAACGACCCAAGTGGTCAGCTCGGCCATAGTGGTCGAAAGACACAAGGAGGGCCATGCCCTGCCGGTCCAAAGACCGGTCTACTTTATCAGTGAGGTGCTGTCCGAGACCAAGATCCGCTACCCGCAGATCCAGAAGCTGCTCTACGACGTGGTCCTGACTCGGCGCAAGCTCCGACACTACTTTGACGCCTACCCGGTGACGGTCGTCTCCTCTTCCCACTAGGGGAGATTCTCCAGAACCAGGAAGTCTCAGTAAGGGTCGCCAAGTGGTCCATCGAGCTCATGGGGGAACTCTCTCCTATGCGCCAAGAAAGGCCATCAAGTCTTAAATCCTGGCGGATTTCCTCACGGAGTGGACCGACACCCAGCTTCCACCACCTCAGATCAATGCGGAATGCTGGACCATGTACTTCGACGGGTCTTTGATGAAGACCGATGCCGGCGCTAGCCTCCTCTTCGTCTCGCCCCTCGGATTAGACATGCGGTATGCAGTTCGACTTCACTTCCCCGCCTCAAACAACATGGCAGAGTACGGGGCCCTCCTCAACGGCCTCAAGATCACCATCGAGCTCGGGGTCAAGCGCCTCGATGTCCGAGGAGACTCGCAACTCATCATCGACCAGGTCATGAAGGACTCGAGCTGCCACGACCCCAAGATGGATGCATACTGCAAGGCCGTGCGTGGCCTGAAAGACAATTTCGACGGCCTCGAGCTCAACCACGTCGCTCACAGGTACAACGAGGCCACCGACGAACTCGCTAAGATTGCAGCTGAGCGGACCCCGGTCCCCCCAGACGTCTTCACCAGGGATCTCCTGGCTCCCTCCGTCGACTTCAATGACCAAGGTGGCATAGCGAACGACCGGGCCAACCCCCCCTCAGGGGCTACAGCCTCATCCGAGGGAGAGGCCCTCTCGGCTGCCGACGCTGAGGTCATGGAGCTCGATGGAGATGACCCCGACCCCAATTTTAAGCAAGACTGGAGGAAGCCCTACCTCGACTGGATTGTCCGAGGGGTGCTCCCCGAGGACATCAACCAAGGCAGACACATCACGAGAAGAGCCAAGTCCTTCACCGTGGTGGAGGGTGAGCTCTACAAGCGAAGCGCCTCGGGTGTACTACAACGATGCATCTCCATCGAGGATGGGCAGAAGCTAGTCTGAAAGATTCACGCCGGCGTTTGTGGTCATCATGCTGCTCCACGCTCCCTTGTTGGTAGTGCGTTCAGGCAGGGCTTCTACTAGCCGACCACGGTCGCCGACGCTATCCACGTAGTACGCACCTGTGAGGGCTGCCAGTACTACGCCCACCAGACGTACCTGCCGGCCCAAGCACTCCAGACCATCCCCATCACATGGCCGTTCGTTGTGTAGGGGCTGGACCTCATCGGACCTCTCATGAAGGCACCCGGGAGCTTCACGCACTTGTTGGTCACCATCGACAAGTTCTCTAAGTGGATTGAAGCATGCCCCGTCACCAACATCCGATCCGAGCAGGTGGTGCAGTTCTTCACCGACATCGTCCATCGTTTTGGGGTCCCGAACTCCATCATCACCGACCATGGCACCCAGTTCACAGGAAAGAAGTTCTTGGACTTCTGCGACAAGCACCAGATACGTGTTGTCTAATCCGCTGTGGCTCATCCCCAGACTAACGGACAAGTAGAGCGTGCCAACAGTATGATTTTGTAGGGACTCAAGCCTTGGATCTTCAACAAGCTTGAGAAGTTCGGTAAAAGGTGGCTCGAGGAGCTCCCCTCGGTCCTCTGGAGCCTTAGGACGACAACCAGTCGGGCCACGGGGTTCACACCCTTCTTTCTGGTGTACGGCGCCGAGGCCGTCCTCCCCACCGACTTGGAGTTCGGTTCCCCGAGTCTAAAAGCCTACGACAAACAGTGTAACTAGCTTGCCCGGGAGGATTCGCTGGACATGCTGGAAGAAGCCAGGGACGCAGCCCTTCTGCACTCGGCCAGATACCAACATTCCCTTCGACGGTACCACGATCGGTGGGTCCAAGTCCGAGACCTCAAAGAGGGTGACTTGGTGCTACGCCTACGTCAGGACAACCGAGGCTGCCACAAGCTCACGCCGCCATGGAAAGGACCCTACATCGTTGCCGAAGTTCTCAAGCCAGGCGCCTACAAGCTTGCCAACGAGGAGGGCCAAATCCTCGACAAGGCTTGGAATATCCAATAGCTACGTCGCTTCTACCCTTAAAGTTCCAAGCTTTGTACACGTAATTGTACCATGTGTTCCTCAAAGGAAAAATAAAAATGAGAAGCATACTTTACTTGTTCATTTTTTCTGCAAACGAGAAACAAATCCAAGGCCCTCGGGGGCTGAGGATCTCAATTAACACTCACATTGCCGCAAAGGCTGAGTAAGACTCGGCTTTGATCCATCAAAACCGAGCCTCCCTCGGGGGCTAGAAAGGGGAACCCCCTCCTAAAAGGCACCCCAAAAACACTTCTTGTCAATCATTTTTGGAAATTTTCGTGCCAAAGATCTCGAGCACTTAGAAAAAGAGCAACTAAGGCAAGTCATCCTAAAGCTAGGGCCGGCTGAGCTGCGAGGCCACCTACGCCCATGCGCTACGGTACCTCTACTCGCCACCCTCGGCCGAGGGATGACTTCATGCATTGCGAGAGGGTTGTTCTAATGGGGGCAGGCAGTCAGCGAGGCCACCTACGCCTCTGGGCTACGGTGCCTCCGCTCACCACCCTCGACCAAGGAACGGCCTTTAAATTTAAAATAGTCTTACAAAACTCTAAGCCTAAGTGTGAAACGAGAACTCAAAGGGCACGAAAAACAAACAAAAATGATTACAAAAACATAAGGCCTCGATGGGCCATAGGCACAAGTGTCTCAATAACTAAATAACTAACACAATTTTTTACACGGGCACTTCGGCCCAAGCTGCAGAGTTCACTGAGGGGCGTCCGACCCCCCACCATCCTGGGCATCGACATCCATGGCGTCGGCGGCGACGGCCTCTTCCGTGGTAGCGGGGAGGACGGCCAGCGTGAAGTGCCCCACCAATGCAGGTGTGGCCCCGGCCTCCTCAGCCCGCTGCACGAGTTCGGTGAACACCTCCGCCTTGCGGCCCTCTTCCCCCTCGGCAACGACAAGTCCCTCGGAGATCCGAGGGAGGTCGAGGTCGCAGTGAGACAGAGTGATCGCGAGGGTGTGCGACACGCCGTCAAGAAGAGCGCCGCGCACACGCGCCTCCACTCGCCTAGGCAACACCATCAATCGCCCCAGCGGACTGCTGCCGGCTGGCTCGCCGGGCTCGACCTCGGTACAAACGGCTTGGACCTTCTACACCAGGGCGTTGAGCTCGCCCTGCGTCGAGGAATAGGCCGTCTGGGCCGCAGCAAGGGCCTCTGCCTGCTTCAACATTTTTCCTTTTAGATCTGCATCCGCCTAAGGGTCAGATTCTGAGTAAGACAGCAAGGGTACATCACGCAGGAACACAACTTACCCTCCGTCAGCTTTATTTCCTCATCCAACTGGGCCTGCAGAGTGTGGACCTCGGACCAAGCCTGCCCACGCTCGGCCTTCACCGCGCTGACCTCGTCAATGAGAAGCTGGTGATCTGTCTCTACATTCACCAGCCTCTCAGACAAGGCCCCGACGGTGGCCGCCACCCGGGAGACTTCGGCTCACATCTCGTCCCTCTCGGCCCGGACCCGGTCAAGATCCGACGCGTGTTTCACCACAATCGCCGTCGAAAGGGCGGCCTGCTTACGCGCCATGGAGGCTTCGGCCTTTAGGTCCGAGACGAGGAGGCGGAGATCCTCAACCTCGGCATTACGGGCGAACAACTCGGCGCTCAGTCGGCCCACCAGCTCCCACTGATGGTGGTGCGCTTCGTGCACACCGGCCCCCGCTCGGAGGAACTCCGACCTCTCCCGGGATGACTGCGCCAAGCCCTGCAACGACCGAACTGAATAAGCCAACCATTTCAAGACACCCATGCCGAGGATCGACTTCAAGCACAAGAGTCAAATTACGCTTAGCAGGCTGGGGAGGTCTGCCGAGATGATCGACGAAAGCATCTGAAGACACTTTTCGGCTGACTCCTGGTATTGCCCGGCCTGCTGCCACTGGCGCTGCTCCAGGGCATCATCCAGCATGAAGACTGGCCTGCCCTCGGGGTCCTGACGGTCCATCCAAGTGAGCCGCGGCAGCCCCCCTCGGAGCACGCCAAAGCGGACGACCTCCCGGCTGGACGACCCCTCGGCCACGACGGGTGCCACGGTCGACGATCCGCCACGTCTCTCATCCGAGGAAGCCATGTCCTCGATGGCCACCCCTTTCCCCCGCACGCGGGCGGTCTCCTCAGAGGAGGGGATCTCCATCACCTCCTGCGCCACGGCTCGGGATGGAGGTGGAATCGGCGCCTGCTCCGCCATTACCATGTCCGTGGTGGCCTCTGAGGCGGATGTCACCGTGACTTCAACGACAGGCGTCGTCGTGGCCTCTGCGTTGAGCACCCTCGTTGCCTCCTCATCACGGGCTGGGGACGTTTCCCTGGCCGGCGGCACCTCGGTCACGCCTCCTTCCTTTGCCGGCTGCACCACCACCACTGGTGCAGCAACGGTGCTCGCCCTCCCGACCCTGGCTTCAACTGCTTTCGCATAGAAAGCAGGGCCAGAGCCGAGGCCGCCTTATGCTTTTGGTTGTGAGGACATGAAGGGAGTTTCAAAGGAAAAGAACAAAGAAAAAATAGAGGTGAGTCCCGAGATCAGGAAACCACTTACCTGGAGACAGGCGGCTTGTACCCTTTGCTTGTCGGGGTTGTGCCTGTAGGGGCTCGGATTTGGAGGACCCTCGGCCCCCGTGGCTGTGAAGCCGTGGATGCGGGGCTTGAGCCCTCCGTCGCCGTCGCCCCCCTCGATGGGCGCTGGCCCTCAACCGCGGCGCTCCTCCTCACCACCGCGGTCGTTGCCGGGGCGGGGCCGACCCACCCCCCGCCGGGCTTACCGGGCATGGATTGGCCTTGGGGGGACTCCACCCCCTCATCGAAGTCACACCTCCGGCCGCCTCCGTGGTCCCCGGTGGGCCCGGGAGGCGACAACCCTGTCGCGTCGCGGCGTCCCCTTCTCCTCCTCGGGCGTCACGGCCCGGGACTCAACACGAGGCCTCGGCTCCGCTGGAGCCGAGGCAGAAACCTTCATGGCGGACTTCTCCGCCGCCTGCGCCTATCGCGCATCACCGAGGAGCTTTAAAATGGACCACTTGGCCTCAAGGCCTCCTCCTCCAGGAAGCCAAGCACGTCATACTCACGGCGCTGTCGTCGTCGTCATCGTCGTCGTCACCGCCGGTGGATTCTGAGGGCGTCGGCTCCTAGGGGACCCCCGCCTGTGCCTGCTTGCGCCCGTGCCGCCCCAGTCACGCTCCTCCCTACCTTGCCGAGACATTACGCTCCTTCTTGCTCTCCTTCTTCCTCCTCGCCTCCGCCGCGGCCCTGTTCACCTCCTTCTCCGCGGAGATGGGGGGCTTGGACGCCTTCAGTTTCCCGGCGAGCCCTTGCGAGGAGAAAGGTGGGGTGAGGGCCAAAGGAGGACGTAGACGGCTACTGCTAGGAATTGATCGCGGAACTCACCATGGATATGTACCCCGCGTCGGGGTGCATCACAACCTTGTATATCTGGTTGACATCCGTCACCGCCGCCTTCATCGTCCGCTTGAGGATCTCCTCATGCTCGAGGTTGTTGGGCGCCTTCCTGGTCCCGACCCAGGGGCTGTTGTCCCTCATGTTGAACTGGCGAATCCGCCTCGCCATGAGGGGTAGAACTCGCCACTTGTGGAAGCCGACGATGGCGACCGATGCGTCCAGCCCTGCCTGGATCAACACCCTCAAAGCACCGAGCACCTTCTTCAGCAGGATCCTCTTCTCCGCCAGCAACTCCTTCCACGATGCCGGCTCCGCCTCGATCACCCTCCCGGTGTAGATTGGCAGGTGGGAGTGGTCGTTCCGGAGATAGAACCACTTCGTGTGCCAGCCGCAGTTGGAGGATGTGAGCTTCGCCGAGATGTATGTATCCTGGTAGCGGGCCCACAGCTGTAGCTGCACGGACCGCCGTCTTCGCTCCCTTCCCCGCGACCTTCAAGAAGATTACGGCCTCGAAGAAGTGGAGCCAGAGTGTTGGCAGTGCTTAACTCACATCTTATACTGCCAACATGTATACAGAAGAGAGATGAAACACCACTATAACTAGAATATAGGGTTTATACACTAACAAATTCCATAGTTTTGGTGAGTGCACATATTTTCTAGGTCAATCATGGAAGAACATTAAGATGGGCCAAAAGTATATCAAAAATCCAAAGATCCGGCCCAAGAACAAAAGCAAATCCAAGGGAACCCCTATCCATCTACAGAATTGGGCCGAGCACCACACGTAGCAGGCATCCAGGCCCAATCAGCAACCGACTAGAGAAAGGCGGTGGCCAGCTGAGCCTCCCCTGGTGCACCCGCACCAGGGTGCGGCCGTACCACCGGTGCCGCCTCTCAGGCTCACCTTTCTCTGGCGGTTCACTTTGGTGGTTCCAAGGTCGGTTGCACAGGGAATTAATGCTGTCCAAGCCAGAACCGACCTCCAGCAACTATAAAAGGACCCCCTCACCCCCTCTCAAAAGGAAAAGAACACAACACAAGTGGAGAAGAAGAGGGCCAAGCTCAATTTCCATCCTAGCTTAGCTAGTTTAGTGTAGGGAGTGAGTGAGGGAAAGTAGAGAGGAGGTTCGGGCGTGTCTGCCATCTCTCGTCTTGGACTCGGTGTCTCCGGGTTGAGGAGGCGGAGTGCCGGGTGTGTCGGCTCCCTCTCTACGTGTACCTCTACGGCCATATACTGCTTGGAGTATAAGGTCCGTGTTCGACTACGGTGGTGAGTCTCTATTACGTGTTTTTCTTGTGCATTATATTTTTACGGGTTCGTTGTTCGTTACTTGCCTTAGTAGCGAATGTTCTAGTAGAGGACTCCTGATAAAGTCGGATATTCCTGGCCAACGCTAGAATAGTAATCAATAACATAGACGTAGTGTCTAAGTTATAGGTTACCCTCATTTGCCTCACACTCCACGGGTGAGGGGTAGGTGTTATGTGGTGACAGCCCTAGCATCCTTTGCATTCCCCCACGTTCGGGTGTGGCGTAGAGTTATAGGCCGGCATCACCTAGCAGACTAGGTGCGATCTAGTGCCCGAAGCAAGAGTGTAGTAAGCGAGATTATCTTCGTTTAGAGAGTCTAAACCGTAGAAGAACCTCACTACCCAAGTTATCCCTCCTTCAACCCTCTAGGGAGGACTAAGTTAAAAGGCTAAGCACAACCGCTCTTCGTGAAAATACGATACCCTGTCTATCACCGGGTGAAGTGCTACGACGGTACTTCCGTGCGCTTGCGGATTTGGCTGCTTTCGCTAAGAAATACCAACAAGCATTTCTGGCGCCGTTGCCGGGGAACGGTTATCATTTTAGTCTTCGAACCTAGTCCACCCATGTATCCTTTATTTTATCCTTTCTTAAAAAAATATAAATATGGAGAATATTTCAATTCAAAACTTTTCTGCTCTCAAGGGCGAGTTTGTAGAGCCACCACAATCATCCAAACCTATCACAGCTTCAGGCTACGAGCTTCGTCCTGGCTTTATAGCCATGGTTCAGGAACAAACCTTCTTAGGGTTAGATTATGAAAACCCTTACCATCACTTAGGGAGTTCGAGCAACTCTGTGCATGCCTAACCATAGCAGGCATGTCACAAGAAATTCTACGGTGGAAATTGTTTCCCTTTTCTCTAAATGAGAGAGCAAAACAATGGTACACCCAAAATGTGGGAAAAGTAATAGGAGATTGGGAAGAATTGAGGAACAAATTTTGTCTCATGTTCTCCCCAATATCCCGAATTGCTGCCCTACGATAAGAAATACTCAACTTCCAACAGAATGAGAAGGAAACCATAGGTGCAGCCTGGGATAGATTCCTAATCCTATCGCAGTCAGGCCCAGACCTATCTATACCCAACCATGTGCTATTACAGTAGTTTTGGTTAGGGCTTAGAAAGGAAGCTGCCCTACACCTTGATATAGCCGCCGGAGGTTCGTTCACACACCTAACCACAGCGGAAGCGGAAACACTCCTAAACCGTATCTCAGAAAACACCCCTCCGCTAGAACCCCTCCTAATGCAGGCCGAACCATGTCAAGAGGAAGTCTCTTCGGCTAAAGCCAAAACTTTATCACCCATAGAG
This sequence comes from Chrysopogon serrulatus, assembly GCA_015844335.1. Taxonomy (NCBI): domain Eukaryota; kingdom Viridiplantae; phylum Streptophyta; class Magnoliopsida; order Poales; family Poaceae; genus Chrysopogon; species Chrysopogon serrulatus. Next base: position 59,153 of record JADLZL010002410.1, on the reverse strand, counting down.
AGACCCTTAGCCAAACACCAGAGTCCGGAGGAAGGTTTTCAACCTTCGGACCTTCCGTTTTTCGAGGATGATCTCTTTGAAGATTTCGGTAACACCTCGAAATACTTGTGCCACCGGAAGCCACCAACTCCTAAAAAACCAGGCAATACCCTCGACCAAGACTATCTCAAAACATCTGTCGAAGGGTTGCTAGCTATTATGAACAAAGAATGGACCGAGAAAGTGGAGTTAGCAACCGAAGAAATTCGGGTTTGTTGTCCCTCCTTAGTAATCCGAACCAAAGTTGGTAGGAAGTGGGTGAAGACTCTTTACAATCCCACTGTTGGAGCAAATCTGATGTCCGCATCATTTGCTAAGACTTTTCTAAGCAAAGAAACGCTTGCTCTAACAAACACATACTTTCGTAGTGAGCCACAAATAAGACTGAAGGGGCTAGGGGTATTATTCAATATACCGTTACATCACAATAACATCAAAATACCTCTAGACTTTCATGTCTTCGATCTTTAGGATTTCAATATCCTGATTCGGCACCCCCTAGAGAAGTTCTTTCAAAAACCACCAACTTTCGGTTAATTCCATATAAAGCTAGGAGGGGACAAGTTTGCTATACATTTTTCGCATACCAACACCACAATGGCAACCTACCCCCTTGTCCTAACGTGCCCATGGAAGTTATGTCGGCAATACCCTTTGACTCACTAGAATCGTCCTTAGAAAAAGACACCGAATTCTTCATAGAAGAAAAGGACAATTTAGGCGAGACCTTAGAACTTCCTAAAGTGGAAGCCCCGACGAAACCTCCAATCGAGCTAAAACCCCTACCCGCCGGTTTGGGCTATACTTTCCTTAATGGCAATAAAGAAACTCATGTTATCATTAGTGACAAGCTTAGTGAAGAGGAGACGTCCAAACTCATTGCCATTTTAGAAAAGCATAGGCCCGTCTTTGGGTATTCTTTGCATGATTTAAAGGGGATTAGCCCGACTCTCTGTACCCATTGCATTCCGATAGACCCTGCGAGCACACCTACTAGAGAGCCTCAGCGAAGGCTAAATAATGCGATGAGGGAAGTCGTGAAGAAAGAAGTGTTAAAACTTCTTCACGCTGGGATAATTTATCCCGTACCACACAGTGATTAGGTTAGCCCCGTCCAAGTGGTTCCGAAGAAAGGTGGTATGACGGTAGTGGAAAATAGCAAAAATAAGTTAATCCCACAAAGTACCGTCACAGGTTGGAGAATGTGTATAGACTACCAAAAACTCAACACGGCCACAAAGAAAGACCACTTTCCACTGCCCTTCATTAATGAGATGTTGGAGCGGTTGGCGAAACACTCTTTCTTCTGTTTCCTAGATGGGTATTCAGGTTATCATCGAATCCCTATCCACCCTGATGATCAGAGCGGGATGACTTTCACTTGCCCGTATGGAACGTATGCCTATCGGCGTATGTCGTTTGGGTTGCGTAATGCACCTGTTTCGTTCCAACGATTGCATGATGTCTATTTTCTCCGACATGATTGAGGAAATCATAGAAGTTTTCATGGATGACTTTTCAGTCTATGAGAAAACTTTCGATCATTATCTAGAAAATTTGGACAAAGTCTTGCAACGATGCCAAGAGAAGGACCTCGTTTTAAACTGGGAAAATGCCATTTCATGGTCCGTGAAGGCATCGTCTTAGGACACCTAGTGTCAAAACAGGGAATCGAGGTAGATAGGGCTAAGATCATGGTGATCGAACGGCTACCACCCCCAAATGAACGTAAAAGAGATCCATAGCTTTCTAGGACATGCAGATTTTTATAGGAGGTTTATCAAAGACTTTTCACAAATCTCTAGACCTCTTACCAATCTATTAGCCAAGGATGCCCCTTTTGAGTTCACAGATGAGTGCATAGCTGCTTTTCACACACTTAAAAAGGCCCTCATCTCAGCTCCAATCATCCAACCCCCTGATTGGACGCTACCGTTTGAAATTATGTGTGATGCTAGTGACTATGCGGTTGGCGCAGTCCTAGGCCAAACAAAATATAAGAAACATCATGCTATAGCCTATGCTAGCAAGACGTTGATAGGAGCTCAGCTTAACTATGCCACAATAGAGAAAGAGCTCCTAGCCGTAGTCTTTGCTATTGAAAAGTTTCACTCTTACTTAGTTGGATCTAAGATAATTATTCACATTGATCATGCTGCTCTCAAATACTTGCTGACTAAGAAAGAAGTGAAACCACGCCGAGGATCGACTTCAAGCACAAGAGTCAAATTACCCTTAGCAGGCCGGGGAGGTCTGCCGAGATGATCGACGAAAGCATCTGAAGACACTTTTCGGCTGACTCCTGGTATTGCCCGGCCTGCTGCCACTGGCGCCGCTCCAGGGCATCATCCAGCATGAAGACTGGCCTGCCCTCGGGGTCCCGATGGTCTGTCCAAGTGAGCCGCGGCGTCCCCCTCGGAGCACGCAAAAGCGGATGACCTCCCGGCTGGACGACCCCTCGGCCACGACGGGTGCCACGGTCGACGATCCGCCACGTCTCTCATCCGAGGAAGCCATGTCCTCGACGGCCACCCCTTTTCCCCGCACGCGGGCGGTCTCCTCAGAGGAGGGGATCTCCATCACCTCCTGCGCTGTGGCTCGGGATGGAGGTGGAACCGGCGCCTGCTCCGCCATTACCACGTCCGTGGCGGCCTCTGAGGCGGATGTCACCGCGACTTCAACGACAGGCGTCGTCGTGGCCTCTACGTTGAGCGCCCTCGTCGCCTCCTCATCACGGGCTGGGGACGCTTCCCTGGCCGGCGGCACCTCGGTCGCGCCTCCTTCCTTTGCCGGCTGCACCACCACCACTGGTGCAGCAACGGTGCTCGCCCTTCCGGCCCTGGCTTCAACTGCTTTCGCATAGAAAGCGGGGCCAGAGCCGGGGCCGCCTTGTGCTTTTGGCTGTGAGGACATGAAGGGAGTTTTAGAGGAAAAGAAGAAAGAAAAAATAGAGGTGAGTCCCGAGATCAGGAAACCACTTACCCATAGACCGGCGGCTTTTACCCTTTGCTTGTCGGGGTTGTGCCTGTAGGGGCTCGGATTTGGTGGACCCTCAGCGCCCGTGGCTGTGAAGCCGTGGATGCGGGGCTCGAGCCCTCCATTGCCGTCGCCCCCTCGACGGGCGCCTGGCCCTCAACCGCGGTGCTCCTCCTCACCACCGCGGTGCTGTTCTGGGGGTGGGGCCGACCCACCCCCGGCCGGGCTTACCGGCATGGATTGGGCTCGGGGGACTCCACCCCCCTCGTCGAAGTCACACCTCCTGCCGCCTCTGTGGCCCCCTCGGTGGAATGGGGGAGGGGGCGACAACCCTTGTCGCTCGCGGCGTCCCCCTTCTCCTCCTCGGGGGGCGTCGCGGCCCAGGACTCAACACGAGGCCTCGGCTCCGCTGGAGCCGAGGCAGAAACCTTCATGGCGGACTTCTTCGTCGCCTGCGCCTATCGTGCATCACCAGGAGCCTGGGGCTAGACCACTAGCCCCCTCAAGGCCTCCTCCTCTAGGAAGCCAAGCACGTCGTACTCACCGGCGCTGTCGTCGTCGTCGTCATTGTCATCACCGTCGGTGGATTCCGAGGGCGTCGGCTCCCAGGGGACCCCCGCCTGCGCCTGCTTGTGCCGTCGCTTCGCCAGGTCCTGCTCCTCCCTCTGCTTGCAGACATTACGCTCCTTCTCGCTCTCCTTCTTCTTCCTCCTCGCCTCCGCCGTGGCCCTGTTCGCCTCCTTCTCCGCGGAGACAGGGGGCTTGGACGCCTTCAGCTTCCCGGTGAGCCCCTGCGAGGAGAAAGGTGGGGTGAGGGCCAAAGGAGGACACAGACGGCTACTGCTAGGAATCGATCACGGAACTCACCACGGAGATGTACCCTGCGTCGGGGCGCATCACAACCTTGTACATCTGGTTGACATCCGTCACCGCCGCCTTCATCGTCCGCTTGAGGATCTCCTTATGCTCGAGGTCGTCGGGCGCCATCCTGGTCCAGACCCAGGGGCTGTTGTCCCTCATGTCGAACAGGCGAATCCGCCTCGCCATGAGGGGCAGAACTCGCCACTTGTGGAAGCCGGCGATGACGACCGACGCGTCCAGCCCTGCCTGGATCAACACCCTCAAAGCACCGAGCACCTTCTTCAGTAGGATCCTCTTCTCCGCCAGCAACTCCTCCTTCCACGACGCCGGCTCCGCCTCGATCACCCTCCCGGTGTAGACCGGCAGGTGGGAGTGGTCGTTCCAGAGATAGAACCGCTTCGCGTGCCAGCCGCGGTTGGAGGAGGTGAGCTTCACCGGGATGTGAGCATCCCGGTAGCGGGCCCACAGCTGTAGCGTGCAGCCCCCGGCACGGACCGCCGTCTTCGCTCTCTTCCCCGCAGCCTTCAAGAAGATTACGGCCTCGAAGAAGTAGAGCCAGAGTGTTGGCAGTGCTTAACTCACATCTTATACTGCCAACATGTATACAAAAGAGAGATGAAACACCACCATAACTAGAATATAGGGTTTATACACTAACAAATTCCATAGTTTTGGTGAGTGCACATGTTTTCCAGGTCAATCATGGAAGAACATTAAGATGGGCAAAAAGTATATCAAAAATCCAAAGATCCGGCCCAAGAACAAAAGCAAATCCAAGGGAACCCCTATCCATCTACAGAATTGGGCCGAGCACCACACGTGGCAGGCATCCAGGCCCAATCAGCAACCGACCAGAGAAAGGCGGTGGCCAGCTGAGCCTCCCCTGGTGCACCCGCACCAGGGTGCGGCCACACCACCAGTGCCGCCTCTTGGGCCCACCTTTCTCTGGCGGTTCACTTAGGCTGTTCCAAGGTCGGTTGCATAGGGAATTAATGCTGTCCAGGCCAGAACCGACCTCCAGCAACTATAAAAGGACCCCCTCACCCCCTCTCAAAAGGAAAAGAACACAACACAAGTGGAGAAGAAGAAGAGGGCCAAGCTCAATTTCCATCCTAGCTTAGCTGGTTTAGTGTAGGGAGTGAGTGAGGGAAAGTAGAGAGGAAGTTCAGGCGTGTCTGCCATCTCTCGTCTTGGACTCGGTGTCTCCGGGTCGAGGAGGCGGAGTGCCGGGTGTGTCGGCTCCCTCTCTACGTGTACCTCTACAGCCATATACTGCTTGGAGTATAAGGTCCGTGTTCGACTACGGTGGTGAGTCTCTATTACGTGTTTTTCTTGTGCATTATATTCTTGCGGGTTCGTTGTTCGTTACTTGCCTTAGTAGCGAATGTTCTAGTAGAGGACTCTTGATAAAGTCGGATATTCCTGGCCAACGCTAGAATAGTAATCGATAACGTAGACGTGGTGTCTAAGTTATAGGTTACCCTTATTTGCCTCACACTCCACGGGTGAGGGGTAGGTGTTAGGTGGTGATAGCTCTAGCATCCTTTGCATTCCCCCATGTTCGGGTGTGGCGTAGAGTTATAGGCCGGCATCACCTAGCAGACTAGGTGCGATCCGGTGCCCGAAGCAAGAGTGTAGTAAGCGAGATTATCTTCGTTTAGAGAGTCTAAACCGTAGAAGAATCTCACTACCCAAGTTATCCCTCCTTCAACCCTCCAGGGAGGACTAAGTTCAAAGGCTAAGCACAACCGTTCTTCGTGAAAATACGATACCCTGTCTATCACCGGGTGAAGTGCTACGACGGTACTTCCGTGCGCTTGCGGATTTGGCTGCTTTCGCTAAGAAATACCAACAAGCATTTCTAGCGCCGTTGCCGGGGAATGGTTATCGTTTTAGTCTTCGAACCTAGTCCACCCATGTATCCTTTATTTTATCCTTTCTTAAAAAAATATAAATATAGAGAATATTTCAATTCAAAACTTTTCTGCTCCCAAGGGCGAGTTCGTAGAGCCACCACAATCATCCAAACCTATCACAGCTTCAGGCTACGAGCTTCGTCCTGGCTTTATAGCCATGGTTCGAGAACAAACCTTCTTAGGGTTAGATTATGCACAAATAAGACTAAAGGGGCTAGGGGTATTATTCAATATACCGTTACATCACAATAACGTCAAAATACCTCTAGACTTTCATGTCTTCGATCTTCAGGATTTTGATATCCTGATTGGGCACCCCCTAGAGAAGTTCTTCCAAGAACCACCAACTTTCGGGGAATTCCATATAAAGCTAGGAGGGGACAAGTTTGCTATACATTTTTCGCATACCAACACCACAATGGCAACCTACCCCCCTTGTCCTAACGTGCCCATGGAAGTTATGTCGGCAATACCCTTTGACTTACTAGAATCGTCCTTAGAAAAAGACACCGAATTCTTCATAGAGGAAAAGGACGATTTAGGCGAGACCTTAGAACTTCTTAAAGAGGAAGCCCCGACAAAACCTCCAATCGAGCTAAAACCCCTACCCGCTGGTTTGGGCTATACTTTCCTTAATGGTAATAAAGAAACTCATGTTATCATTAGTGACAAGCTTAGTGAAGAGGAGACGTCCAAACTCATTGCCATTTTAGAAAAGCATAGGCCCGTCTTTGGGTATTCTTTGCAAGATTTAAAGGGGATTAGCCCGACTCTCTGTACCCATCGCATTCCGATAGACCCTGCGAGCACACCTACTAGTGAGCCTCAGCGAAGGCTAAATCATGCGATGAGGGAAGTCGTGAAGAAAGAAGTGTTAAAACTTCTTCACACCGGGATAATTTATCCCGTACCACACAGTGATTAGGTTAGCCCCGTCCAAGTGGTTCCGAAGAAAGGTGGTATGACGGTAGTGGAAAATAGCAAAAATGAGTTAATCCCACAACGTACCGTCACAGGGTGGAGAATGTGTATAGACTACCGAAAACTCAACACGGCCACAAAGAAAGACCACTTTCCACTGCCCTTCATTGATGAGATGTTGGAGCGGTTGGCGAAACACTCTTTCTTCTGTTTTCTAGATGGGTATTCAGCTTATCATCAAATCCCTATCCACCCTGATGATCAGAGCAAGATGACTTTCACTTGCCCGTATGGAACGTATGCCTATCGACGTATGTCGTTTGGGTTGTGTAATGCACCTGCTTCGTTCCAACGGTGCATGATGTCTATTTTCTCTGACATGATTGAGGAAATCATGGAAGTTTTCATGGATGACTTTTCAGTCTATGAGAAAACTTTCGATCATTATCTAGAAAATTTGGACAAAGTCTTGCAACGATGCCAAGAGAAGGACCTCGTTTTAAACTGGGACAAAGTTTTGATAGCTCACATCCTTCCCACAAAGGTTCATCGGCAGCTCTAAGCAGATCAAAGAAAGCTTGTGTTTCCGCATCTGGTCCATCTTTAGGAGAACCTGATTCATGAGGTCCATTTGTGTCTTGTTCACTTTCTATATACCAAAGGCTTCTTGAACTACTTGGCGCATATTAGTGTTTAAACTTGGACATGGTGGCTCTGAATCTTTGTCTTTTTTTGAACTTGGCTCTGAATCTTTGTTAGCACAGATATAAGATGCTGTTTCCCCATGACAACCCCATATAGTGTATCCACGCAGCATTCCATTACAGACTAAGTGCTCGTACACGGTTTGTTGCATTTGTAACTGTCTGTTGACACATTTGACACATGGGCATCGAATCTTTGCATCGGACCTTTTCTCTCTATATGCAAACTTAATAAAACCATGTACTCCAGCTATGTAGTCATCACTTGGTCTTTTGGATTGCAACAACCTCTTAATAGCACTTAAGTCCATTAATTCACTGAAAATAAGAAATACTAAGACTGCATCAATATACTTCAATATGTAGGATAGAATATTGGACATACAAATCAGCTATGAATTTTTCATAAAGTGGACTCAAGCATGTTTGTTTATCCTTATTATGAGTGATGACAAATGCATAATATTAGCAATAAAGAAAATAGATTGCGATGGTCCACCTTGTTTTAACTTGAGGAAGCATAATAACCTTCCAATGGGACTATCTGGTATGATTCTAATAACCTCAAAATATAACGGCTATGATGATGAAATAATTTCACTATTTCTTCAGGGGATTGCGAAAAAAATAAACTCAATATTAGCTTTCAAATTTTGAGAAGAACAAAAAAAATCTTCAGCCCTACAAATGAATCAAAGTACTTTGCCAATTTAGCATGTACATGAAAAACTTCAGATTCAACTCACTCGGCAATGCTCTTGCAAAATATTTGTAATAGTTTCTACAAATTTGGTTCACTGAACAAATTTTGCCTTAATAATTCACAACAGAACAACAAAGAACGACTCATCCTGATTCCTGATGGTCATAGTTACAATAGCAGGGGTCTTCCAACTCCAGTAATTCTAATTAATTTGTTTGCACTACATACATCCAAATATCAAATCATTATTTTAGCCATTAGCAAATCAGAATAATTAAATTGGATTGACCATCTCTAGTTCACTAGTTGGAATTTGACCTGCGTTGTGAGCATCCTGGGCGCTGGATCGCCGATCGCTGTATCGCCGTATCCTCGTCGCCCCCGGGTTTAGTTATCGTCGACTCGTCGTCGCCTTCTCCAGAGGGAAAAAAGGCGCAGAAGATGCCGGCGGCCCGTCGTTTTCCCCGTGTCCGCGGAGGCGTCGATGGAGAGCAGGTCCGGTCGATGGAGAGCACGGGGAGCACTGTACGGCGGCGGCGGCGGCGGCGCCGGCGGCGATGGAGAGCAGTATTCGCAGGCGATGGGCCGATGGAGCAGGGTGGCTGAATCGGTGCGAAGGGTGAGCGAGAGTGGGTGGGCCACGCCAATGCTAGGACCTTCACACGTTGTGCAGACGGACCCCTGTGCGCCACCTCCACGACGATGCTGGAGCCTGATGTCAACATGACATCAAGCTGACATCATATACCATAATTTTCTTTGTAAAATAAAATCTTAATAAATATACAAATACTAGTCGAGTCCGTGCTTTGTCGCGCCACGATCTTGGAGCTTGATGTCAGCATGACATCAAGATGACATCATATACCACAATTTCCCTTGCAAATAAAATCTTAAATATACACTACAAATACTAGAAATCATCAATGCACCCGATATTCACAACCATATCACGCCAACATGATCCCCAAGTCCTTATCAGCACCCGATATTCACAACCATATCACGCCAACATGATCCCCAAGTTACTGACATTAAAAATAATGTTTTAAGTGCAAAAATATTTATAAAAAATATGTATTTAAGTATTATTTTTTAATCTCTCAAACCTTAAAAATTCATAGTTTTATATTGGAAACTTTGGTTATTATTCTAGTGCAAATATATTCTTCCGTAGCTCGATAAAAAAAAAAACTGGAGTTTGTGGAGTATTTTTTTTTAGGTGCTCTCACAATCGCACCCTTTTTTTCTAGAGCTGCGAGTATAGAGCTGAAACAGTTTGGCTAAAAAACATCAAGTGAAACTGAAAAAATATGGAGCGAAAACAGTCCCCAAACACCTCCTATAGCTTTTTCAAGTTATTTTGTATTTAATTTATTCCTCTATATATTACTTTCTCATATAATATTCGAAGAAGACGAACTTCATACCAAATTTGTAGTAGTCGATGTAATTGAAACTTTTATTATTTGAGATATAATTTTGGATATCCAAATATGTAACAAGATTTTATAGAGTTACTTGTGTAGTGGTAGTAAATGATCTCGGATGGATAAAAACCCAAAATGATCCATATGCTCTATAATCGTAAGTGAATGGGTAGTCGTAGTTAACGATCTCATATGGAGAACCGATCAAAACAAAATTTGTAGATTTCAAAAAGTAATGCAACTTTATAGTTAATGCTATCAACAAAATGACATGAATTTCCTCACATTTGAGCTTGGAATTCTTCAAACGACCTCGGATGAAGAAATAATCAAAACTAAAGTTGTAGATCTAAAAAGTTATAAAATTTGTAGTTGATCACTTTTTCATTTGAATTTATTATGGTTCAAAATACTCATTTCAAAACAAGATAAACATAGATTCAAGCACCTGAAATATAGTAACTCCTTTATTGTTTACTTTTAAGTTTAATGTCAAGTATCAAGAAACTATTTTCATTAATATTTTTCTTATAAATATATTTAACGTATTTTTAAATTAATTTATGTGTTAATGTTGATATTAAAATTAATATTAAAAATTATTTTTAAACAGACTAACTTCATAAATATTATTAATAAAAATATTATTTCTTTTTTGAAGGATAATATTAATATTATTAGAAAACCAATATACATAGTCACTCCATTAAAGAATTGATTTGCATGTTTCGTAGCCCAAACTCGATCTGTTCAACTTCGTAGCTGATAAGCATTAGGAATCCACAATCAAAAGGCGTGGAACATTAGTTTCCCTCCCTAAAGAATTGACTGAAGGTATTTCGCACCAATTTTTCCCTCCCAAAAATTAATCTGCCGCCGTAACAGTTGCCGCTCTTGGTGACTCGGTCATATCCAGTAATCTAATCTATCGGGAAAAAGTGGAAGGCCCTCATTCTCTCCAACTGACCCAAGCAAGCTTAGGTCGGTGCGGCGGCGGCTCCCTTCCCTCTGGTTCATCGACGGGGCATCCGCGGCCTCTTCCCCGCCACCACCATTCCCCGGCATCCTCCACAGGTACGTGAAACAACCCCGCCAGCCCCCAAATTCCTACGGATGCCCAGCCCTGCCCCTCTCTCTTTCGTTCCGTTGCTCGCAATCAGGGCGGCAGGGCGCCATGGAATGCCTTGGGACCGTGCTAGGTGGACACTTGCTGCCAAACATGTACACGCACCGGCGAGCAGGGTTGCAATTGCAATTCGCAACTCTGAATGGATTAATCAATTCACAACAAAATTCCCATTTGTACGCCTTGGGGTTGTTCTGCTGCTTCGATCTGAAGCTTTCCTCACCTTTCATTTTAGCCTGTCCTCTTAGAGTGTTTCCACTTGTGAATTGTTATCATTATGTTATGGTACTCGTTTGTATTAGCGCAGGCATTGTAAAATGGTATTCAGCGATCAGATCAGGCAACGTCATATTACCTCTAAATAAATATTAGCAGTAACGTGGTTCTGGATTGGCCTTGGTGAAATGGTGATCCATCCACGTAGTTCTTTTTTGTATGAAGATGATTAGGTGACCACCCAAAGAATCATGCCTAGCCACCTGTTCTGCACCTGCTTGCCCCTTCCCACATCCACATGTGAGCCACAGCGATTTGTCTTGCATATTAGAGATGGCCAATCTATGCAAACTAAAATAATCAATTACTACACTGTCTAACTGTTAAACTGACAGAGCAGTGGCTTCAGAACCTGAAGCATAGGAGTAGCTCAGAGGAGAACCTGAATTCCACATGATTAGTGGATAATAATCTGTATCTTTTCTGTATATTCTCTGTTAATGTGCTAGCCACTTCAGTTGTTTTCTATTCTACATTCTCCAATGCAAATCATCCTCAACAGTTGGATCAATGGGCAAACTTTTTTCAAGATTTAGGAAATGCAAATTGTGTGCTCAGCTATGCAGGTTGACTGGTGTGCCTCCCTCCTAGTACAAGTAGTTGTTTTAATTTGTTTTCATTCTTATAGTATGAACTCAGTTGAACCTGACAAATGATTCTGAAATAATATTTGATGTGCTTAAGTCGAGTTGCTGATAATGTATCACTGATACAACAGAATTTCAAGGCACTGGAAACTATTTTAATTTTAGTAGGCCTTAATCCATATGGTCTGGGATTCAGCTGTATAAACATGTACTGATAGCTTCGATTGAGTTCTTTCTTCCTAGTTTATATTATATATACGAGCTAGAACTTGGAATGACAATTCTGCTGCATTGAAATCTAAGCAATTTGTTTTGCAGATCTGAGATGGATTAGTGCAATTCGTGTTTTTGCACTAAAAATTGAGCAATTATACAAAATAATGATAGCAGGAGCTCAGCCGCAGCACTTCGACAATTAGGTAAGTAGGTAGTAGTGCCTTGGCAACTTATGCAGTAGCTTTCATTCACCCATACAGGGTATGCCAGCTCGTTTATTTTATTCAAGCTATCTGAGAACAACTATAGATAAATTTATTATGTCATGCTGTCGACCATTATATCTGAACCATAGCACTTGTTCTCAAGCTCCAAGTTCAAATAACATTACAAATATGCACTTTAGGCTAATTGTTGCTGTTCTGTTACACTTGATTCTTATTTGTGAATTATCCTATGCTTTATTCTTATTTTCTTATTGGTTCTAAATTTTATTTAGATTATGTTAGTATGGCGGTGGATAATTGGACCATAAATCTTGAATGTGATGGGGCAGCTGAAAGTGAGAAACATGTACAGATTGAAATGGATAGAGATGAGATATGCTTTTTCAACTTGATTGATCTGATTCAGGGTTATGGGTACACATCTGTTGACTATCTATACCATAAGAGAAAAGATAGCTTGGTTGTAATAGAACAAGATCCTGAAGTGATGAAAATGCTCAATGAGTGTGAAATGAAAAGACAGTTAATTTGTTTGTGACGAGGCAGAGACTGGCCATATTAGCGCCAACCAAGTCCAACAAGCAACCATCCAAATCAAAACCAAATGAAACTAAAGGTATTACAATAAACATATAATTTACTTTTCTATAAATATTTTTTATTATATTTACTATAAACATGTATTCATGTACTCACCATTTGTTTTGCAGGAAAAGGAGGTACAAAGAAAAAAGAAAGGATTAAATGTCATGCATACTTTGAAGCACTATATGCTAACGACATTGAGCAGCACGATGATGAGAACCAGAACACATCGTAGAATAAATGTAGTTACATCAATGTACTATAAACACTTATTCGTGTACCCAATATTTGTTTTGCAGGAATAGGAGGCACAAAGAAAAAGAAAGGACTGAATGTAATACACACTGAAGCACTATATGCTAATGAGATTGAGCAACACGATGATGAGAACAAGAACACATCAGGTACAATGTCGTTATCAATCTCATTCATATGGACTGCATCTTAACTACTTACTATCACTATCATTCTATTTGAACAGGTGATGGCGATGAAGTACCCAATAAGCAAAAAGGGAACTGTTTTTAGCACATGTTTGGGATCTACCTGAAGGAGATCGGATAATAGTAAGATGTAATATGCTTGGACAACCCATTGGAAAAGAGGGTGGCCTTTTTAGGGCAATTTTTGGGCACTATAGCAAGAAATGGTGGTTATTGTCCCGTTGGTGCTAAAGATTGGAGAGAAGTTAAGAAAAACAATGCAGAAACCATAATTCAATACATACAGGTCAGCTCAATTTTATAAGATATAATGTTGTCAATCTAAGTATATATATGCTTGTTATTATGTCATGAATTCAAATCATTCATTAGTGACTTTCTTATTATAGACAAAGTTCTTGTATCCTCGCTCATGTGAGAAATGGATATTGAAATCAATTGGAAGAGATTGGAGAAAATACAAGGCAACATTAAAAAAGACACTATTTAATCCAAAGAAGAAAAGGTCTGTTCGAATAGGCGTTGTCCGGATGATATTGATGAAGATGAATGGGAGGCCCTAGTAAAATATTGGAAGTCCAAAGAAGGAAAAGTAAGGCACCATTATTTATGCTATTTGGTATTTTTACTATCATTATCTGTAGTATTGTTGATTCTATTAATTCTTCTAGGCCCTTAGTGACAAGAACAAAATAAGTCGTCAAATGAAGAAGACAACACATATAGCGGGTACAAAGAGTTATGCTCGTTGGTCCGAGGACATGGTGAGTCATCTTCTATTTATATATATATATATATATATATATATATATATGATTATTCTTACTTTTTCTTCACTACTAATTTTTCGAGAGGCAAGCTGATCCTGAAAAGAAACAGCCACATAGAGCAACGGTTTACCTCGCAACTCACAGGAAAAGGGGTGAAGGGATAAATGAACCTGTGGTATGCTACATGCACATGATAATTTTTTCAAATATAAAATTATCTCTATTTTCTAATGTGTGGATTTCTTCTTTGTAGGTTCAATTGGAAAATCTTCTGGACACACAACCAGAATTAGCACAAAGTAGTGAGGGAGGAGTTGCATGGGAAGGTGATGCATTACATAAGGTGTTGGGAGAAGAGAAAGCTGGACAAGTGCATGGCATGGGATTGCTTCCAGTTCCTAAACAAGTTTATGGTCGAAGAACACACCATTTTAAGGACGTTAATATAGTTTCACTAGATGGCTCATCATCTGATGTAGAGACTCATATGTTGGAGGAAATAAGGCAACCGAAAGAGCATTCTAGATGTCAAGACAAACTTATTGAAGAACTTAAAAATAATCAAAGGCACCATGACAACAAAGAAGCAACAATGGTAATAATTTATATTTTAATTTGTAACTCTATATTGAAATGTGGTTCTAAAACTTTATATCTTTTCTAGGGAAATTGTGCTCGAGATGATGATAACAATTCTCGAATCAAGTGGTGCATTCTAGGAGAAAGGTATTTGCTCTTTTTACATGTTTTCACCTAGTTAAGTCATTTGGCTTTAATAGTGTTTCAAATTTTTAGAGAGTTCAATGTATTACACCCAACCGAAAAGATGGATTTCTTAAGCACGAGGGATGAATTGGTAAAGTCACTTTCTTGTGAATTTAATCCTTATTTTATCTATAAAGGATTATTTATATTAACTCATGCTACCATCTTTTTATGTAGAATAAAGAAACATGTGAGTTCGAATTTAGTCATGATGACAGTCTACTTTTATCCACCACAAGTAGAACAAAAAAGAAACAAAAGGTATCTATGAATCATACTTTGTTGTAGTTATAGTAGAGATTTTGTATTATTATTTCATACATATTATATATGTGTAAGGGTCATCACGGAGGGCCTAGAGACACTACAACCATTGCACATCCGGAGGTGGACCACGACAAGTCTGCAAGCAACAAGCGTCAAACACCTAAACAACTTCCTCTACTGAAGGTATATGGGCATAACATCACTTATTCTAATTGCATGATCATGATGTACAATTAAGGGTTGTTGGTCACTAAGAGATTATGCAAAATTAAAGTAGGTTGGATCCACGGTGCTACTAATGACCGCAAAATATCCTAATAAGGCTAATGTGGCCTATGCAACTCTCTTGAGCACTAATCCGCAGGCCATTGTTGGTGGAGTTAAGACAGAAGTCAATTTTACAAAGTGCGCATCAATCATCCTATAGCAAAAGATGAGCCATTAGTGAGGCCCATGCCCGGGTGCAATAGTATTGGTGATGCTCAAGCCAAAGGAGTTCCAATTGCTTGGCCTTCGATGTTTGTATGTTCAAACTAGCTTTCTAACATGAGATCAATGCATATATGTGGCCTAATTTGTAATCTTACAACTTACATTTTCTTTACAAGGTTGAAATGATTAATGGTTGAATTCCTACATCAATGTGCACAAGAAGCAACAAGAAGCAATGGACTTTATAAATCTTAGCTAGTTTTTGAATTTTTCTTTCTAGTATGGACTATGTGTATTTACTCTCTAGAGCCATATCTTTCTGTACATATACTATGATTTGATTTGAAAAAGCACTATGTTTGAAATTATACTACAATATGTGGATCTTTCTACGATTATGGAAATTTGTGGTTTATGTGATTTTGCAATGTGTCATGCTTGTGTGATTATATAATAATCATGTGTGCCACGTGTATAGCTGAAATAAATATTTATTTCATAATCTTAAGTATGTTACAATAGATATAAAAAAGTGTTACAAACTACGTGTTCCTTTGTTTCATATTCTGCTCTACCATAACAAAGAAGTGTTACTAAAACTAAAAAAAGTGTTACAGCAAACAATCTTTGTAACACTAGGCAAATGTTCTGATAGATAAATAAATGTGTTACAAACTATGCACCCCACAATAATGTGAAGTGTTACTAGAGCAAAAAAAAAGTGTTACAACAAAAATCATTGTAACACTAGACAAATGTTCCTATAGACATGTAGATGTGTTACAATAAACCTACCTACAGTAACATGACCAATTGGAACACAAAAAAAGATGTGTTACTAAAAGATCTAGTAACACTTTTTCCAACCTATAGTAACACAAATTGGTGTTACTATAGCTCTGCGCTGTAGTAGTGCCTGTTGCATGACTCTTAAAATCTCAGAAGCCAAAAGAGAATGTAGGCTATACAAAGAAAAGATGCCATGCCAAAGAAGCATGAGCCAGAAAAGATGCCATATCAAAAAGGTATGTACCAAAAAAAGAGTAAAACAAGGGGTGCAAAGACACCCGCCTGAGCGAAAAATGGGTGAAAAAAAGCACCCGCCAGAGAGATAGCCCACATTTCTCAAAGAAGCAAAAGAGGAAGGAGCATGCACAGGAGGTATACAAATAAAAATGTCATAATATATCCCGATCTAAAGGTATGATATTTCCTCCATAAAGTCTAGAGAAAAGCAAAATAACATAAAAGGAAAAGTCCTCTATAAGACCAAGGATATCATAAGAAAAAGCAAGTTTTATCACCTTTTTAAAGAAAAATAAAAACCGAAGTCCTTAAACAGAAGTAGAATAAGGAAAGTAAAATCAAAGTCACTTTTACTATTCAAGTTGCCTAGAAGAAAACGTGATGGACTTTGAAAAAGAACTTCATAGATCCAGATGGAATCTTGAAATAAACTGTATAAATATCAAGTACAAGGGATGCTATCTTAGTCATGAGCTTCACTCGAGGACGAGTAAAGGACTAAGTGTGGGGGAATTTGTTGGCAGTGCTTAACTCACATCTTATACTGCTAACATGTATACAAAAGAGAGATGAAACACCACCATAACTAGAATATAGGGTTTATACACTAACAAATTCTATAGTTTCGGTGAGTGCACATGTTTTGCAGGTCAATCATGGAAGAACATTAAGATGGGCCAAAAGTATATCAAAAATCCAAAGATCCGGCCCAAGAACAAAAGCAAATCCAAGGGAACCCCTATCCATCTACAGAATTGGGCCGAGCACCACACGTGGCAGGCATCCAAGCCCAATCAGCAACCGACCAGAGAAAGGCGGTGGCCAGCTGAGCCTCCCCTGGTGCGCCCGCACCACCAGTGCCGCCTCTCGGGCCCACCTTTCTCTGGCGGTTCACTTAGGCGGATCCAAGGTCGGTTGCACAGGGAATTAATGCTGTCCAGGCCAGAACGACCTCCAGCAACTATAAAAGGACCCCTCACCCCCTCTCAAAAGGAAAAGAACACAACACAAGTGTAGAAGAAGAAGAGGGCCAAGCTCAATTTCCATCCTAGCTTAGCTAGTTTAGTGTAGGGAGTGAGTGAGGGAAAGTAGAGAGGAGGTTCGAGCGTGTCTGCCATCTCTCGTCTTGGACTCGGTGTCTCCGGGTTGAGGAGGCGGAGTGCCGGGTGTGTCGGCTCCCTCTCTACATGTACCTCTACGGCCATATACTGCTCGGAGTATAAGGTCCGTGTTCGACTACGGTGGTGAGTCTCTATTACATGTTTTTCTTGTGCATTATATTCTTGCGGGTTCGTTGTTCGTTACTTGCCTTAGTAGCGAATGTTCTAGTAGAGGACTCCTGGTAAAGACGGATATTCCTGACCAACGCTAGAATAGTAATCGATAACGTAGATGTGGTGTCTAAGTTATAGGTTACCCTCGTTTGCCTCACACTCCACGGGTGAGGGGTAGGTGTTAGGTGGTGACAGCCCTAGCATCCTTTGCATTCCCCCACGTTCGGGTGTGGCGTAGAGTTATAGGCCGGCATCACCTAGCAGACTAGGTGTGATCCAGTGCCCGAAGCAAGAGTGTAGTAAGCGAGATTATCTTCGTTTAGAGAGTCTAAACCATAGAAGAACCTCACTACCCAAGTTATCCCTCCTTCAACCCTCCAGGGAGGACTAAGTTCAAAGGCTAAGCACAACCGTTCTTCATGAAAATATGACACCCTATCTATCACCGGGTGAAGTGCTACGATGGTACTTCCGTGCGCTTGCGGATTTGGCTGCTTTCGCTAAGAAATACCAACACAGAGGTCCCAGTGGGCCTTGACCCTGAGGTATCCCTCGCACAGGGTGATGAACACCGCCGCTTGCGTGATGGAGTTGGGGGCAAGGTTGTGCACCTCCAGGCCGTAGTAGTCGAGGAGTGCCTGCAGGAACCGGCCCACCGGCATCTCAAACCCACGTTCCACTCGTGAAGCTCACGACGTATCCCGACGGCGGGCACGGGAACTGTTGCTCGAGCGGCAGGACCATCCACTCCGACCTCGCAACATCGGTGCAGGGACGGAGGAGCCCACTCTTCACCAACGCCAGCAGATCCGCCTCCGTGATGGAGCTCGTCTCCCAGTCCTCCATGCCGACGATACCAACCTTCGGCGCCATGGGAACTGTGAACTTGGTGGACGACGGTGAGACGAGTCTGTCTTCCCCTCCTTACTCCTTCCTCTCCTCTCGGCGGCGCTCGAACTACCTACGGTTGTGGTGGAGGCAAGGGCAAGCGCGATGGCAAGGAAGGCGAGAAGAAGAGCAGCAACCACCGCCGCTCAGGTATTTATACCCAAAACCCCGGTCCATTTGAATGCCCACATTAAATGCGTATCCTGCCCGGGATATCCTACTCAATTACTTCCCACACAGAGTCCCAAGCGCCCGCGCTCGAGCAGCCACAGCCACATGGGATAGGGGAACCGCACACGCACCATAGGGTTCATCCCCGTAGAGGATCCCGGCTCACGGAGCCCGGGGCCCTGACACCGCCGTGGTTCTGGCCCGGCGGCCAATGCGGCGGCACATGCCACCGCCACGCCCCTCGGGACCCACGCACACGCCACACGGCAAGCGCCAACCGCCCTGAACGTGGGGACCCACCACCTCTCTAGCAGCAGACGGCGCGGCAACACCGGACGCCCGAGAAGGTTGCCTCGAAAGGCGCGCCCACATCCCCCCACGATCGGGCTATCTGTAGGCTTCCTTCATCGGGAAGAAACCTGGGCGACAGCCCATTTACGGTCCAGAGGTTCGTAGGCTGGCCCACCAGTGGGTTCGACAGCCGTCTCAGGCCACCAGAGTCAGGGATGGCTCGGACGGTCTCATACATAGCCCAGTCCTGCATGGCAGGGACCGTCCTATGCCATATCCGAGGCTAGCGAGGCAGTCTGAGTTAGGGGGATCCCGCGTGGGAGTGCATCGAGCCCTCGGGACCTGGCGGACGGGACCCAGGCCCCGCCTCGGACACACCTTGCAGGCTCTAATGGAATGCGCCTCCGGGCCCAGCTAACCCCTAACGAACGGGGCACAGGCATTCCACTTGGATTTACCCGTTAACAGCTCACCGGATCTAGCCGTGTTTGACGCCGATCGAGGACAACACAGCGAAATCCACCCTCCTCCCTGCGGAAGGGACGTTGAGGTATCGAACAAAACTAACGACCAAGTACCGCTTGGCCACCCCACTTCAGAGCGGGGCTCAGGGGGCTTCCCCGGCATAAGGGCCGAGGTTGGGAAACGTCAACTAACCCTCCGAACCCCCGGACGAGGCGACGGGCCCGGGGGCTCGGCAACGATACGAGCACCTCCACTGAAAAACGCATAAGCCCTCGGAGGAGTGCCCACACTCCTCCAAGGCCTCGGGGGCTACACACGGCGGGTGCGCTTGCGCGCCCCCGCCGGAAAACATAACCTCCGAGACAAAAACACCTTAATAAAATGGGCCCGTGACCTCGAGAAACACGCGTAAGCCCTTGGAGGAGTGTCCACACTCCTCCAAGGCCTCGGGGGCTACACCCGTCGGTGCCTTCAAGCACCAAATGAAGGAGGGCCCAAAACACCTAACAACGCGCCTGGCAGAAGCCTCTAAGGTTTAAAGCCACAACCTCCGAACGAGTGCACCCACTCCTTCGAAGGTTCGGGGGCTACTGTCGAATACCAAAATAAGGGTACCCTAAACCAGGGACATAACTAGGCCCAAAAACGCAAAAACCAGATCATGCGACCACAAAAAACCAAAAGGCACGACCTACTAAGGCACGACGCACCGTACCCCACCTCGTCCGAGCCCCCTCCGCTGAGGCCTCGGACGGGCGCTAACTTTCCGCCTCGTCCGAACCCTCCCCGCTGAGGCCTCGGACGAGCTCCCGCTTTCCGTCCCGTTTGAGCCCCCACGCTTGGGCCTCGGACAAGGCGCGCTGTGTTCCCTGGTCAAACCAGGACTCTTAGACTTGATGTATACCTGCCCCCCATCCCTCTACAGTTCTCACCAGTGCGGGGCCATCTCCTGTCAGGGCGTGGGGGCCGTCACATTGCCACTTACACCCACGTTCAGGGATTCATCACCCTCCACAGTGGTGGCCATGCCACCACTGTAGGGTACTGTTTGGCCTAACTTCTGTGTCAGGTCTAATCCCGGAGCTCCAGGACACCGACTGCCACACCGGAGGACATCACCCAACGTCACCTCCCGTACGGGGGCCGGGTCTTATGGAGCCCCAGTCAGGCAACCGTCATTCCGGGCACGAGATGGGCAGCGACCGCCTCGACGACCGTCCACTCCTGCGCCAACCACTCCACGTACGGCAGCAGGAGCCGAGGCCCTCGGGGCCTCGGATCCGGGATGAGTCAAAGCTACAGCAAGCTACAGGGCCTGGACACGCCTCCCATGACCTCCTCGCCAACCTCCACCGGGACGGCCGTCACCTCTATCTCCAGGACCAAGGAGACGACTCATAGCTGCGCCCACGACCTACAGCCCCAGGCCATGCCTCACAGTGCCGGCGCCCATTCCAAGGCCTCGGCACAAGGAGGATGGTGGGCTCCGAGGCCTCAGTCTGAGGGGAGAAGGCGCCCATCGCAGCGTCACATGCGCGGCCACTCCCTGTAAGCCCTGTCCTCCCCTTATGGCTATAAAAGGGGAGGACTGGAGCCCTCCTAGGGCAGGTTCGATCGCGGAGAACGACACCCACGAGTTCCTTTCACTTCCACCCACTTAGCATTAGCTCTAGCCTCAATCCACCACGAGACTTGGGACCGGCTCCCTCTCTCAACCGGTTTTATGCGCCCCTACCTACAAGCACTTCGGTGCAAGATAATACAAGACTTTCTCCCCCCCCCACTGGACGTAGGGCCCTCTCTTGCCCGAACCAAGATAAATCTCTTGTGTCCATCTTGCACACCTTCCGGAATCAGGAGCACGCATCATAAATTTACTCATTGGTGTTAGGACCGCCAGTTCTAACACCGACACTTCTCAACTTTCTATTCTTAAGCGGATCACATAAGCAAAACTGACACTATGCATCATCTAGTACTAATATTGAAGCAATATTAATACATAAACTGCTCTCAAATTTACAGTTAATTATAACAGAATCAATTCTCATTAAAATTTACAGTTTTTTCACATCATGAGCAATAGTATAAGAATAAGAGAGAATAACAAGAAACTGAAAGTCCTCTAACGATAAAGAATATGCCAACTCCCATAGACCCCTCACAGAGCAACTGCTAGCACTGCAATTACCAATCAAAATAATATCTATCATCCACTTCTAAAACTATAGCTAAGTCATCGTTTCAACACTACAACAATCATACATTGAACGATTTTCCATTCACCACCACTGCATGTTACTGTAATGAGTAAATAAGTCCAGAAGGAACACCATACCAACCATCAGAGTACACACCCATGGAAACAAATGTTCCCTACAACAAAAAGAACTAAAGGTGTTGATATAAGTTCACATTTAAAACCGAAAGAATCGAAAGGCGCACACAAAGAACTGAAGCTGACCTTAGGATTCCAAGAATCCAATCACGAATGTGGGCACAAGCGAGCAGCTGAGAGAGCACTGGAGAGCTTTCTCGCTTTGATGAACTGAACCTTGGGACAGAGAACACTCGGCCATGGCATCCGATGGGGCTAAGCGCGGGGACGGGGCTAGGCCGTGGTTCCAGCCGGCCGGTCGAGCGGCGCGGCGCATCGTGGGTCCAGACGGCGACCTCCTTCAGGACGCATCGCACGAGCAGGAGGCACTAGGAGTGACGCGAGTAGCTGGGACTGCGTGGGTCGAGGCTATGGGCCCAGGCGGCGACGGCGCATGGATCTAAGGGGCCGGGTCGGCAGCGGTGTGCAGATTTACCGGAGCGCCGCTGCCTGCGAGATCCAGCAGCCTAAGGGCCCTTGAGCCTGAGCGTGAGATCCAGCCAATGCCGTCGCTTGCGTACCGAGGCAGAGGAGCCCAAACAGCTCCTGGACGGTTGCGTGCCGAGGCAGAGGTGTCCACCACAAATTCCTCCACGGACGCCACAGTCTTGTGCCGGCAGGGAACCCTCTGCAGCTGTTGCCGGCGGGGAGGGGTCGCGAAGGCCGGGGAGGCGCCGACACCGACGAAGCCTTGGATCTGGGCACCTAGGTTTCGTGTTTTTTCCTTTGTGATTTGTGATTGAGAAGGACGCGGGGGCGGCGGAGCCAAAACATAGAAATGAGAGGCGGGACCGGTGGGTTTGGGGCTGAAATTTTGCAATTCCCAGGCGGGAGTTTGCTCGTCTGGAGCTAAGGCGGGAGTTTGTCGGCCTGGAGCTGATGGATTTTAGCTTGTACTCCCTCTGTTCCGATTTCAGAGTCACTAGGAAATCGCAATCTCTTCACAGGCACATTTTTCGAGCGACTGATAAAAGAAAACGGAGGGAGTACTCCCGAGTGCCACAGCCATAAAAAACATTGAAATCTGGCAAGGTCGAGTGTTTAAATGTCCTGAAACACTCGATTATCATAGTCACAGGATTCAAATCAAATGCTCAAAATTAATACAAACAGATAGAACATATAAAATTTAAAAAATTACCTAGATTATTTCTATAGAAGTCAAATTGAAAGATTTCAAAAGGAATCTAAATAAAACAAAAATATTAGCCAGGTTATTTTATGGAAAAATCAAATTAGAAAAAAAATCAAATAAAACATACAGAAAATAAAAAAGAGAAAAATAATCATATATTTTTTTTGTAGTTCTAAATATTCTCATTTATGAATAATCAATTTACATAAATCAAAACACAGAACTTACACTTAAACCAAAATAGTAAAATATACTCTAATAAGATGTTATTTGCCCTACTAAAAGAATAATCGTGCATACACAGATATAGGGGCTAGTTGATTTTTCTTGGACTAAAGAAGAATTATATTATATGATAGCTAGGTATATCAACACATTTATAACCATTCTGGATTACAAAATAATACCCATACTGTAAATAGCACAACTCAAAACCTAACATGTTAGATACTTTGAAGTGTGGATGACTGCATAGGAAAACACTCGATAAATGGATTGAGAACAAATGCCCAACGAACGATGGCTAACATTCCTGTAGGTGGAACTGAGGAACTTCTTTCTAGTGTCTTTCTTCTTATTCTTCTTGCCACTAAAGAATGAGAAAGACTGATCTAAAAATTATTATTGCTAGTGCTTCATTGTGGCGAGATCTAATCTAATCACAACAAAATGGTGAAGAGACTGAAGAAACTGTGGCAGGGTGCATGCACCACCTGCCTCCTGTAGGGGGGCACTAGCTAGGTCAGATGCACATGCAGGGTGGCACGACACTTGATCCCACCTAACCACGACGAGCCTATGATCGCATTGTTGCGCCGTTCACAGCGCAATCCGATGGATGACAAAGCGAGTGTGCAGAGCCTATAAAGTTCTGAATCTAAGGGTAAAAGTTTTGCCTTTGTCACCTTAGATATTATATGGTGTATCGCTTGGGGTGTTTAGATAGAAATTTAAAACAAATTATAGAACCCGTCAGAAAACCATGAGATGAATTTTTAAGCCTAATTAATCCATTACTAACATATATTTACTGTAGTACCACATTGTCAAAATATAGACTAATTAGACTTAAAAAGATTTGTCTCATAAAATAGTCACAATACGTGCAATTAGTTATTTTTTTAGTCTATATTTAATGCCACATGCATGAGTTCAAAAATTTGATGTGATAGGACGAAACTTTTGCCACACTGAAACAAACGAAATACACCTTAAATCTGTACAGTCGGCGTGTTCGCTGGTCTTGTGCCTACTGGTTCTACTGGTTCGGTCTCTCACGCCCGCACTTTGTACAACCAAATTTAAACCAAATTAAGCGACTAGCGAGCGTATTAACTCAGGACAAGCGAAACAGGGGGGCTGTCACGTCGAATATAGCGGCACTAGTTTAGAGTGTTGAGTAAAGACTAATTATAAAATCAATTTGTTAGCTAGAGACTAGTTCATGAGACGAATCTATTAAGTTTAATTAGTCTATGATTTAATAATGTTGTGCTACAAGAATCGTTTGTTAATGATGAATTAATTAGGCTTAATAGATTTGTCTCGTTAAATATTGCACGACGGTACAGTTAGTTTTATAATTAGCTCATATAGCATCCTTCTAGTTAGCATATGACCATTTGATATTTTTTTTAGTCCCTCGACCAAGTCATGTGAAAAACAGGACTTATTTTTTTTTTCATAACAAGTGCCGATGTGTACCTATAAGTAAATGAAAGGTTTTGCTGTTATTAGCGTTTTTTACTTAATAAAAAATTGAAACTAAAATGACATTCTATTTTTCATGGTTTGTTTCTATTTTATAGAATACATTTACTTAATAAAAAATTGAAACTAATCCTAATTGGCCTATTGCTCCATCGAGATGACCAACTAAATGTGGCGGGGAGAATTTGGTCAGCGAGGACGCGCGGGTGAAATCCAAACCCCAGTAGTGCATTGTTGCCGTCTTATCTTCGCGCGCACATCCATCCAGCCCTCCACAACATTTTGGTTCCTCGTTCTTCTCTCCACAGCATGACTCAAGTTGCCCCTTCTTCCTCCGCGCCGCTGCCCCTGTGCTCCTCCGCCCTAGATGCGTCCTTGTTCACGTGCTTGGTACTCAAACTCCCACATGGAGTGGAGTGGCGTGAGGATTTAGAGCTGCACATTGCGCCTCCATACAGAGGCGGCCATGGAAGGGGTTGAAGCAGCGATCCAACGGGGAAGATCCAGTGAGGGGCACCTTGATCCGGCGGGGAAGGAGCTACTCCAGCGTGGCCACTGGGATAGTGGGATTCCATCACATATGACCACCATGACCTTCGTGTCGACATCATCGTCAATCGAGGTATGCACACCGCGCCAGCTCGTCCCTCCCCATGCTTGCATCTAGGCGACTCGGCAGCTGCTGGTTGCCACCATTGCTACTGGCTGATGCAATACCGACAGATGTTTGAGGAAATGCAGGAAAGGCAGTTGGCCATTCTATTTTTAAGAAGTTTGGAATTAGAAAAGGTTTTGATTTCTTAACTAGTTTGATACTGAAATGCAATGTCTGCAATGAGTTTATCTTTCTAATGCTAGACTTATATTTTTGCATTAATAATAATAAGACTTTCAAACCTTTAATTGGTTGTCCATTCATATGAAAAACTCAAAAAAGCATGAGCATTACTACTAGCTAGTACTCTTCTCTGTAATTCAACTGTTATTTCTGCCCTGTTCACATTATCAGATCATGAGCAGAATTACTAATTTAGCTGTTCTTCTCATTTATTTTATTTTATTTATTTTATTTTATTTTATTTTATTTTATTTTATTTTCACTTTGGTTCAGAGGCTGCAAATGATAAAAATTGTACATGCAGGGTACAAATATGTGAATTTAACACTGTAATAACTGATCAGCAATATGCATGGACAGGGAGTTTTAAGGTACTGATGCTGTTGGTTTGAGTACTCAGATTAGCCAATCTGATGAGCAAATAGCAGAACATGAGAAAGTTCTTCCATCTGAGTGAGCAAATAGCAGCACATGAGGTAGTTCAAATTCTTCCATATATTCTGACTGTGCTGATTTGCTGAAGTTGTGAAGTATGGAAGCATAGTTGTTTTTCAGTTTAGTATACTGAATATTTTCACCCTAGCATAGTGTTGCTCTAGAATCAATTTTTTTTTTTTTTTTTTTTCTTCTATGATGGTGTTGGAATTATGATAGTGCTTGTACTACTGCCTAGCTGGTGTTTTTTCCATGAATTAAATTGCAGGTACCATGTAATGTTTACCAGTTGCATCTATTTTGTAATTCGACTATGTGTTTTAAAAGAACAATTAGACTGTGTCAGAATGGCATCTGTAGTGTAAACCTCATACATATTTGGCTCTTGTTGTCTTAGTCTCACCAAGATGCTGCCTTGGTGTGGACGAATCAGCTACGAATCTAAGATGCTCTAAGGCTTCAATCGTTGGTGTGGGTACCTTCTGTTCTGAAATTCCTGCAGTAATGTTCAGTCAAAACATATGGTATTTTGAGCACCAATACAAATATTTCAGTGCAGAGGACAAGCAAAAGGTACAAGAAACTGGACAAATATAATTCTAGACAACATTGTGTGAACAGCATGCCCAAGAACTTAATGTAGAGGTATTATTCATATATATTCAGTGGTTGGTCTCTTCCCTGTGACCATCCAATTCTAGAACTGTGCATATAATAGAGTTGAGATTAGAATTTTTTGAAACTTGGTCTACTGTCATCCTAATTTGCTATCAATGCTAGATACCCTACAACAACAAAGCTGCCACTATGATTTCAGCATCGTACTTCCCTTTATCAGAACTGGCCCATGATCAAATCTTCGAATCAATAACGGTTCAGTGTAAGTCAGCATTGCATTTACGGGATTGTCTCTGTTTTTTCTGTTAAAATTCTCAAATTCTGTGTTATGGGATTGTCTCAGCTTTCTCAGTTCAAACACTATATACTCTTGCTGCAGACATCGATTTAGTCCTTGTCTGTATACCTATACATAAATTATTTTCTTTCTTTTTAATCTTGGCCGCTTTCTGATGCACAGCTTAATCCAATGGTGTGCCAAAACCATACTCTATGCAGAAAGTAGGACTACTGCTAGCAAAAATAAATTCCTATGCTATTATGCATCCCTATTATGATCTAGAGTTCTCAGAATGGCTTGTGTGGAAGAAGGGGCTGGAAGGTGGTGTACTTTAGGATGAAATTAATGAGTACTCTTGGTGGGTTTTCGATGGTGCAAGCAGATAAACAGTGATAAGAATGATTTTTTTTAAAACAAGATGCAAGATTGCTGCTCCGATTTCTCTGCCTAACCTTTCTATTAACACATAAACTGACTTACGTTTGTGCAGTTGTCGATTTCACGTGAAGGTAACGCTGACTTCGCCGGAACCGTGTGGAGCCGACGCAATCGTGAATGCCACGCATCGTCGCTTGATTCGGTAAAAGCAACGGAGCCTGAGAGAGCACGGATCCTTTCGCGGTCATAGATTTTACTATGAATCAAGGTGTAGGTTATTTTCTTAGTCCTTCCTGCATGGACAATAAGCTTGAGTGTTTATTGTTTTATATATAATTTTATGCCTTATCTATTTTTAATTCTATGTTTTTAATGGGCCAAAAAGGAGAGTGGGCTATTGGAACTTAAAATGAATCATAAATTGGGTTGGAACATATTGTACTTTTGTATTACATGGTGCCATCTCACAACAGGTTATCCTGCTTCGTTGGAGGCAACATAGGGAGAAACGATTGTAGTAAGGCACTTGTGGCCCATCATAAGTATCACATTGAATCATAACCAATGCAATAAAAATCATATATTGCATTAGAGTTTAACACTATTAATCTGTTGCAACAGTACTTCCTAATTGCACCTATATTCTAAACTGGTGCAATATCTTCTACATATTGCATCAAAAATAAATACTAACGCAACAAATTATGTCTGATGCAATAATTTCTATCTATTGCATCTCTTGTATGAAACCAGTGTGATAGATTGTACCTATTGCATCGACTGAGTTACTATCGCATCCAACTCCTTCTCGATGCAATAGCAGCAGCCTGTTGCATTAGATTTGCAAAATTGATGCAATAGTGGCCACCTATTGCATCAGATTTATGTTTGATGCAAGGCGAAGTGATGCAATAGGGTCAAAAATTAGTAGTGATTTGTATGCCACCGTTTATATCGCTAAAGGTTATTTTTCCTAAGTTTGTGTATGCATCATGTTTGCTCATCTCATGTCATTGCATTTACTCTCCCCTTATAAAATGATTATCTCTTTTGGATAAAAATTGATAACTTAATACTTATCTCACCATGGGGTAAACTTTGCAATAGATGGCCCGCACCAAGCAAACAGCGCATAAGTCCACTGGGGGCCGAGTTCCACGTCACTAGCTTGCACCCCGAGCGATCACTTGTGAGAGCAAGTTCTTGGAGGAGTTCGGGATGCCTACACTGCTATGGAGGGTACTTAGCCACGCTGGCTACCCGGAGGGCCAGGAGCCTCGTTACTCTTGGAAGAGGCAGGATGAGGACCTTTTTGCCCACGTGACCGTCAGTGTACCCTCTATGGGAGAGGACTCCGATTGGGCGGGTTGGCAGTCTTCAGCCAACGGTGCTACACCCAGGGAGGCCGCCAGCAGGGCAACTTTCCACGTCCTACGTGCCATCATGGAGCAGTTTCCGTTGAGACTTGCCGATGCCCTTGAGGGGGTGTTTCCAAGGAGCGATCCCTATACTACGGTGTGGGGACAGCCTATGGGGACATCTCTTTGGGGAGGCGGCGATGAGCAGGAGCATAGCGATAATGATGCTATGAGCGCCATGTTCGCTATGATCAAGACCTACGCAGCGGTAAAGCACAACTTCCTGGAGTTGAATGACCACATAGATCGCGCTCGTGAGGACCATATCTTTGCTTTCGGAGTCCAAAGCAGACTAGAGAGACAAACTTGGAGATATATGGTGGGAGAGGGACCAGGCGATAGTCAGAGAAGAGGTTGCTGCACAGGAGATCCTCCGTTTGCGTGGTCGGGTTGACCGCTTGACCACAAGCGAGAGGAATTGTGAGCGTATGCTTGAGCGCATGGTTCTTGAGAGGAATGAGGCCTGGCACGTAGAGGATCAGATGAGGGTTCAGCTCATCTATAGAGAGGGCTACATCGCACAGCTACATGAGGCTTATCACCAGCTTCATAATCAGCTTCACCCCTTCCACCAGCCCGGAGCCGCGGAGATGGAGCCCGGAGTCATAGTTGCTGACGGAGGAGAGATGGATATCGACGGACCTCCAGCGCCTGCACCAGCACCTCAGGTTCCTGCAGGAGACGCCGTAGTCGACGCCGAGTCCGACTTAGAGAGCGAGCACGAGTAGGCTAGTAGCTTCACCGCTAGTCTTAGATGCGTCTTTTGCGTTCCTCCTAGTTTGGCATGTAATCCTGTGTGATGTTGAGACTTGATGTATTTGGACCCTTGTGGTTGTGTGGTGATACCCGAACGCCTAAAAGTCCAGTGTATGTATGCTGGCAATTTTGGATGTTGTATGCCTTGGATGATGTTCTTAAGTAATCTAATTAGTGATGTTATGATTGTGGAAATGAATCTTTGTGCCTCTGTGTTGTTGAATGAATTCATTTTCTTCCAATAATTCAGTGGGCATGATTATACATTCGCTTACAAACATTATAACATCACCTAATAATTACTTGTTGCTAAAATATGCAGATGGTGGGAACACGTCGTACTGCCAGTGGCAATACAGTCGGTGATGGTACCAGTGGCAATGGAGGAAATGATGGAAATGGCAGAAATGGGGGCCACGGTGGAACCGCCGACACTGAACTACCACCTCCACCACCTATGACTGCCGAGCAGCTTTTTCGGTAATTTCTAGGAAGTCAACGCAATATGGAAGCCACGCTGCGTGATATTGCAGCCAACACTCATCAGAGAGCTCAGCAGGGAGCTCAACCAGCTAACCAGTACAACACCTTCAAGGATTTCCTCAACACCAAACCACCCAAGTTCCTGCAGGCCAAGGAACCACTTGAGGCAATAGAGTGGATCAATACCATGGAACAAAAGTTCCGTCCACTCAGAATGACTGAATCACTGAAGGTTGAGTATGGATCCCATCAACTTCAGGGACCGGCTGGGATTTGGTGGTCCCATCATCACACCACCTTCCCACCCAATGCTCCGATTACTTGGGCGCAGTTTACTCAGGCCTTCCGCAGCACCTACATTCCACCTGGGTTGATGGCGATGAAGGTGTCAGAATTCATGAAGCTTATCCAGGGCAACAAAACCATGATAGAGTACCTTCATGATTTCAACAACTTGTCCCGTTATGCTCCCGAGTACGTGGACACTGAGGAAAAGAAGATTGCTAGCTTCAAGAGGGGTCTCAACACCAAGATGGCCAAGACTATAGGAATCAACACTAGGACCACCTTTAATGAGCTCGTCAGTGACTGTCTAACCCAAGAGAACAACAACAACCTCCACTCAGCATCCAAGAACCGCAAGAGAAGCTTTGAAGCGGGATCATCTCAAGCTAGAGCCCCAATGGCAAATCGTCCGCAGTTTCGTCCACTAGCTCAGGGTTCTAGGTTCCGTGCACCACCTCCAAGAAGGAACACCAATGCTCCCCCACCACTGAAGAATCAAAGGGCTTACAGGCCACCAGCACCTCAAACTAGAGCCAAGACCGGTGGTCCACTGTAGCAGCACCAGCAATGAGGGGACCGTGCTTCAACTGCAATCAACCTGGGCACTTCGCCAAGTTCTGTCCTTATCCCAAGAAGCAGAACACCTACCAGGCCCGTGTGCATCACACGACAGTGGATGAAATTCCCGAAGGAAAGGCAGTGACAGCTGGTACGTTTTTCATCAACCAACACCCTGCAGTTGTTCTGTTTGATTCTGGATCATCGCATTCTTTTATGAGTCAAGCATATGCACGAAAGCATGATATAAAGTTCAAGGAGTTAGAATATGGGTACCGTATAAGCTCCATCGGTGCGGATGTGTTAATTAATCAGATGGTTGAAGGGGCCACCCTTATGCTAGGAAGCAAAAGGTTTAGAGTCAACCTGGTAGTTATGCCCGGACTAACATTGGACGTTATTCTGGGAATAAACTGGATGAAGGATAAGCAAGTAGTGATTGATGCGGGAAAAAGGACTGTTACCTTGAAAGACCCGGAGGGTGATGGCACTTTTCAAGTGTCGTTGCCCCGAAAAGTAGATCTTGCCATGTTAACCTATGCAATCCAAGCCCCTTCTCTTCTTGAGATTCCAGTTGTATGCGAGTTTCCGGATGTCTTTCCTGAAGAGTTGCCGGGACTACCACATGATAGGAAGATTGAGTTTGCAATTGACCTATTGCCTGGGACTGCACCTATATCCAAGAGACCGTACCGTATTCCTCCCAATGAGTTAGCAGAGTTAAAGAAACAGTTATTTTAGCTTTCCAAACTAGGTTTCATCAGGCCAAGTACTTCCGAGTGGGGTTGTCCTGCACTATTTGTGAAGAAGAAAGACCAGTCGTTGTGGTTGTGTGTAGATTATCGACCGCTCAACACAGTGACGGTTAAGAACAAGTATCCTCTGCCTAGGATTGATATCTTGTTTGATCAGTTAGCCAAGGCCAAGGTGTTTTCCAAGATTGATTTGAGGTCAGGGTATCATCAGATCAAGATTCGTCCAAAAGATATACCTAAGACTGCGTTCGTTACCAGATACAGATTGTACGAGTATCTCGTCATGTCTTTTGGCTTGACGAATGCTCCTGCATACTTCATGTATCTGATGAATTCGGTCTTTATGCCAGAATTGGACAAGTTTGTAATCGTATTCTTAGATGACATTCTTATCTATTCTGAAAATAAAGAAAAACATGCCAAGCACCTGAGGGTTGTGCTAACCAGACTTCGAGAGCATAAGCTGTACGCCAAGTTTAACAAATGCGAGTTCTGGCTAAAGGAAGTTACCTTCCTTGGCCATATCCTATCAGAGAAGGGCATCTCAGTCAATCCTAGCAAAGTACAAGAAGTCATGGACTGGCAGACACCAATATCAGTTCACGAAGTTCGAAGTTTTCTTGGTATGGCAGGGTACAATCGTCGTTTCATTCTAGATTTCTCTAGGATTATCAAGCCAATGACCAGTCTACTACAAAAAGATCACAAGTTTGTCTGGACAGAGGAGTGTGAGGCGGCTTTTCATACCTTGCAAGAGTTGCTAACCACTGCCCCTGTTCTGGCACAGCCTGACATCGAGAAGCCTTTTGATGTGTTTTGTGATGCATCGAAGATCGGTTTGGGTTGTGTGCTAATGCAAGAAGGCCGAGTCATTGCTTATGCTTCACGCCAGTTGAGAAAGCACGAAGTCAACTATCCAATGCATGACCTAGAGTTAGCTACAGTCGTGCATGCCTTGAAGATTTGTAGGCATTATCTATTGGGGAATGTATGCAACATCTATACCAATCACAAGTCTCAAGTATATCTTTACTCAACCCGAGCCCAACATGGGACAGCGAAGATGGTTAGAACTGATCAAAGACTATAACTTGCAAGTACATTATCACCCAGGCAAGGCAAACGTAGTGGCAGATGCCTTGAGCCGCAAGTCACATCACCATACAGTAGAACCGTTGTTTGAAGAAGGGTTCAACTTGATGCATCCTGCAGTCTTACACAATATTCAAGTCCAATGCTCTCTAGATTGTCAAATCATGGAAGGCCAAAAGACTGATCCAGATATCTACCATATCAAAGAAAGAATGAAGAAAGAGCCTACAAAGCATTTCTGAGTTGACGATAAAGGTGTGCTCTGGTTTGATCACCATCTTGTAGTCCCGAAGGACAGAGAGCTCAAGAATCGAATGATGGATGAAGTCCACCTTTCTAAGCTATCCATTCACCCTGGAAGCAACAAGATGTATCAAGAATTGAGGCCTCGCTATTGGTGGACCAAGATGAAGAAAGAGATAGCAGCATACGTGGCTTGATGTGACACTTGCTGTCATGTCAAGGCCTTTCACATGAAGCCTGCAGGTCTACTACAACCTCTGCCCGTACCTGCATGAAAATGGGATGACATCAAAGATGGATTTTATCACTGGACTACCAACTTCTCAAAAAGGAAATGATTCAATATGGGTGATTGTCGATCGTCTTACCAAGTCCGCTCACTTCCTACCTGTCAGGACCACCTACAGGCCACCGCAATATGCTGATCGTTATGTTGTGAAGATTGTTCGTTTGCATAGTGTACCCAAGACTATAGTGTCTAACAGAGGACCTCAGTTCACCGCTCGTTTTTGGGAATGCTTGCATGAAGAAATGGAAACCAAATTACTTCATAGTACTGCCTATCATCCTCAAACTTCAGGTCAGACTGAAAGACTTAATCAAACTCTTGAAGATATGTTGAGAGCCTGTGTGTTATCAGCCAAAGGATCATGGGAATCTTGGCTACCTTTGGCTGAGTTTTCCTACAACAACAGTTACCAAGAAAGTAATAAGATGGCCCCGTTCGAAGCTTTGTATGGCAGAAAGTGTAGAACTCCGTGGAACTGGGTCGAAGCGGGAGAAAGAAGAAACTATGGTATTGACTTTGTTCCCGAAGCTGAGGAGGAGGTCAGAATTATTCAAGAGCACATGAGGGCTACACAGTCTCAATAGAAAAACTATGCTGACAAGAGAAGAAGACCACTTACTTTTGAAGTAGGTGACTATGTTTATCTGAAAGTTTCTCCAATGAAAGGTACGCAACGGTTTGGAGTTAAAAGGAAGCTTGCACCAAGATATGTGGGACCGTATAAAATTCTAGAGAAGAAGGGTGAAGTTGCATACAAGATACAGTTGCCTAAATCAATGAGTTCGATCTTTCCGGTCTTTCACGTCTCTCAATTAAAGAAATGTTTGCGTGTTCCTGAAGAACGAATTGAAGAGCAAGAACTAGAGATGGAATCGGATCTAGTTTACAAAGAGGAGCCAGTGAGAATCGTTGATAGCAAGGAGCGGATAACTCGGAATCGTTTGGTGCGAACCTACAAGGTTGTATGGAGCCACCATGATGATCGAGATGCATCATGGGAGACGGAGGATTATCTGAAAGAAGTTTACCCCGAATTTCATAAAACCTGGTTAGTAACTCAAAATCTCGGGACGAGATTTTTATAAGGGGGGAAGGGCTGTAACACCCTAGGTGTTAAGCATGCACTAGGCATCTTCATTATCAAGTCATAAGCATGATCATGAGCATCATTAAGCATTAACCCTAAAAGTCACCTCTGTTGACATTTCTAACGTCGCTACTAGAAATAGAGGTAAAACCCTATCCCCGGCAACGGCGCCAAAAATGCTTGTTGGTATTTCTTATGCACAACTAAAATATAAAGGATTCCGCAAGCGCCACGTAAAAACCATTGTAGCATTTTACCGGAGTATTCGAGGTATCGTTATTTATATTTTACCACTGGAAACAATGGATAGAGACATTGATAGTTCACCATCATGTATCTACTAACTAATACACCAACTAGATTAAAGTAGGGGTAAATGATTTATTGATGATAGGAATTATGCATATATGACACACACGAGAGAATTCTATGATAAAAGAGTAAATAGCTAAAGTGAGAGGACAACAACAGAGAGTTCAAGGTTCCTAAATACTTCTCTATTACTTGGGTTCTATAATAACTGATTTATAGAAGGTAAAGCAATCACACAATAACACTTCGGGACATCGAACACTAGTCACGGAAAGGGGTGAGAAAGGGACTAGGAAGCTCCGACTACGGTCCTATAAACACCAACCCTAACATGGTGGAATACGCCGGCCGTCGGGTCTGCCACCACCTGGGGCTACCACAACTATATGTTGGACTGGTGCAATCTCGGGTAATATATAGCCTAGACTCCATGTCTACACTACCAATTACTACCCTAGTCACAATTAATAACTAGAGCACCCGATACGGGTGGAGATCCTATGCTAAAGTATAACAACTATACTAACCAATTAAATGTAATGCATAAAAGTAAATAGAGAAGATAAAATATATTAAAGCATAAGTCTTACAAAGAATGAATACAAAGACATACCAAAACTCTGATGACTCTTCCGAAGACTCCTCCGGAACCCAGGCGTAGCGCCGCTCTCCCTAACTCTCAACTAGAACTACATTGGAAAGTCTAGCCCTAATTCTCTAGAGATGAGAGGTCATCCATTCGAGGGACGCCTCTACATCTCCAATAATGTGGTGCCCTTAGGGAGGAGGGTCTACCTCTTTATTTATAGTCTAGAAAAGCTTCCACCTCTTCTGGACAGGCGATGTGGGACTAATTCGACTTCGGCAACGGTGGAGATGCAAACCCTAAGGCGGTAGGAGGCCCTCCGTCAAAGCGAGCCCGTCGCAATGGTGCTGTCCAATTCCCTATTTAAGATACTTTTATTTGATGGAAAATTGCATACTCCTGCAACACAAGTGAGAACACCAAAACTCGTGGAACTTGTTAGAATCAAAACCTACAACTATGCTTTATGGTTGATATCATGTTATATTGAGCAATAGTTGATGGAATAAAATAGGCATTAAGGACCGTCAACAACCTCATCAGCATATGAGTTGCATTTAAATTTAATCTTGCTTGCCATGTATCGGGGGTCAAACAACCGGCCAGTTAAGCCCCCGGTTAAATAAATACTACAGCCGTCATTAGCGCCAAGGTGCGGCCCATCGAAAGGCCAGGCATTGCGGGCCGTCGCTCTCCCCTGTGGACGAAAGGCCGACGGGCCGAGGCGGAACGCCCACGAACGGGCCACGCCACATGGCCCCTAGAGGAGGGGTCGGGACCACGACCTCAGGGGGCGCGACTTGCACGACCCCCCGACCGAACGGGAGGGCCTCCGAGCTCACGACACCGGAGGCAACGGCCCGCACGACCCTCGCACCTGCCTTTGCCCGGAAGCGATCCAGGCTTGTACCCCAAGACTAGGCAGTGGCGCTGTAGCTGGATTCTTGCACGACGGGTCAGCGCACGCCCACTCCGTCTGTGTCTCATGCCGGGCATGGACGGATGCCTTTGACCACACTGTTAGCCAGTGCAGGGCATAGACGCGCGCATTTGACCGCACTATTAGCCAGTGCAGGGCATGGAGGGCCATTCTACTACACTGTTAGCCAAAGCAGGGCATGGCGCACCGTCTGATCTCCCTGATGGCATGGCAGTCCGGACGGACCGACTGTCACGACCCATGACCGTGCGGTACAACGCCATTACGACTAACCCAATACGACAACGGCTCTAATCAACTGTTCATCCTCTTCGTCCACTGTGAGGGCATGGGCAGGGGTTTCGGCGACACGACAACACCGGCGAACAGCTCACGGCGACGTAAGCGACACGAGGAAGAAGGACGCCTCGACCCCAGGAGGACAGACGAACCACTCCACCGTTGTCCTTTTCCTTTCTTCTTTTCTTCCTTTACACGACACGCCCATTCCTCCCACATGAAGTCCGTGTAAGGCCGTACCCCCTTCATCTATAAAAGGGAGGGCGAGCCACCCTTAGCAAGGCATCGAACTGAAACCAAAGACATCGAGTCAGAAACACACACACGCCACGATATTGGCACCACGCTCAGTTATCACAGACTTGGGAGCCCCTTCCTCTCTCGAACCGTTTGTAACCCCTACTACGAACTGTCGCTAAGTAACACAACCCATTCGAACTGGACGTAAGGCCCCTCGCCTGAACCAGTATACTTCTCTGTATCCTCTTAGCAAACCATCCGGGCATAAACGCTGTTGACGGTGGATAACGTCAATATTTATTAGAACTTTAGACATGAAAGGATACATGAATACATACTAGTCTAGGGTTTTAACTGATAATTTCCACGAGTTTTGCATATTCTATATTTTCCAGGGATTATTCTAGAAAAGCATAAAAGAAGGGATTATAGTGCATAATCATCACGGAACTTATCCGCGACGGAAAACATCGTCATCAGGCTCAGGAAGGGTCTAGAAGACACCTGAAGCAGCCGGGACCTACAGGGGGAGTCCAGTGGGGCCGGCCGGCCCTACCTCGGCGCCGGTCGGCGCCCCCTGTGGCCTCCGGCCGCCGCCTTCCGGAGTCTTCCTCCCACAATCGTAACACCCCCGGTGTTACTACAACTAAAACCTGTCATGACATCATATGCCTTTGCAATGCATCTCATCAAGAGAGAACTATGACATGCAATAACTTAATAAGTTTATCTTCCTAGGCTTGTTTGGGTATAGCTAAGCATGTGATATCAATTATTCTTTCTAAACCTAGATGCTAAATTAGGATATAAAAATTTCCAAGTAAAACTAATCTTGGTGTGATCAAGTGTTTGGCTAACTATAACCTCAAAAGGCTAATCTTGTTTTACTAATCTTTGGAGGTGAATCAAGAATCAAGATTGAATTTGGAGTCTTTGTCCTTCACATAACCCTAGTGGTTAAGTGTGGATTAAGAATATCATTTTCAATCTTGAGGAGCTAACTATAATTAATTTTTCAAGTAAATTCTGCCAAACAAGGGCACCATTTGAAAGTATAAGTTTCATACTTGTAATGTGTGCCTTTGGTTGGGTCTTAACCTCACAAGCTCAGCCCTAAATAGTTATACAAAGTTTGAATTAGCAATTCAAATCCAAACCCTAATTTCAAAATCCTTTTCTACCCCTTTTTTCTGTAGTTTCAAAACTATTCAAAATTTGGGGTTGGTCCAAAAAGCAAAGTTGTAGATCTTGATGAGAGGAACAACTTTGGTATTCAAAGTTTTTCAAGGTTCCATTAAAAATTTGAAGTAATTTAAAAATTCAGTTTGAAGGGTTTTTGTTCCCTTTTCAAAATGTCAATACAATTCAAAATTTATTCATTATCAGAGAAAACTTCCTAAATAGAAGTTGTAGAGCAAGAAAAGTTGTGCAACTTCTATTTTGGGAGATTTTTATCTTCTATTCAAATTTCAAAAGTAATTTTAAAAGTTTGCAAATCGGTTTAAAAGGAGAAGGGGGGAGCTACGGTCACAAAGGCAAGCAGCTCGGCTCGCCCGCCGCCGCCGCCCTCTGCCGTCGCGAAGGCTCGCCCGTGCCACCTCCTGCTTGACGTGTCGAGTGCGCCGCCTCGTCTGCCGCTCTAGGAGCAAATGCCATCGCCTATAAGAGCCGGGCTCGCCGCCGCGCCGCCTTCTTTTCTTCCTCTTTCGCCGCCGACCGCCGCCTTTCCACCGAGCAATTCCCGCTCCCACGCCCCACCGCCGTCTCCAATAGCTTGCACACCGCTCCGCCACCTCCTTGCGCATCGCTTGAGCCGCTAGCCATGGTGTTGAGGGGCGACCCCGCGCCTCCGCACGCCGCCATCTCCTTCCTTTTCCGCCGCCCGGCACCGCCGTGAGCCTCTCCGCGACCGGCGCTCATCCAAGCGTCTCTAGCTCAACCAACACCACCACCCGCTTCGCCTTAGCTCACTTGAACATCATCGGCCATCTGTTTTCCACAGGCCACCGCCCGAGTTCGCCGGAACACCACCACGCCGCCGTGTTCACGCCGCCGTGAGCCACTTGCCACCACGCGCTAACCCCTCCGACCACCGCCAAACCCACCGCAACCCCTGTTTTGAAGTCCCGGTGAGCTCCCTGGTGCTTATAGGGGTATCGTAGTCGCGTCCTTCGCCGCCGTTTAGCCGGAATGGCCACGCCCGTCAAGCTCCGCCCGTCTCGCCGCCCGTCGTGCTCGCGGTCGGTGCATATAGTGCTCCGCCGAAGTCGCGTTCGTGCCGCGCCGTGTGTCGCGTCAAGTCGCTGAGCACATAGGTGCGCTTCGGTTTCGCCGGGAGGAACTCCGACAAGCCGGCATCGCCACGCCGTGCGCCGCCGTCCGCCATAGCCGCCGCCCCAGCGCCTCGGTGCATGCCTAGGGTCGAGTAATACCTCGTTAGGTCCGTAGTGAAGTGGGGAGTTCGTTGGTGTGATTGTCGCCGCCGGCCGGCTCGCCGACGGCGAGCGAGCATCGCCGTCGTTTTTCTCTCCGCCGCCGCCCGCCTGGCCCGGAGTGGGCCGGGTGGGCGAAAGGCCGGCCTGGGCTACACTGCACTTAAATGAATTTGGTTTTCTTTTTTTTTCTTTTAAATTCTCGAATGGCTGATTTCATATTTTTGTAAATAATTATTGAGGGCTGATAAAAATAAACTAAAAATTGCTCTGTGCTCACAATAATATGCTCTATTTAATAAAAATATTGAGTGCATGTGTTTAGTATAGTTTCTGAAAACCAAAAATACAACTTTAATTGCTAATCTTAATTTTTCATGATTTTTGTAGTTTTCTGTGTGTTTCCAAAAATCATGAAAAATTAGGGTTAAGCTTAATTAGGTAAAACCTACTTACCTTAAAATTTGTAGCTCATTTGGATAAAGTTTCATTAAGGCTTAATTTCTAACTTAATTAATAAAGACTTAATTAAATTCTTTAAATAAGTCTTTATTAATTAAACTTGTTTAATAACTGTAAAAATGGTTAATAAAGTACTTAGTGGTGTTGCTCACTTTAGAGATGTGTGACTTTGGGATTGAGTGATGACCCTTGGTCATTAACCCTAATGACCCTTGACACTGAACCGCTTTTGCGTTTAGCGTTTTGACGTCGTTGCGGCTTGTCGAGAGCTATGGTAGCCCTCATCGGCAAGACCATCACCCTTGCAAAGTGATGGCATGCAGATCTTACTAGAGAACTCCGTCGTCGTTAGTTAGTTCGAGGTGGTATGCGCATCTTCGCCACTCTTCCGATAGCAAATCCATCGGGGTGGCTTGATGCGCATCTTTGTTAAGACCCCAAGTTACCACCACTTGAGAAGTGAAGTTGTTTAGTGTCGTTTTAGTAACTCCATGCATCTCCGTCGCATTATCATGTTACTTTAACTGCACATCATGATCATTTGTTATCTCCGTGTAGTTGAGGGGTCCGAAGAAGTTGCTTTGTTGATCCGACCCCCCGCCGTTCTTTGAGGCCGAAGTTGTTCGAAGGAGTGAGCTCCGACCCCGTTGGTTCTTCGTCGGGGCCCGAAGTTCTTTGTCAACCCAGGCAAGCCCCGTGCATTTAAACCCTTCCTTGCGTTTATAAAGCTTTAATAACTTCTATGCTTATGAAATGATGCATTAGGTGAATAGGAGTTGAGTGCTATCCTAAGTTGATGCATTTACCTTCCTTGATGTTGATATATCATCCTTGATACCTGTTTTATTTACAAATGCTTAGTGATGCTTAGCCCTGCTTATTTTAAGATAGGTTTTCAAGGTAAATGTTTTCAATGATGAGAACCATTGATGACTCTAATGAGCATGGCTCTGGTGAGTACGGCTTCGAGGAGCATGTCTCTGATGAGTATGGAAAAGAGGAATGAAATTGAGACCGGCGGGACACGGCTTTGTTTGTGGTGGAAGCCGATTGGGACGCCCAGTCGTGCTTGTCCCGCTGGAGTCGATTAAGGACCGTCCGTTGTTGGCCCTTGGATCAATTTGTTAGTACTGATCACATGCTCTTGAAGTAAGCTCCGGTGGGTCGATCTATGCCGAGAACGGACAACCGCTGCATCGGGAGTGGAGAGATGGCGGGGAGTAGTGTGTACCCACCCCAAGGGGTTAACCGTCACTTTACGACGTAGGGCGGTGGTGTACTATGCTCTCGGGTGACGCGGACCCGCCCGGACATAGAGACTCCGAGTGTTGGGTTGATATATGGGGGTTAGAGTCCCGCATATGTCGTGGTGGTTAGGAATCCCCACCGGGTATAAAAGCGGTTCGAATCGTCGTTGCTTCGCGGTAAAGGAAGCTTGGTCCTCGCCCCTTCATCGTAGTAATAATAGCGGTGGAATGGAATGATGGTTTATAAGTGATTAAATGTTTGAGAAGTGTTTGATTTAGACTAGGATCACCTAGAGGATAGGAATTATAATTAATGATGATTAAAAGTGGTAACCAAAGCTTTTATGCAAAAGAGTCATTGATCTTGTTAAGCTTTTTACCTTGATACCCATCAGCTAGCATTCCCGAGTCTTCACCTCACTTTTAGTCGGTTAAGTCTTGCGGAGTACTTTTGTACTCGGGGTTTGTTCTACCCCCTTGTTGGTGAACCGCATGAGCAAGTGTGCTATGGCCCTTGCCGCATGACGGTTGTTGAAGTTTCCGATGAGGATTAGTTTGTTTGGCCGCGGGCAAGGCACTTTTGTTGTTTGGCTTGTAATATGTTACTTAATGATACTCCACCGGGTTTGTATTAACTTAAGCACTGGTTTGTATAAGTTTAAGAAACTAATGATGTAAATTATGGTTATGTAAGTCTTCCGCTACTCGTTGTACTTTTATATAAAACTGTTGTAATATCGCAATGTATCTCTGAGAATGCGATCTTGGTTTGTTGTGGTTTCATCGGGCTTCACCCGACGGAACGTTGTAAGTTATATGGTACGCAAGCATAGCCGTCGGAGGCCTTTGGGGCAATGACAGGTGCTTGTGAGCCATATAATTTAGAAGGTTCTGCCACAAATTGGTGAGGACAAAGTGCGCAGAAAAGACTGATGTTGGTCTGTGAGGGCAGTATTGGTCCTATTAAAGCTGTCAGATGTAAGCGGGCCCGGCCTCGAGGAAGCGGGACGTTACAAATTGGTATCAGAGCCATTCTCGCAAGGATACTTGTAGTATTGCCTTGCGAAAACTTCTAAACGATTTGGATCTCAAAAACTTAATTTACTGATTTGGTCCAAATTGCTTTTACTCAACCTTAATCTTTCTAATGATCCTTCTTACTCTTTTGGAAAGTTTAGGGTGGAGTATCATGTGTGATTTTCTTTTTGCCCTATATTATAAACCCTGTATGTGTTCATTATAAAAGTTTTGTTGTTCGTAAGATCGATCATGCATCATGCTTAATTAACCTGTATTAATTAATAATCATATCCCTGTTAAAGTGGTTTGGGTTAAGTAGAACCAATCCTATTCTTGCTAACTTTAGAATCTCTCACTCTATTCTTACTACTCTATCTTTCCATTCTACAGGATGGCACGTACTAAGCTCACACCCCGCAAGATGACTGGTCCCAAGGGTGTGCCACGTCACCAGCTTGCCCCTCGCAACAATGATAGTGAGGCTGGCCCGAGTGAGCCGAAGCCCAAATCCAAGCGCCAGATAGCGTTTGAGGAGATGGAGAATGCTCTCTTAGTGGCTTCCCGTGATAGGGTGGCTGATGTCATCGAGATTGGGAAGTGGAAGGCTGAGTGGGAGAAGGCCCTCGAGCAACAAGCAATGAAGCATGGCGCCGTGAGGACGTGGCTAGGGCGCTGCACCCGTGAGTTGGAGTTCTACGTGGAGGAGTTGGAGAGGGAGAACCGTAGCTCCACGAGAACGTCCATCGTATGCACTATGGGCAGCCCCTAGTTGGAGAAGAGGAAAATGAGGAGGAGGAGCCAGAGGTTGAGTCTCCTACGCACCCCCCGAGTGAGACTTACCCTAGTGAGGAGGTTGATCGTGAGTCGGTGGGTCGACAATGGAGATGTTTGAGTAGTGAAGTTGGTGTCCGAGGGTTGTAAAATATGTAATATATTGTGGCAAGTAGTTGAACACGGAAGGTCCTGCCTAAGTGCGGACGTGTATGATAAATAAGCAACTCTGTAAAATACGTGCTTGTACTGCTTTTCAAGTTCAATAAAAAAAATGCTTGTGAATAAAGTTGGGAAAGTCTGTGCTACCTCTGTTCACGAAATTCAAGACATACCTGTAGTCTGTGAATTTCCAGATGTGTTCCCTAAAGATTTGCCGGGTCTACCACCTGAGCGTGAAGTTGAGTTCTCGATTGAGTTAAAGCCTGGAGCTGTGCCAGTCTCAAGGCGTGCCTATCGAATGCCACCAAAAGAATTAGCAGAGATGAAGGAGCAACTGGAGCAATTGCTTATCAAGAAGTTTATTCGACCCAGCTCATCGCCATGGGGTTGTCCGCGATATTTGTGAAAAAAAAGAAAGACCAATCCTTGAGGATGTGTGTGGATTACCGTCCTCTAAACGAGGTGACCATTAAAAAAATATCCCCTTCCTCGTATTGATCTTCTCTTTGATCGCTTAGTGGGAGCCAAAGTGTTTTCTAAAATTGATCTCCGATCCGGATACCACCAAATAAGAATCAAACCCGAAGATATCCACAAAACAGCTTTTTATTACCGATATGGCCTTTATGAATATCTAGTTATGTCTTTTGGCCTTACTAATGCTCCAAATCATTTCATGTACCTCATGAATTCGGTGTTTATGCCTCGAGCTTGATAAGTTTGTCGTTGTCTTCATCGACGACATCCTTATTTATTCCAAAACCAAAGAGGAACATGCGGAGCATCTCCGTATTGTGCTGACTCGCCTTCGAGAACACCAACTCTATGCCAAGTTTAGCAAATGTGAATTTTGGCTAAATAAAATTTCTTTCCTTGGTCATGTCCTATCTGGCCAAGGCGTGGTCATTGACCCCGCAAAGTTCAAGATGTTTTAAACTGAAACCACCTACCACCGTCCCACCAAGTTCGAAGTTTCCTAGGAATGGCGGGCTATTACCGTCGTTTCATTCCAAGTTTCTCCAAAGTCTCTAAACCTATCACCGAACTTCTAAAGAACCAAACCAAGTTCCGATGGTCACCGAGTGCGAAAAGCTTTCCAAACTCTCAAAAACGCTTTTGACCATCGCTCCAGTCCTTGCACAACCAAATGTTGAGAAGCCGCTTTGACGTGTCTTGTGATGCTTCCGAATTGGTATTGGGTGTGTATCGATGCAAGAAGGCCGGGTGATAGCCTATGCTTCCTCGTCAACTCAAACGTCATGAAGAACATTATCCTACTCATGACTTGGAATTAGCAAATGTTGTTCATGCTCTCAAGATCCGAGGCACTATTTATTGGGAAATTTATGTCACGTATACACCGACCACAAGAGTTTGAAGTATATCTTTACG
Organism: Chrysopogon serrulatus; assembly: GCA_015844335.1. Taxonomy (NCBI): domain Eukaryota; kingdom Viridiplantae; phylum Streptophyta; class Magnoliopsida; order Poales; family Poaceae; genus Chrysopogon; species Chrysopogon serrulatus. The sequence goes on along the minus strand of JADLZL010002410.1, from coordinate 15,214 downwards.
CAGACAGAGTTAAATATGAGGCAAATAAGATGGCTTGAATTGATCAAAGACTATGACCTAGAGATACATTATCATCCCGGCAAAGCTAATGTGGTTGCCGATGCTCTCGATCGCAAATCTCGGTAATAATCGCTTATCCGTCCCACCCGCAAGTCTAAATCTCTGTCAAGAATTAGAAAGGTTGGGTATTGAGATGATTGCACAAGGAGAATTGAATAATATCACCGTGAAGCAAGGAAAAAAAATAGCCCGCTATTTTTGCCGCTATAGCCCGAATAGCTTGAAAAAAAATTGTGCCGCTATTTGCGTTTATGCACAATTTTGCCGCTATTTTGCCGCTAAAGTCCGCTAATTAATAAAACGCTAAGCACTTTAGCCTTAGCTCGCTATTTAAAAACATGGCCGTGAAGTCATCCATTCAAGCTCAGATTATAGAAGCCCAACGCACAAGCAAGGGGATAGCTCATATTAAAGATAAGGTTCAAGCAGGTCGAGCAGCTTGTTTCCATATTGATGACAAGGGAGTATTGTGGTTCAAACACCGACTAGTTGTCCCCAAAGTTCCTGAACTTCGTCAACTGATCCTTGATGAGGCCCATATGACTAGTTTTTCAATCCATCCAGGCAGCAATAAGATGTACCATGACCTAAGGCAGAGGTTCTGGTGGACTAAAATGAAGATTGAAATAGCTCGCTATGTGGCACGATGTGATGTCTGTCGAAAAGTCAAGGCCGTACATTTGAAGCCAGGTAGGGGAATTGCAACCTCTACCAATTCCAGCTGAAGTGGGAAGATATCGAGATGGATTTCATAGTGGGTCTTCCAAAGACAGCTCGTGGTTATGATTCTATCTGGGTAATTGTTGATCGCTTGACCAAAACCGCTCATTTTATACCAGTAAAGAATAAGTACCGAGCTCCTCATTATGCTAAGCTGTACATTGATCGAATTATGAGTTTACATGGGGTACCAAAGAGTATAGTCACTGATAGAGGTGCTCAGTTTGTAGCTCAATTCTGGAAGAAGTTCCAAGAATCTATGGGAACTCAGTTGTTGTATAGCACAGCTTACCATCCTCAAACCGATGGACAAACTGAGAGAGTTAATCAAGTCCTTGAAGACATGCTGAGGTCATGTGTTTTGACTTATTCAGCAGCATGGGATGAATGTTTGCCACTAGTGGAATTTGCATACAACAATAGTTATCAAGAAAGTATCAAAATGGCACCATTTGAAGCACTCAGATGGTCGTAGATGCCGTGTTCCGCTTAATTGGTCTGAAACGGGAGAAAGATGGTTCTTCGGAGTTGATCTAGTGAAGCAAACCGAAGAAAAGGTGAAGCGTATTCAAGCTAATTTGAGAATAGCCCAGTCCAGACAAAAGAGCTATGCAGATAAAAGGCGTCGGCCCTTGGTATTCCAAGTCGGGGATTTTGTGTATTTGAAGGTGTCACCCACCAAAGGAGTCACTCGCTTTGGAGTTAAAGGCAAGTTAGCACCACGCTACATTGGTCCATTTCAAATCATTGAAAGGTGTGGGCAAGTGGCATATCGTCTTGATTTACCTGAACAATTGTCTATGATACATAATGTCTTCCACGTGTCTCAATTGAAGAAATGCCTCAGGGTACCCGAGCAAGTCATGGATATTGAAGGTGTTGAGATCAAACCCGACTGCCTTATGCCGAACATCCAATCCAGGTTCTAGATCAAAAGGATCGTGTGACCCGTCGCCGTACCATCAGATTCTACAAAGTACAGTGGAACCAACACTCTGAGGAAGAAGCTACTTGGGAATCTGAGGATTTCTTGGCCGAGCACTTTCCAGACTTCTATGCCTCCATCTAAGACGTGACTTGTCTCTATAAGTCATGGCTTTCCTCATAAAATGAGACTTGTAACATAAACTCTCTACCTCCCTTATGAAACCATGTAAGATGTGCAAGTATGACACGTTTCCTTTTCCATTACTTAACTCAACTCTTAAATCTCGGGACGAGATTTTCTTTAAGGGGGATGTGATGTAACACCCCTGGTGTTACTACAACTAAAACCCCGTCATGACATCATATGCACTTTACCAATGCATCTCATCAGTAGAGAACTATGACATGCAATAACTTAATAAGTTTATCTTCCTAGGCTTGTTTGGGTATAGCTAAGCATGTGATATCAATTATTCTTTCTAAACCTAGATGCTAAATTAGGATATAAAAATTTCCAAGTAAAACTAATCTTGGTGTGATCAAGTGTTTGGCTAACTATAACCTCAAAAGGCTAATCTTGTTTTACTAATCTTTGGAGGTGAATCAAGAATCAAGATTGAATTTGGAGTCTTTGTCCTTCACATAACCCTAGTGGTTAAGTGTGGATTAAGAATATCATTTTCAATCTTGAGGAGCTAACTATAATTAATTTTTCAAGTAAATTCTGCCAAACAAGGGCACCATTTGAAAGTATAAGTTTCATACTTGTAATGTGTGCCTTTGGTTGGGTCTTAACCTCACAAGCTCAGCCCTAAATAGTTATACAAAGTTTGAATTAGCAATTCAAATCCAAACCCTAATTTCAAAATCCTTTTCTACCCCTTTTTCTGTAGTTTCAAAACTATTCAAAATTTGGGGTTGGTCCAAAAAGCAAAGTTGTAGATCTTGATGAGAGGAACAACTTTGGTATTCAAAGTTTTTCAAGGTTCCATTAAAAATTTGAAGTAATTTAAAAATTCAGTTTGAAGGGTTTTTGTTCCCTTTTCAAAATGTCAATACAATTCAAAATTTATTCATTATCAGAGAAAACTTCCTAAATAGAAGTTGTAGAGCAAGAAAAGTTGTGCAACTTCTATTTTGGGAGATTTTTATCTTCTATTCAAATTTCAAAAGTAATTTTAAAAGTTTGCAAATCGGTTTAAAAGGAGAAGGGGGGGAGCTACAGTGCAGCAGGCAAGCAGGCAGCTCGCCGACGGCCGCCGCCCTCTGCCGTCGCGAAGGCTCGCCCGTGCCACCTCCTGCTTGACATGTCGAGTGCGCCGCCTCGTGCTGTCGCTCTAGGAGCAAATGCCATCGCCTATAAGAGCCGGAGCTCGTCGCGCCGCCGCCTTCTTTTCTTCCTGCTCGCCGTCGACCGCCGCCTTTCCACCGAGCAATTCCCGCTCCACGCCCCACCGCCATCTCCAATAGCTTGCACACCGCTCCGCCACCTCCTTGCGCATCGCTTGAGCCGCTAGCCATGGTCTGAGGACGACCAGCGCCTCCGCACGCCGCCATCTCCTTCCTTTCCGGCCGCCAGCACCGCCGTGAGCCTCTCCGCCCTGACCAGCGCTCATCCAAGCGTCTCTAGCTCAACCAACACCACCACCCGCTTCGCCTTAGCTCACTGAACATCATCGGCCATCTGTTTTCCACAGGCCAACGCCGAGTTCGCCGGAACACCACCACGCCGCCGTGTTCACGCCGCCGTGAGCCACTGCCACCACGCGCTAACCCCTCCGACCACCGCCAAACCCACCGCAACCCTGTTTTGAAGTCCCGGTGAGCTCCTGGTGCTTATAGGGGTATCGTAGTCGCGTCCTTCGCCGCCGTTTAGCCGGAATGGCCACGCGCCGTCAAGCTCCGCCGTACCGCCGCCGTCGTGCTCGCGGTCAGGTGCATATAGTGCTCCGCTGAGTCGCGTTCGTGCCGCGCCGTGTCCGCGTCAAGTCGCTGAGCACGTAGGTGCGCTCGGTTTCGCCGGAGGAACTCCGACAAGCCGGCATCGCCGCTGCCGTGCGCCGCCGTCCGCCATAGCCGCCGCCGCGAGCGTCTCAGTGCATGCCTAGGGTCGAGTAATACCTCGTTAGGTCCGTAGTGAAGTGGGGAGTTCGTTGGTGTGATTGTCGTCGCCGGGCCGGCTCGCCGACGGCGAGCATCGCCGCCGTCGTTTTCTCCGCCGCCGCCGCTGGCCCGGAGTGGGCCGGGTGGGCCGAAAGGCCGGCCTGGGCTGCACTGCACTTAAATGAATTTGGTTTTTCCTTTTTTCTTTTAAATTCTGAATGGCTGATTTCATATTTTTGTAAATAATTATTGAGGGCTGATAAAAATAAACTAAAAATTGCTCTGTGCTCACAATAATATGCTCTATTTAATAAAAATATTGAGTGCATGTGTTTAGTATAGTTTCTAAAAACCAAAAAATACAACTTTAATTGCTAATCTTAATCTTTCATGATTTTTGTAGTTTTCTGTGTGTTTCCAAAAATCATGAAAAATTAGGGTTAAGCTTAATTAGGTAAAACCTACTTACCTTAAAATTTGTAGCTCATTTGGATAAAGTTTCATTAAGGCTTAATTTCTAACTTAATTAATAAAGACTTAATTAAATTCTTTAAATAAGTCTTTATTAATTAAACTTGTTTAATAACTGTAAAAATGGTTAATAAAGTACTTAGTGGTGTTGCTCACTTTAGAGATGTGTGACTTTGGGATTGAGTGATGACCCTTGGTCATTAACCCTAATGACCCTTGACACTGGGAACTGTTTGCGTTTAGCGTTTTCGACGTCGTTGCGGCTTGTCAGGAGAGCTATGGTAGCCCTCACTGGCAAGACCATCACCCTTGCAGTGATGGCATGCAGATCTTACTAGAGAACTCCGTCGTCGTTAGTTCGAGGGGTGGTATGCAGATCTTCGCCACTCTTCCGATAGCAGTCCATCGGGGTGGCTTGATGCAGATCTTTGTTAAGACCCTGTTACCACCACTTGAGAAGTGAAGTTGTTTAGTGTCGTTTTAGTAACTCCATGCATCTCCGTCGCATTATCATGTTACTTTAACTGCACATCATGATCATTTGTTATCTCCGTGTAGTTGAGGGGTCCGAAGAAGTTGCTGTTGATCCGACCCCCGTCGTTGCTGAGGCTGAGTTGTTCGAAGGAGTGAGCTCCGACCCTGTTGGTTCTTCGTCGTCGGGCGAAGTTCTTTGTCAACCCAGGCAAGCCCCGGTGCATTTAAACCCTTCCTTGCGTTTATAAAGCTTTAATAACTTCTATGCTTATGAAATGATGCATTAGGTGAATAGGAGTTGAGTGCTATCCTAAGTTGATGCATTTACCTTCCTTGATGTTGATATATCATCCTTGATACCTGTTTTATTTACAAATGCTTAGTGATGCTTAGCCCTGCTTATTTTAAGATAGGTTTTCAAGGTAAATGTTTTCAATGATGAGAACCATTGATGACTCTAATGAGCATGGCTCTGGTGAGTACGGCTTCGAGGAGCATGTCTCTGATGAGTATGGAAAAGAGGAATGAAATTGAGACCGGCGGGACACGGCTTTGTTTGTGGTGGAAGCCGATTGGGACGCCCAGTCGTGCTTGTCCCGCTGGAGTCGATTAAGGACCGTCCGTTGTTGGCCCTTGGATCAATTTGTTAGTACTGATCACATGCTCTTGAAGTAAGCTCCGGTGGGTCGATCTATGCCGAGAACGGACAACCGCGTACTGGGAGTGGAGAGATGGCGGGAGTAGTGTGTACCCACCCTGCGGGTTAACCGTCACGGACGACGTAGGGCGGTGGTGTACTATGCTCTCGGGTGACGCGGACCCAGTCTGGACATAGAGACTCCGAGTGTTGGGTTGATATATGGGGGTTAGAGTCCCGCATATGTCGTGTGGTTAGGAATCCCCAGCTGGGTATAAAAGCGGTTCGAATCGTCGTTGCTTCGCGGTAAAGGAAGCTTGGTCCTCGCCCCTTCATCGTAGTAATAATAGCGGTGGAATGGAATGATGGTTTATAAGTGATTAAATGTTTGAGAAGTGTTTGATTTAGACTAGGATCACCTAGAGGATAGGAATTATAATTAATGATGATTAAAAGTGGTAACCAAAGCTTTTATGCAAAAGAGTCATTGATCTTGTTAAGCTTTACCTTGATACCCATCAGCTAGCATTCCTGAGTCTTCACCTCACTTTTAGTCGGTTAAGTCTTGCGGAGTACTTTTGTACTCAGGGTTTGTTCTACCCCCTGCGGGTGAACCGCATGAGCAAGTGTGCTATGGCCCTTGCCGCATGACGGTTGTTGAAGTTTCCGATGAGGATTAGTTTGTTTGGCCGCCCTGGCAAGGCACTTTTGTTGTTTGGCTTGTAATATGTTACTTAATGATACTCCACCGGTTTGTATTAACTTAAGCACTGGTTTGTATAAGTTTAAGAAACTAATGATGTAAATTATGGTTATGTAAGTCTTCCGCTACTCTGTTGTACTTTTATATAAAACTGTTGTAATACTGCAATGTATCTGCGAGAATGCGATCTTGGTTTGTTGTGGTTTCATCGGGGCTTCACCCGACGGAACGTTGTAAGTTATATGGTACGCAAGCATAGCCGTCGGAGGCCTTTGGGGCAATGACAAAAGCTTGTGAGCCATATAATTTAGAAGGTTCTCGCCACAAATTGGTGAGGACAAAGTGCTTAGAAAAAGACCGATGTTGGTCCGTGAGGGCGTATTGGTCCTATTAAAGCCGCCGATGTAAGCGGGCCCGGCCTCGAGGAAGCGGGACGTTACAAATTGGTATCGAGTATTCTCGCAAGGATACTTGTAGTATTGCCTTGCGAAAAACTTCTAAACGATTTGGATCTCAAAAACTTAATTTACTTGATTTGGTCCAAATTGCTTTTACTCAACCTTAATCTTTCTAATGATCCTTCTTACTCTTTTGGAAAGTTTAGGGTGGAGTATCATGTGTGATTTTCTTTTTTGCCCTATATTATAAACCCCGTATGTGTTCATTATAAAAGTTTTGTTGTTCGTAAGATCGATCATGCATCATGCTTAATTAACCTTGTATTAATTAATAATCATATCCCCTGTTAAAGTGGTTTTGGGTTAAGTAGAACCAATCCTATTCTTGCTAACTTTAGAATCTCTCACTCTATTCTTACTACTCTATCTTTCCATTCTACAGATGGCACGTACTAAGCTCACACCCCGCAAGATGATCGGTCCCAAGGGTGTGCCACGTCACCGCCTTGCCCCTCGCAACAATGATAGTGAGGTCGGCCCGAGTGAGCCGAAGCCCAAATCCAAGCGCCGATAGCGTTTGAGGAGATGGAGAATGCTCTCTTAGTGGCTTCCCGTGATAGGGTGGCTGATGTCATCGAGATTGGGAAGTGGAAGGCTGAGTGGGAGAAGGCCCTCGAGCAAAACAAGAATGAAGCATGGCGCCGCGAGGACGTGGCTAGGGCGCCGCACCCGTGAGTTGGAGTTCTACGTGGAGGAGTTGGAGAGAGAGAACCAGGAGCTCCACGAGAACGTCCATCGTATGCACTATGGGCAGCCCCTAGTTGGAGAAGAGGAAAATGAGGAGGAGGAGCCAGAGGTTGAGTCTCCTACGCACCCCCCGAGTGAGACTTACCCTAGTGAGGAGGTTGATCGTGAGTCGGTGGCTGACAATGGAGATGTTTGAGTAGTGAAGTTGGTGTCCGAGGGTTGTAAAATATGTAATATATTGTGGCAAGTAGTTGAACCTGGGAAGGTCCTGCCTAAGTGCGGACGTGTATGATAAATAAGCAACTCTGTAAAATACGTGCTTGTACTGCTTTTCAAGTTCAATAAAAAAATGCTTGTGAATAAAGTTGGGAAAGTCTGTGCTACCTCTGTTCAAGAAATTCAAGACATACCTGTAGTCTGTGAATTTCCAGATGTGTTCCCTAAAGATTTGCCGGGTCTACCACCTGAGCGTGAAGTTGAGTTCTCGATTGAGTTAAAGCCTGGAGCTGTGCCAGTCTCAAGGCGTGCCTATCGAATGCCACCAAAAGAATTAGCAGAGATGAAGGAGCAACTGGAGCAATTGCTTATCAAGAAGTTTATTCGACCCGACTCATCGCCATGGGGTTGTCCGGCGATATTTGTGAAAAAAGAAAGACCAATCCTTGAGGATGTGTGTGGATTACCGTCCCTCTAAACGAGGTGACCATTAAAAAAAATATCCCTTCCTCGTATTGATCTTCTCTTTGATCGGTTAGTGGGAGCCAAAGTGTTTTCTAAAATTGATCTCCGATCTGGATACCACCAAATAAGAATCAAACCCGAAGATATCCACAAAACAGCTTTTATTACCAGATATGGCCTTTATGAATATCTAGTTATGTCTTTTGGCCTTACTAATGCTCCAAATATTTCATGTACCTCATGAATTCGGTGTTTATGCCCCGAGCTTGATAAGTTTGTCGTTGTCTTCATCGACGACATCCTTATTTATTCCAAAACCAAAGAGGAACATGCGGAGCATCTCCGTGATTGTCTTGACTTCGTCTTCGAGAACACCAACTCTATGCCAAGTTTAGCAAATGTGAATTTTGGCTAAATAAAATTTCTTTCCTTGGTCATGTCCTATCTGCTGAAGGCGTGGTCATTGACCCCGGCAAAGTTCAAGATGTTTTAAACTGAAAACCACCTACCACCGCCCACCAAGTTCGAAGTTTCCTAGGAATGGCGGGCTATTACCGTCGTTTCATTCCAAGTTTCTCCAAAGTCTCTAAACCTATCACCGAACTTCTAAAGAACCAAACCAAGTTCCGATGGTCACCTGAGTGCGAGAAAGCTTTCCAAACTCTGAAAACGCTTTTGACCACTGCTCCAGTCCTTGCACAACCAAATGTTGAGAAGCCGTTTGACGTGTACTGTGATGCTTCTGGAATTGGTATTGGGTGTGTACTGATGCAAGAAGGCCGGGTGATAGCCTATGCTTCCCGTCAACTCAAACGTCATGAAGAACATTATCCTACTCATGACTTGGAATTAGCAGCTGTTGTTCATGCTCTCAAGATCTGGAGGCACTATTTACTGGGAAATTTATGTCACGTATACACTGACCACAAGAGTTTGAAGTATATCTTTACGCAGACAGAGTTAAATATGAGGCAGCGAAGATGGCTTGAATTGATCAAAGACTATGACCTAGAGATACATTATCATCCGGGCAAAGCTAATGTGGTTGCTGATGCTCTCAGTCGCAAATCTCAGTGTAACTGCTTATCTGTCCCACCCGCAAGTCTAAATCTCTGTCAAGAATTAGAAAGGTTGGGTATTGAGATGATTGCACAAGGAGAATTGAATAATATCACCGTGAAGCAAGGAAAAAAATAGCCCGCTATTTTTGCCGCTATAGCCCGAATAGCTTGAAAAAAAATTGTGCCGCTATTTGCGTTTATGCACAATTTTGCCGCTATTTTGCCGCTAAAGTCCGCTAATTACGGTTTATAAAACGCTAAGCACTTTAGCCTTAGCTCGCTATTTAAAACATGGCCGTGAAGTCATCCATTCAAGCTCAGATTATAGAAGCCCAACGCACAAGCAAGGGGATAGCTCATATTAAAGATAAGGTTCAAGCTTTGTTTCCATATTGATGACAAGGGAGTATTGTGGTTCAAACACCGACTAGTTGTCCCCAAAGTTCCCGAACTTCGTCAAATCGATCCTTGATGAGGCCCATATGACTAGTTTTTCAATCCATCCAGGGCAGCAATAAGATGTACCATGACCTAAGGCGAGGTTCTCGGTGGACTAAAATGAAGATTGAAATAGCTCGCTATGTGGCACGATGTGATGTCTGTCGAAAGTCAAGGCCGTACATTTGAAGCCAGTAGGAATTGCAACCTCTACCAATTCCAGCCTGAAGTGGGAAGATATCAGTATGGATTTCATAGTGGGTCTTCCAAAGACAGCTCGTGGTTATGATTCTATCTGGGTAATTGTTGATCGCTTGACCAAAACCGCTCATTTTATACCAGTAAAGAATAAGTACCGAGCTCCTCATTATGCTAAGCTGTACATTGATCGAATTATGAGTTTACATGGGGTACCAAAGAGTATAGTCACTGATAGAGGTGCTCAGTTTGTAGCTCAATTCTGGAAGAAGTTCCAAGAATCTATGGGAACTCAGTTGTTGTATAGCACAGCTTACCATCCTCAAACCGATGGACAAACTGAGAGAGTTAATCAAGTCCTTGAAGACATGCTGAGGTCATGTGTTTTGACTTATTCAGCAGCATGGGATGAATGTTTGCCACTAGTGGAATTTGCATACAACAATAGTTATCAAGAAAGTATCAAAATGGCACCATTTGAAGCACTGTATGGTCGTAGATGCCGTGTTCCGCTTAATTGGTCTGAAACGGGAGAAAGATGGTTCTTCGGAGTTGATCTAGTGAAGCAAACCGAAGAAAAGGTGAAGCAGATTCAAGCTAATTTGAGAATAGCCCAGTCCAGACAAAAGAGCTATGCAGATAAAAGGCGTCGGCCCTTGGTATTCCAAGTCGGGGATTTTGTGTATTTGAAGGTGTCACCCACCAAAGGAGTCACTCGCTTTGGAGTTAAAGGCAAGTTAGCACCACGCTACATTGGTCCATTTCAAATCATTGAAAGGTGTGGGCAAGTGGCATATCGTCTTGATTTACCTGAACAATTGTCTATGATACATAATGTCTTCCACGTGTCTCAATTGAAGAAATGCCTCAGGGTACCCGAGCAAGTCATGGATATTGAAGGTGTTGAGATCAAACCTGACCTGTCTTATGCCGAACATCCAATCCAGGTTCTAGATCAAAAGGATCGTGTGACCCGTCGCCGTACCATCAGATTCTACAAAGTACAGTGGAACCAACACTCTGAGGAAGAAGCTACTTGGGAATCTGAGGATTTCTTGGCCGAGCACTTTCCAGACTTCTATGCCTCCATCTAAGACGTGACTTGTCTCTATAAGTCATGGCTTTCCTCATAAAAATGAGACTTGTAACATAAACTCTCTACCTCCCTTATGAAACCATGTAAGATGTGCAAGTATGACACGTTTCCTTTTCCATTACTTAACTCAACTCTTAAATCTCGGGACGAGATTTTCTTTTAAGGGATGTGATGTAACACCCCCCGGTGTTACTACAACTAAAACCTGTCATGACATCATATGCACCGCAATGCATCTCATCGATGAGAACTATGACATGCAATAACTTAATAAGTTTATCTTCCTAGGCTTGTTTGGGTATAGCTAAGCATGTGATATCAATTATTCTTTCTAAACCTAGATGCTAAATTAGGATATAAAAATTTCCAAGTAAAACTAATCTTGGTGTGATCAAGTGTTTGGCTAACTATAACCTCAAAAGGCTAATCTTGTTTTACTAATCTTTGGAGGTGAATCAAGAATCAAGATTGAATTTGGAGTCTTTGTCCTTCACATAACCCTAGTGGTTAAGTGTGGATTAAGAATATCATTTTCAATCTTGAGGAGCTAACTATAATTAATTTTTCAAGTAAATTTTGCCAAACAAGGGCACCATTTGAAAGTATAAGTTTCATACTTGTAATGTGTGCCTTTGGTTGGGTCTTAACCTCACAAGCTCAGCCCTAAATAGTTATACAAAGTTTGAATTAGCAATTCAAATCCAAACCCTAAATTCAAAATCCTTTTCTACCCATTTTTTGTGTAGTTTCAAAACTATTCAAAATTTGGGGTTGGTCCAAAAAGCAAAGTTGTAGATCTTGATGAGAGGAACAACTTTGGTATTCAAAGTTTTTCAAGGTTCCATTAAAAATTTGAAGTAATTTAAAAATTCAGTTTGAAGGGTTTTTTTGTTCCTTTTCAAAATGTCAATACAATTCAAAATTTATTCATTATCAGAGAAAACTTCCTAAATAGAAGTTGTAGAGCAAGAAAAGTTGTGCAACTTCTATTTTGGGAGATTTTTATCTTCTATTCAAATTTCAAAAGTAATTTTAAAAGTTTGCAAATCGGTTTAAAAAGGAGAAGGGGGAGCTACAGTGCAGCAGGCAAGCAGGCAGCTTCGCCGACGGCCGCCGCCCTCTGCCGTCGCGAGCTCGCCCGTGCCACCTCCCCGCTTGCGTGTCGAGTGCCACCTCGTGCTATCGCTCTAGGGAGCAAATGCCATCGCCTATAAGAGCGGGAGCTCGTCGCGCCCAGCGCCTTTTTTTCTTCACTGCTTCGCCGTCGACCACCGCCTTTCCACCGAGCAATTCCGCTCCGCCCCACCGCCGTCTCCAATAGCTTGCACACCGCTCCGCCACCTCCTTGCGCATCGCTTGAGCCGCTAGCCATGGTCTAGGGGTGACCACCAGCGCCTCCGCCGCGCCGCCATCTCCTTCCTTTCGGCCGCCAGCACTGCGTGAGCCTCTCCCCCTGACCAGCGCTCATCCAAGCGTCTCTAGCTCAACCAACACCACCACCCGCGCCGCCTTAGCTCACTTTGAACATCATCGGCCATCTGTTTTCCACAGGCCACCGCCCGAGTTCACGGAACACCACCACGCCCGCCGTGTTCACGCCGCCGTGAGCCACTGCCACCACGCGCTAACCCCTCCGACCACCGCCAAACCCACCGCAACCCTGTTTTGAAGTCCCGGTGAGCTCCGAGGTGCTTATAGGGGTATCGTGCCGTCCTTCGCCACCGTTTAGCGGAATGGCCACGCCCGTCAAGCTCCGGCCGATACCCGCCGCCGCGTGCTCGCGGTCGAATTGCATATAGTGCTCCGCTGAGTCGCGTTCGTGCCGCGCCGTGTCCCGCGTCAAGTCGCTGAGCACGTAGCTGCGCTCGGTTTCGCCGGAGAACTCCGACAAGCGGCACCGCCAGCGTCGCGCCGCCGTCCGCCATAGCCGCCCCCCGGCGCCTTAGTGCATGCCTAGGGTCGAGTAATACCTCGTTAGGTCCGTAGTGAAGTGGGGGAGTTCGTTGGTGTGATTGTCATCGCCCGGCCGGCTCGCCGACGGCGAGCATCGCCGTCGTTTTCTCCCCCCGCCGCCGTCGGCCCTAGTGGGCCGGTGGGCGAAAAGGCCGGCTGGGCTGCACTGCGCACTTAAATGAATTTGGTTTTCTTTTTTCTTTTAAATTCCTGAATGGCTGATTTCATATTTTTGTAAATAATTATTGAGGGCTGATAAAAATAAACTAAAAATTGCTCTGTGCTCACAATAATATGCTCTATTTAATAAAAATATTGAGTGCATGTGTTTAGTATAGTTTCTAAAAACCAAAAATACAACTTTAATTGCTAATCTTAATCTTTCATGATTTTTGTAGTTTTCTGTGTGTTTCCAAAAATCATGAAAAATTAGGGTTAAGCTTAATTAGGTAAAACCTACTTACCTTAAAATTTGTAGCTCATTTGGATAAAGTTTCATTAAGGCTTAATTTCTAACTTAATTAATAAAGACTTAATTAAATTCTTTAAATAAGTCTTTATTAATTAAACTTGTTTAATAACTGTAAAAATGGTTAATAAAGTACTTAGTGGTGTTGCTCACTTTAGAGATGTGTGACTTTGGGATTGAGTGATGACCCTTGGTCATTAACCCTAATGACCCTTGACACTGGGACCTGTTTTGCGTTTAGCGTTTTCGGCGTCGTTGCGGCTTGTCGAGAGCTATGGTAGCCCTCATCGGCAAGACCATCACCCTTGCGTGATGGCATGCAGATCTTACTAGAGAACTCCGTCGTCGTTAGTTCGAGGGGTGGTATACAGATCTTCGCCACTCTTCCGATAGCAGTCCATCGGGGTGGCTTGATGCAGATCTTTGTTAAGACCCTGTTACCACCACTTGAGAAGTGAAGTTGTTTAGTGTCGTTTTAGTAGCCCGATGCATCTCCATCGCATTATCATGTTACTTTAACTGCACATCATGATCATATATTATCTCCGTGTAGTTGAGGGGTCCGAAGAAGTTGCTGTTGATCCGACCCCCGTCGTTGCTGAGGCTGAGTTGTTCGAAGGAGTGAGCTCCGACCCTGTTGGTTCTTCGTCAGGGCCCGAGTTCTTTGTCAACCCAGGCAAGCCCCGGTGCATTTAAACCCTTCCTTGCGTTTATAAAACTTTAATAACTTCTATGCTTATGAAATGATGCATTAGGTGAATAGGAGTTGAGTGCTATCCTAAGTTGATGCATTTACTTTCCTTGATGTTGATATATCATCCTTGATACCTGTTTTATTTACAAATGCTTAGTGATGCTTAGCCCTGCTTATTTTAAGATAGGTTTTCAAGGTAAATGTTTTCAATGATGAGAACCATTGATGACTCTAATGAGCATGGCTCTGGTGAGTACGGCTCCGAGGAGCATGTCTCTGATGAGTATGGAAAAGAGGAATGAAATTGAGACCGGCGGGACACGGCTTTGTTTGTGGTGGAAGCCGATTGGGACGCCTGGGCCGTGCTTGTCCCAGCTGAGTCGATTAAGGACCGTCCGTTGTTGGCCCTTGGATCAATTTGTTAGTACTTGATCACATGCTCTTGAAGTAAGCTCCGATTGGGCCGATCTATGCCGAGAACGGACAACCGCGCACTGGGAGTGGAGAGATGGCGGGAGTAGTGTGTACCCACCCCACAGGTTAACCGTCACGGACGGCGTAGGGCGGTGGTGTACTATGCTCTCGGGTGACGCGGACCCGATGCGGACATAGAGACTCAGTGTTGGGTTGATATATGGGGGTTAGAGTCCCGCATATGTCGTGGTGGTTAGGAATCCCCACCGGGTATAAAAGCGGTTCGAATCGCCGTTGCTTCATGCGGTAAAGGAAGCTTGGTCCTTGCCCCTTCATCGTAGTAATAATAATAGTGGAATGGAATGATGGTTTATAAGTGATTAAATGTTTGAGAAGTGTTTGATTTAGACTAGGATCACCTAGAGGATAGGAATTATAATTAATGATGATTAAAAGTGGTAACCAAAGCTTTTTATGCAAAAAGAGTCATTGATCTTGTTAAGCTTTTACCTTGATACCCATCAGCCTAGCATTCCCGAGTCTTCACCTCACTTTTTAGTCGGTTAAGTCTTGCGGAGTACTTTTGTACTCGGGGTTTGTTCTACCCCTCGTTGCGGGTGAACCGCATGAGCAAGTGTGCTATGGCCCTTGCTTTGCATGACGGTTGTTGAAGTTTCCGATGAGGATTAGTTTGTTTGGCCGGGGGCAAGGCACTTTTGTTGTTTGGCTTGTAATATGTTACTTAATGATACTCCAATGGTTTGTATTAACTTAAGCACTTGGTTTGTATAAGTTTAAGAAACTAATGATGTAAATTATGGTTATGTAAGTCTTCCGCTACTCTGTTGTACTTTTATATAAAACTGTTGTAATACTGCAATGTATCTGCGAGAATGCGATCTTGGTTTGTTGTGGTTTCATCGGGGCTTCACCCGACGGAACGTTGTAAGTTATGTGGTACGCAAGCATA